>QANY01003970.1:797971-1029957 GCA_003255025.1 Datisca glomerata
GGGGGGGGGGGGGGGGGGGGGGGGAAGCAGCAGCCATTAGAGAAAAAGCTTAAAGACGAAGAAGAAAGATGAACACTTACACAGAGAAAGAACGTGTGGGAAAGCAACAAAGTAAAAATCCTTCAAATACTCCTTCAAAAGGACACAAAACAACAGAATTGAAGCGTAAAAAATAAAAAGTTGAAATGACGGGTGACAGTAAAAATGCATAAATAGGGACACGCGTCAGGGCGCATTGATAAGAGTTTGAACCGAAGCTAAATGAGTGAAGATGCCTCCCCTTGCCTAAGAAACTCAATCATCACAGGCAGAAAGGTGAAGTAGCATGGGGCATGCAATGATGATAAACAAGTGTGACGTCAGCAAATCTTTGGCAAAATGATAAGTTGAAATGTTTTGCATCAACGACTTACATCCGAAGATATAAAACAGGGGCAAATGTATGGGGCAGATTTCCCCCATAATGAAGAAAACTGCCAGTGTGGTAAAAAGAAAAGGAAGTAAAGAATGAACGTGGAGAAGACGAAGTCAATGGGAGCAATGTGTCAATCAAAGGGATATAAAGGTTGCCGTCAGTTATTCCCACCGTCCCACGATTTGATCAAATAGTTAAGATATTTATCATTTATTAAATCTAAGAAACGGATAGAAACGGCTGAGGAGGAAAAGACCTATATAAACCTTCATATGTACTAAACAAGAAAGGGCAATTGAATACAATCAAGCTATAAGCTTATATTTTCTCCTACTTGTCTTTTAACTCGAACATTTTTCATTTTTTGTTCGTATTCAATACTCGAATACCGTAAGGGATTGAAAAATTCCCTTACAGGAGCCACATTAGCCTCAGCCATAACGATTGAATATGATCACTTTGCTCTCATTGACAAAGAAATTTTAACGATGAGAAATCCTTTTATCATAAAACAAATGAAAAAGGAAAAGAGGATCTAGACTAGCATTAAGCTATACTCAATAAGCCTTCTTCTTCGCATGCAATTACGATCACCATTAATCAATGGAAAATTAAGCTTCACAAACAAAACAGAAGCGAAAAAAAAAACTTCTACTCAAACTTAATCAACAAAAAAAAGTCAAAAATAGAGGAAAAGAAACTTAAACAACTGGCAGATCCCAACAATCAAGTGGTTTTTGCATTTTGAGATAAAATTTCAAAGGAATACTTAATTCCAACAAGATTCTATAGAACTACACAAATCTTCATTTCATGACTGGGCCAAAATGAAAATTACACGTTTGGAAGAAACAAAGGAAAACAAACTTAAAAGAAAATTTTGACAAAGAGAAATGGAAACCCTAATCTGAAGGAGAAGATTGCAGAGAGAGAGGGTGAAGTAGCAGAGAGAAGAGAGAGAAGAGAGAGAAGATGAGTTAGTTGGGAGTGGTGTTTTAATTGTTGGACATGTGTCCATAAGTAAAAAATTAACCAAAAGCCCACAGAAAGTAACGGGGTACTAGTATGAGTTTTGAAGGTGATAGTTCATATACGTAAAAGTTCAGATAATCTAGTGTAATTAGCCCAATTATATTTTATATATTTTGAAAGGGTTTTCTCTAACCGTGGATACTTTAGATAACATGAGTAACACAAATCAGCGCATGATGATACAAATTGATGCATTTTGATTTCAAACTCAAATTAGTAAACATCAACATTAAATTAGTACTTGACAACAAAAAATGGTTCACCCTTGCACGGTACGGAAGATTATTACCCTGTACCATATATAAATCCATATTTTAAAACTACAAATTATTTTTAAGACAAAATAGGCAGCATGATGATAAAGGGGTTTTTTTCGATATGGAGAATCATTTACGAATAAATGATAAAAATCATAATTTAAAAAGAAAATGAGAAAACAAAACAGCATCATTTACGTGGAAAACTTTTAAAGGGGAGAAAAACCACCGGAATATGGTTGATATTCACTAGTGTAAACGATTTTACATAGTTTGTCGATAGGAGATGAGGGAAAAGGCAATACCTTCCGTTGCTTGGGTTGCCTCCTCTTTCTATTTTTCTATGAGTCTGTACTTATAGGCCTTACAATAATAAGAATAATAAAAAGGGATGATCACATTACCTATGCTTTCGGCTGATGGAATTACTTTCAGGCGTGAGCTCCTTTACTCTGCTCATTCCTTTCAGTTGTTTTGTCCTCAGCAACTCAATCAGTCATAGTCATTTGGTGGTTCCTTGTGGTTTGGGCCAATCAATCACAACCACTTGACTGTCAGTCTGAACCCTCATTTCCATTCTGATGTTATGTCATGTCCAGGAGCTAATGATCCCCCGTTCTTGAGATATCGGTTCCTGTTCTAGAAGTAATGATCTCCCGTTCTCGAGATGTCGGTTCCCGTTCTGTTATTTTTTCCCGTTCTAGGAGTGATGGTCCCTCGTTCTGGAAGTGATAGTTCTTCTGTTCCAGAAGCGATGGTCACCCGTTTCAGAAGTGATTGTCCCCGGTTCCAGAAGCGATAGACACCCGTTCCAGAAGCCATAGTCATCCCGTTTCTGAAGCGATAGACACCTGTTCCAGAAGCGATAGTCATCCCGCTTTATCATTCTTCTCGTTCTGACGAGATCTCCCGTTTCAGCGTTCTTTATGTACACGTGTTTTGGGTGGTTTTTTACATGTTCAATGACCAACTTTTAGAATAAATCCTAACACAATAACGTCTAATTTACAACACGAAGATTAAAGAATTTCTCAAAGTACCCAACTTTCATTTCTAAAACCTCTAGTCTATTATCTAATAATCATTTTCATTGCTGAAAATGGTTAGCACATACTCATGATTTTATTATTTTAACGTGGTGATATTATTATTTTATTAACATGAAACTTTAATTTCTAAATATCTTATTACTTAGAGTACTATTCTTTGGAGATATCACTTGATCCTCAAATTATTTTCATGGTTCGTTGAAGTATCAGCAGAATGATCCTTTTTTTTATACTCTTTGTTGGCCAAATTCAATTATATTTTCTTGAGTCAAACTATGCACATTTCTCTTTCCCATTCATTTAGGGAAAAAGAAAATAAAAAAAAGTTGTGAGATCATTTGAAAACATGGTAAAAAGAAGTGAAAATTACACCGACACCCCTTGTAATTTATTTAAATTACATAGACTTTTCATGTACTCTACATTCTGCTCTACATTCTATATCAAATAGGTCAAATTCTTTAATGAAAAATTCTTACGGGAGTTAAATGAACAATGAAATATCCAAAAACATCACTATCGTTGTTTAAAGCCAAAATTTAATCCAAAGATAATTTAATTAAGCAACTCAATCCGCAATTATACCAAGATTGAATTAAGTTATGAGTAGAATGCGCTGTGATTCAATATAATTTATTTTAAACATGGATAGGGGTATTTTAGGAGATTTACAGTGTCCATTTAACTACTGTTAACATTTTTCGTTAAGGAATAACACATATTTGTTATAGATTGTGAACTACAAGGGAGATTTATATAAATTTTTAAAATAGAGGGTATGTCTGTGTAATTTAGACAAACTTTCAAGGAAGTCTATGTAACTTTTCCTGTAAAGAAACTTATCAGATAAGTTGACTCAAATAATTACACTTAATTTATACACAAAACGTTGTGGGTTCGAATCATCCTATATATTTTTCAATTATATATGCAAATTTTATTGTAGATGTGAGCATTATTTTACCAAACTGAAGTAAATCTAACCGAACTTAAAATGATTGGTTCAATCGATTTAGTTCGGTTTGTAAAAATAAAATAACTAAAGTTTCAGGTTAGTTCAAAATTTTGACAGCTTTTGAACCGAACCAAACTTAAGTTTACTATATTTTTTTATAATATAATTTCATATGGGATTGAACCAAAACTTTAAGTTTCTATTATTTTTTTAGTTTCCGTGATGTGTTTTTTAGTTTTGAAGTTGTAACTTGAAACCATAACTATGTAAATCAAAACTTTTGGTATCAGTTCATTTCATTTTCAACTAAACGTTCAGTTTGGTTTGGTTCGATTTAATTTTTACTAAAAAAAAGTCCAACTGAACCGTGAACTCATACTTTATTGAAAAAACAAAAACAACATTATTGATATTAACAAAAATTACATAATATTTCGTGATATTTTTGTCAAAACATAATAATTCATGATGACTCGTGTAAAAAACGATCTTATTCATTTATATAATACGAGTTTTAATGTGCTCAAGAACAAAATATGTGATTAAATTGAAAAACTGAATAAAATTGGAAAGTTTCGCATGTGGGTTATCTCCTGATTCAATCCGTTGACGAGATCACATTCAATAGAGGAGGCCATATAAATCCTTATTTTCTCACATAAATTAGTCAATTTAGCGTGCCTCATGCATCTCTTAATTAAATATTTTTTGAAAAAAGCATTTCTATTAAAAATCTTTTTTTTTGTCTAGAATCTTACAATAAATAATCTTGAATTAACTAAGATGAAACTCTAAGGACACTTGGATTATATTTTACTTCTCAAGGGACATATGCTAGACTCGTGCTCGTTACTCAATAATTGGCTATATACCAAGGTAGACAAATTACAGTATTCTTACAACTAGATGCCAACTAGATCAAAATTCTATTATGTCCTGTAAGATAAATTTGTGCACCATAAAAAAAGTAAAATTATTAAATTATGTTCGAACTGTGCTTAAATTATTACTATTTTTCATTATTGTATACTTTGAAAAAATGATACAATTTTCAGTATTGTACGTAAATTCATGAAAAATGTATGATATGTCCCAACAATAACTTCAATGTATTTTGTACGTACCATCCTTTCCTAAGAGTCTAATCTTCCTCATCTTCTTAGTCCAATGATATAATGATAAATTCTTAGGTTAAGATGAATTTATAAATTTGAATTAGTTCTTTTACAATCCGTAATGCTCAGGCCGATAAATTTTTGGTAATGAACCTAATTCGTGGATAATTAATATTTTACAAAATTGTAGTATATAACTTATTTTAAAAATTTACATGCAAAAATGACTCTTATATTTTTAATATATAAAAATGATCATTTATAAGATTTGACGTGGTTAGTTTCTTTTAGAAATAATAAGGGCATTTTTCATATTTGATATTTCACTCATTATATAATATTAATTAAATGACTATATTTGCATCCACTATTTTCAAAGATTATTTTTTTTATAATAGAGTTATTCTTATCAAAGATAAAAAAATATATCAAATATCAAAATATTAACACAAATCCTTAATAATCAAAATATATAAATCAACGATAACAGTAAAAAAAACTTATAGAATGAACATAGAGCATAAGATAAAATTATCATCTTGATTCATTCGAAATACTTTCATCATCCTAAAAACTCGTTCAAAAACTTTTTCAAAATCATAATCTAATAATTTTATTTTAAAAATATTTGTACACTTAAATAAGCCGGAGAAAAGGTGTGAGAAGGACATCTACCATTATGGCATCGTAGCCGGTCACTTCAACAGAAACGGGGCAAACCAGAAGTGGACCCAAACCAACAACTATATTAAAATGCCGAACTTTGGTGGTCTCAGAAAGTGACCCACTAGCTTTCTCCACTATATATTAATCAACAAGTCTCCTGATTCTCTCTGGTAATCCCGTATAATCCCACATCAATGACTTTCTCGTGAGGACGAAGAACCCAAAGAGCAAAGCTCTCTCTCTCTCTCTCTCTCTCTCTCTCTCTCTCTCTCTCTCTCTCTCTGCTTAGGCGACTGAATAGAGCTTTCTCTCTCTGTCTTCTACTGCGTCAGGTACCTTAGCTGATATCTTCTTTTTCTACACCCTGATACTGCTATCGTTGGAAGTTGACTTTTGTTTACCATTTCTGTTCTATCTTCTTGATGCATTGCTTTAATTTCTGAATCTGGACTAGATCATGTGTGGTAGTTTGTCCTCCCTTGGTTGATTTTCCTTTTTATTGGGAATATTTTGTTGACTCTACAGGTTGTGAGTTAGCCATTGTTATGATATTATCTTCGTTTGATCTTTAATTTTCAGTTACCGAACTGGATTAGCTCCGATCTACTGTGTAATTGATGATTATCTTCCCACCCTTTTGATTTTTTCTTTTTATTTGGTCAAAATTGGTGCTGATAGTTGATCATGGGAGCTGCTAAAAACATATAAAGAGTCTAAACAAATTGATAGTTCTCTCTTTTCTTTTTCCCGTCTCAGTTTTTTTGGTTCACTTCTAAGTACCCAATTTAGGTCAACGGCAGCATAACTGGATTATTGGGATGAAATCCCATTCTTATGTAATTTTGTGACCAACAATTGATAAATGCTAAAGATGGATCGTCTCTCATAAAAAGTTTGTGCAAATTTGTTCAATACTACAATTGAATCTTCTGAATCAAACACTAATAAACTGTAAAGCCTTGGGGGAGAAAAGGTTGGTCAAACCAGATCTTCAATCAGCTCTGCAACAACTAGATCACTTCACAGGGGTACGTGGGACAATGAATTGCTCTATAAACAGTATCATTTCGTGATTTGTTGCTTATTAGAGAACTAATTGAGTGCTGATGGCATTTATTTGTTTCTTCCTTGGTGGAGGCAAAATGATTAATGATAACAGTATGTCTTACTTAAGTTAAACATTTTTGTAATTTAGCACTACAATTAGCCTTTCAGATACATGAATCTTTTTGGATCTCTAAACAACTTGTTCATTTCTTTGCTTCTGCTTGAGTGCTCTATACTGTGAGATAGAATTATAACTTGATTGATCCTTTCTCGATGTAATTGATCTGCATTGGCAGTCAACATGTTTCGTCTTAGAAGGCAATCTCAGACTCATCAGGAGAATGATCCTATACAAGAAGATTCAAAGGTAATAAGAGCAACATCTTTGGTTTCTTGAGCCAGAAATCCTTATTATTAATTATGTCTGTAAGCATTGTCTGAGTTTCAAAAAATTTCTCGTGAATTGATTAGAACTAGTTTTCCATCCTTTATTTCTCTTACTTTTTTGAACAGATCAACGAACTAAGAGATGCTCTTGGACCTCTCACTGGTCGTAGTTCAAAGTACTGCAATGAGGCATGCCTGAGGAGATATTTAGTAGCTCGGGATTGGAAAGTTGATAAGGCAAAGAAAATGCTAGAGGAGACTCTCAGGTGGAGGGCTACTTACAAGCCTGAAGAAATCCGTTGGGTAATGTTCATTATCTACATGTTTTCCTAAACATTTTTTTATTGATAAACATAAATTGACGCTTTCACTAAACATGTTTTCGTTCTCAGTTCTAATCTTTAGAGAATGATTTTATTGCCTTGCAACACATTTTTTAAGTCGAGACCAAAGTGATTTATACTCAGATATATCTACTTAAATCATCTTCCTTCTAGATGATATATGTTTTTTTGTTGTCACGAAGTTCTGTTTTTGTTCCATATTCATATATGCTCCTTTGTTCGAAGTGCCGAATGCCTTTGGCGTGTTTGCTAACAAGGAAAGGGAATTGATGGAAAGACAATCATCTCAAAACCGATCCACTCCCATTCCCTTAGCTAAAAGAGTTCCATTTTCCATTTTAAATGCTTAGTAAACACTTGAATCGTTTGACATTGGAATCAACTATGGAATGACTCCTATTCCTATAGGTAAACATGCCAAAGTTCATCACGATTCAGAAATATTTAGGTTCTAAATTGCTAATGTTCTAATTTGCTTTGAAAGACACGGACACCCTTTCTATTTTGAAAAATGGCATAGACTTCCCTTATTTTAAGATTCCATTGACGAATAAACCCAAAATGTTATTTCTTATACTAACGCCGTTAAAATAATTTTTAATTCCATATTTGCCCTTACATTTTCTGGACCATTAGTGTTCTAACCTGAAATTATTTTCAGATTCCAAATTGACATCTTCTATTCTTTTAAAACTATTTTCAAAAATCAATTTCAGATTCGAAAACCATTTTCGTTAAAAGGTTAGAGTATTTTTTACTTTCATAGAGAAACCAACGGTTTTCTAAGTGTGTGGACCTAAGTGTCATTCTCCAAACCACAATAATTTGGATATCAAGACAAATAGCTATGACAATTTGACGTCTTTCACCTTTTTACTTGTGCATTCGATTTCAGTGTAGTTAACTGTATTAATTGTATGACCGGGGCATTATAGTCCAATGGTCATGATTGAGGCTTTCAAGCTCTAGGCTCGGGGTTCAAACCTCAATCAATGTAATTCCCCTCCCCTTGACAAAAATATGTGTACAACTATATTACTTTTACCAATGTGTAGTGGTTTTTATTCATTCAAGCTTGCATTTGCTAAGAAATCATACTCATTTATGCAGCATGAAGTGGCACATGAAGGCGAGACCGGCAAAGTGTCTCGTGCAAACTTTCACGATCGGTCTGGGAGGCCGGTGCTTCTTATGAGGCCAGGGAAACAGGTCTGCCCGACCTTCCTAGTTCTTTTTCCCACTTTCCTAAGGTTATGTTTGGATCTTGGAAAATTAGTAAAGAAAGGAAAGTAAAATGTGTAGAATTACATTTCCATTGTTTGGAGTCTTTGGAATATGCAAATGAAAATAGTGATATGAATGAATTTTTTACTATGTTAACAATTTCCTTCATTTTTTCTCTAATTTCACATATTTTTTCGAGTAATTCTAGACTGATCAAGTTATAAACTAAATTTTAATTGACCAAGTAATATATCAATCATTTATAAGTTTGATTTTATATCACCTGTTATAATGATTTTGCAAACTAACCTAAACGATTGACACGTCATTTGATCAATTAAATTTTAGTTTATAATTTGGTCTATATAGAATTACCCTATTTTTCCTTGTAGTCTTCTGTCATTCATATTTTTCAAGATCCAATCATGGTGTAAGTTTTTTCTGTAAATAGTCTTCTGTCATTCATATTTTTCAAGATCCAATCATGGTGTAAGGTTTTTCTGTAAATTATATCACTAACTCCTTCCCAAATCCTCTTGATAAATTTCAGAACACGAACTCGCCTGATGATAATGTCCGTCATCTAGTCTATCTTTTAGAAAATGCAATCCTCAACCTTGGGGAAGGCCAAGAACAAATGGCGTGGTTGGTAGACTTCACTGGATTTACATTGAGCACCAACGTCTCTGTCAAAGCCGCCCGTGAGATTATTAACATTTTACAGAACCATTATCCAGAGCGGCTTGCCGTTGCATTTCTCCACAACCCACCTAGGATATTTCAGGCTTTCTGGAAGGTTAGCTTTCTTTTGACTCTATAATCTATATTTTACTGAAAATTCTATGATCATCAAATAACTTTTTGATGTTAAATTAAGTGACACGAACACCTCACCTAATTTGGAAAATGACACGAACTTCACCTAATTTAAGATTTCGTTGACAAAGAATCCAAAGACGTTTTTTTTCACACTAACATCGTTAAAATTAGGGTGTTCAAAACCGAATCGAACTGGCCGAGCCGAAAATGGTCGGTTCGGTCGGTTCTTTATGTATATTCGGTTTGGGATAATCACCGAACCAAAGTTTTGGTTCAGCTCGGAATTTAGTGGTTTTCGAACCGAACCGAAAACTCCAAATTTATATAATTTTTCTATTTTTTTATATAAAATTTCTTATAAAACTGAACCGAACCGAAGCAAAACTTTAATTTTATACTTGTTTTTTCAATAATATAATTAAAAAATTATTTAAAAAATTATTTTTAATTAATAATATCTAACCGAATAACCAAACCGAAACTCACGGTTCAATTCAGTTCTTTTAGTATTCACTGTTCGATTTGGTTCAGTTTTGTCGTCGAACCAGGAACACTCCTAGTTAAAATAAATTTTAATTAGAATTGCTGTTAATTTTTTTTTTTAAAATGTATGTTATAGTCCGAACCATATCTTCTAAACCATATTGTTCGGGTCATAATGCTTTGGGTAAAATGCTAGTCGGATCAGGTCTATATGCTAAGGATCCTCTTGTCTTTTCATAAAGAAATTAACAGTTAATTAAATGAGTGAACTTAAGTATTATTTTTCAAACAAAAAATAGTGTTTATATGATTTAAATAAACTAAATAATATGTACTTGTACTTCTTGAATCATTTTCTGTGACATATGATTTGATTTCTACAGGCTGTCAAATACTTTTTGGATCCGAATACATTTCAGAAGGTTAAATTCGTATATCCTAAAAACAACGATAGCATAGAGCTAATGAAGTCGTATTTCGATATGCAAAACCTTCCGAGCGTATTTGGAGGTGAGGTGACTCTAATGTATGACCACGAGGATTTCTCGCGAATGATGGCCGAGGATGATGTGAAGACTGCCAAATTTTGGGGATTTGATGAGAAGCCTTACCCCACCGGCAATGGCCATTCCGGAGCAGAGGTGGCTCCAGAGCCGATGCCCGTAATGACACTAACTAACTGAGTAAGTTTGCCTAATGCCCTGAATAGAAGAATGTAAGAAGCTAAATATGATGTATAATGAATGCTTGAAGCCTTCAAGTATAGACTTCACTCATAGGAACTGGAAATGATGTTTAATGTTTCAGTTCTTTGTTGGGATTAATGATATATATTCATCATTCTAACAAAAAAGAAGACAGATCCTTATGCTTTCAGCTTTGGGGAATCTATTGTATCTATTTGATTTGATTTCTTCCATTTATTGGGGGAATTTTTTGCTCAGCTCTATACTGGCAAGAAGTATTTCTCACAATTTTTCTATTCTTTTTTAAATTAGAGTTCAAAATACCATTCAATGAAAGTTGTTTTTAAGTAGGCACTGCAGAAGAGTAATAATTAATTAGGGTATAGAGCAATATATATAATATAATCTAATATTGACCTTAATAAAAGGTGAAGGAAATCGTACTATATAAATATCATTTCTTTTCTTTTGTTGGTACAAAAATTGGGAAGAGGCCGACCCGCCATCCAACCCGACAGGAAATATTACGTCTATCCGTCACAGCACCGAAATCCCCCACCACACCCATATCAAGGTCAACGCTTAATTGAACATAGGACAATAATACGTTAAGTACACTCTCTAAAGGCCAATGTGAAATTTGACTTCATATTAAGTCCCTTACCACCTAAGCCTAGAAAACCAAAGATAATACAACATCATAGACACAAAATACGTAACCAGAAAAAGATGCTCTATACTCGACCAAGACATTAAACAATCCACTCTGGTTCAATAAAATGGCTAGAATCTCAATGAACTTTAACGGTTCCCCTTAGCTTGAACAAAGGACATGGCGATAATAGACGGTGCAAATTTAAAAGGTGGGCAATAAACACTAGATTTGAACCCCTAAACTGGACAATTGATTACCACAACGGGAAGGCTCGATTCTAGTATATCGTGAAGTATACAAGAATTACATTACCAGAGATTGGTAGATGCATATCCAGTATAGAAGTCAAAATCAAAGCGCATTCAGGAGAAAGCAAGCTGCAGCCAGCTAGATCAACAGAACGCCGTTTTCTTATTACATTCCAAACTACCGATGTTGTCTATGTACAGCGTTTTAAGCAGCAAACGCAATTGGATATTACAGTTCACTGGAGTAGAGGCATTCATCAACAAGTTGACGCAGATTTGGATTCTCCATGGCAGCAGCTACTCTTTCTTTATCATTCAACTGTTTATTAACTGCAAGTAAAAGTAGTCAATCTCCGTTAATCCATCCATCATGTAACACTAACCCTTCTGAAGGAAATGGTCAGATACGACAAAAAAGCAACGAGGACGAAAAGACCTAGAGAGACAAGAATTATTTTCAGTGAAATCCTAACCCTCATTTGAAAGATCTTGTTAACAGCGAAGTTTTAGTGAATTCCTAACCCTCATTTGAAAGATCTTTGTCCATAGTTTTAGTGAATTCCCTTCAAGTAAAACTATTCATGGGACATTAACAGTGAAGTTTCAGTTCCTTTATAAATAAAAGTTTAAGATCAGAGGTTTTTATTCTTGATTGTTACCCATATGCCACCCCCTGGGATGAAATTATCCTAAGAATGACGATTGTTAATCTTACCTAATGACCAAAACAATACAAGAAGAATCTCTAATAAAGTTACATTAAAGTGGTATCAACTTTACCTGATTCTTCATTTGCATGAGACCCAGGAGAAACTTTGATGTCAACCTGTAACATTGTGCAATCGAAAGGAGAACAACTTTGCAGTTAATAGTTTTATTTGTATGATTTATGGTTCTTGTTTATACGTTGATGATAGTAGAAAAGAGAAATTGACATCAATATGACATAAACAGATAGATTACTGACAAGCACGGACAAAAGAGGTCCAAAAGGAAAGGATAAACCAATAATCATGTGGCTCTCAATGTGCTGACATTACTATGCCATAACTTCAGACCTATAGCTTATACATGAAGAACAAAGGCACCAAATTTTTACCAGGAAAAGTAAATACTTATGAATGTTAAACCCTGGAGTCACCAAGCAGCTGCCAGAATGTACAATAGACTACAGCAGAGAGCGATTTATTACACCATCATAGAGAAACCCAAAACAGAGAATATAAGACAAGTAAATTGACCTTGTAATGTGGAGGAAAAAAGTGTTTCAGTTTGACTCTCAGGCATAGACCAATCACTGTCGCCATACTGCAGTGCTGGATAGTTGGAGTGAAAGTTATCCTGTATGATAAATTAGAAGTTCATTAGAAACTTAAATAAATGATAAAATAATCACCGTTGCATTTTGTTTGATACTATAATCATCCTTGACATTGATCAAACTTACGTGAAAGTTAAATGAAATTAACAACTTACAGGACTCAAGAAACAAAGTCATTCATTCAAAGGATACATCCACTTAGCTTAAGACTATACCTTATAACTCTAAGTTGTGCATCTGTAGATATGATTTTGGTTAGGCTAATCGTTATTTGGTAATAATGTTTTAACAAATTTTTTTAAAGGAATATGACATTTTAACAATTGGATTCAACTAACAACACTGATTTGGAAAATAGAATAAGGTGTAGTTTCTTTGCATATAAATGGACAGGTAGCTCATCAAGGAAGAAATCTAAAGTCTATTGACTAAAAGTAATTGAACAGTTTAAAATCATTTTCAATCTTCACTTTGAAACCAAACGTTTCATAAATAAAACGTGGAAAAGATCGTTGGTAAACTTGAAGTAGGAATAAAGAACATATATTTTTGGTTCAGATGTATTTCTTTACCCAGGTGAAGAGTTACTTGATTAAAGAACTTATTTAAACAGACTATTGATTCGATCGTGGAATCAACTATCAAGCTACAACTTGATCAGAACGAAACAGACACAACGATTATATATATATATATATATATATATATATCAGAGCTAGATGATCTGGATCAAATGCTCCGAGGTTTAGGCTCAGGATCGAAAGAAAATGGGAAATTGAGCTCTCTGATACTTACAGAATACGACCAAGCTTATCATCAACAGTGATCGACTCTTCCGAAAGAACACTGAGCTGCTCCAATGAATATGGATGCTCCGGATCTCTGATATCCCTCACGAAATTTAATAAATTTGAGTCAAAGATCACAAAGTTGCAGCTACAACAATACCACCACAAAGAAAATTACTACAAATCCCCAAACTCCAGCCGACAAATTAAGAAACAAAATTAAAAGGATATCATAGATTTCGAGAGGATCGACGGCGTCATCGTGAGGATCTTCAGTACGGACTATTCTCTCTTTCTTGGCGTGAACCACGGGGTTCGCATTGATTAAACCTAGCGTCATTTTCACTCGATCTCTCCAGTCTTTCACGAGTTTGCTCGGGTTTAAAACTGGGTTTGAAGTTAGGTATTCATTGAACACCACTGTCTCGGTGTTCAATGAATACAATGGCACTGAAGGATTTTTTTCCGCTAAACAATACTATTTTGATAAATCACTTTACCAAATTACACTCTTAGCTTAATTTTTACTTATCCATATGATCTATCTCTCATTCCTTTTTTCTCCAATTTTTTTTTTTACAGTACTCACACTATTTCTCTTCATCCTCCATATTCATCTATCTATATTCTAGAAACTCATTTTTTTCATAATTAAACACAACAAATAGGTTTTATTAATTTTTATAGATTTTGTTAAATATTTACTAATTCTAATGAATTTTGTTAATTTTTATAAGTTTTGTTAATTTTGAGAGGCAGTATAGAGAGAGAGAAAGA
The DNA here is from genome assembly GCA_003255025.1 of Datisca glomerata. Classification (NCBI taxonomy): domain Eukaryota; kingdom Viridiplantae; phylum Streptophyta; class Magnoliopsida; order Cucurbitales; family Datiscaceae; genus Datisca; species Datisca glomerata. Next base: position 812,240 of record QANY01003970.1, read on the forward strand.
CAAACGTAGAGCATAAAGATAGAGAACATTGTATAATAGAGATGATGTCGAGAGAGATGGTACATGACACCCGCGTACCCGTCATGTAGTCTACAGAACAGTTACCCGATACTCGTGCACTCATTGTGTAGTCTACGCGATGGCTACATGATGCACGCGCACATATCGTGTAGTGTACACGATGGCTACGCGGCAATCGTATAATAATCATGTACACTACACGATCGGGTAACCATCGTGTACCCATGACCCACCATCCACTTATTTTTTCTTCATTTTCTCCCAATATTTTTTTACACAACATCAAATCAAATGTTAATTCATTCTTTTTCAACACTTAACTTTCATATTTATTTATATTTAAATAAATATATAAAATAAAATATATGACATGTATTGTGTATACGATGACTATGCAATGATCGCGTAGCCATCTTGTACTTATGCTCCACCATCCACTTACTTTTTCTTTATTTCCCTCTATACTTTTCTTACACAACATCAAATCAAATGTCAATTCATTATTCTTCAACATTCAACCTCCATATTTATTTATATTTAAATAAATATATAAAATTAAATATATTATATTTGTAGCGTAGATGATGACTACACGACGTGTAGACATCATGTACTCATGACTCATCATCCACTTACCTTTTCTTCATTATTTCGCCAATACTTTTCTTACACAATATTAAATTAAATGTCAATTCATTCTTTTTCCACACTCAATCTCTATATTTATTTATATTTAAATAAATATATAAGATTAAATATATTACATGCGTAGTGTACGCGATGACTACACGATGATCGTGTAGTTATCATGTACACTACACGATGATCGTGTAGTTATCATGTACATTGCACGATGATCATGTAGTTATCATGTACAGTGCATGATGGATATACGACGATGGCATACACTACATGGTGTGGTACATTACATGTGGAGTGTAAGCGACGATCGTGTCATCGCGTACATTACACGATGACTACGAGATGGCCATATAGTCATATTGTACATTGCGGTTTCTCTCTCTTAAATTTGGGTAAAAGCTAAAATTAACAAAATTTATCAAAATTCGGCCAAAAATTTCACCAAATTTTAGCCCAGATTCCAAAAACAAAATTATAATTTTAGCTCTCAACCTTGATTTTTCAAAAAATGATAAAATTATAAAATCATAAAACAAATGAGCGTGGAGAAATCAAAAAGGAGAAAGGAGATACGAGAGTAATGGAGGTGGGAGGGATGGCTTCAGGAAAATGAATTTTTGAGAAAATGAGTTTCTGAAAAAAAAGAGATGGAGATGGAATATGAAGAGAGAGTGAGCGGGCCAGTGTGTATTTAGGGCAATAAGGGAAAGAAAAGAGAAAAAATGAAGAAAATGTAGGTAAAGGGTTATGATAAGTAAAAATTAGGTCAATTGTATTTTTGTAAATTACTTTATCCAGGGATATAGTTTAGCAAAAAACCCCGCACTGAATTCCCAAAATTTGACACTTTCTGGAGTTGCTAATGATTCGTGATTCGCTTAATTACAATGTTGTTAGTGTTTCTTTTAGTAGCCATGCTATTCGTGATTTTTTTATAGAGTATGGATAAATCGTGACATTAACATTAGATGACATGACCTTAAAAATTTATTTGCCCAAAGTATGGATAAATCTTGACATTAACGTCAGATAATATGACCCTAAAATTTTATTTGCACGTAACAGTGTGGGAATATAAATCTAAAAATGAATAAACCTCTGAGTTCAATGTGTTTATTACTCGCCCTAATCTCTTGAGGTTGTGTTTTTTTTAGAAATGGGTTGTGGGGGATTTCTTAAAGTAACAAGTTCACGAATATCATTAAAATCTATTGGAAGGACAACAATGAAAATGATAATAACTACAGAGTTGCGGTCATTAAGGTTGATATTATCAAAACACAAAAATCATATAATGTAAAGACAGTTTTCGCTACTCGTGATCAAATTATAGAAATGACTCCATAGACTTTCGCTTTCATATCTCTCTAAAATTGCAGTCACGTTAGGAGTTTATTCCTTATGACCTCCTTTTGTCATATTGATCTACGCATTGACTTAGTGATTTTTTGATAATACATTTTGAGCCTCTGAAGTTTATACCTTATACATTATTCACGTGTATAACAGCCTGATTTTGTTAACGAAAAAAGTTTTTGGGTTTTTCCTGCTTTAATAATATAACACAACAAAATTTATTTGAATTAGTAAGAAATTATGAAGCTATTAGCATCGTGGTCCCGTAGCTCAGTTGGTTAGAGCGTTGGTCTTATGAGCCGAAGGTCGCGGGTTCGAGCCCCGCCGGGACCATTGCTCTGTAAAAATCAGTTAAAGCAACTCATGTTTTTGCGATTTAACAATCGCATATAACGACGTCGTTTTTTTACACTGATAGCGGGAGGACGAATGTTTTGCCTTTGCCATGCCAACCGCGATCCTTAGTAACGTAAAACCGATCTGAAATGTTCCATCTTGTAAGGAAGACGACAACGAAAAATGGTACACAGTGCCTACGATTCTTTCGAGCTCCTAAAGGATTGCCCCTCTAAGATCGAGTCTATCGAATCCTATGGCTCTAAACTCTTGCTTGGCTGCTCAGATGGTTCTCTCCGTATCTACTCCCCCGAATCCTCCGGTTCTGACCGTTCTTCGCCGTCCGATTATCACTCGCAACCTTCTGAGATGCGGAAGGAGGCTTATGTATTGGAGAAGAATGTTGTTGGGTTTTCAAGGAGGTCCTTGGTGTCAATGGAGGTATTAGAATCGAGAGAGCTCCTTTTATCGCTCTCTGAATCTATCTCCTTCCATAGGCTTCCTAATTTGGAAACTCTCGCCGTTATCACGAAGGCTAAAGGGGCCAATGTGTATTCATGGGACGATCGCCGAGGCTTTCTGTGCTTTGCAAGGCAAAAGAGGGTCTGTATTTTTAGGCACGATGGTAATTCAATGAAATTAGTATAAGCTATTCCACTTTTTGGTGTTTTATTTCATTTCTAGTCCTTTCCCTTACTCTCTGTATTCTGTAAGCTCGGTTTCTTTACAAACTGAAGAGCGTTAGCGAAGTATTTCACTTTGAATTATGCTCTTTAATTTTGCGAATATTATTAGCTTAATGAATGTTAAGAAGTATTTTTGAAGTCTTGTAGGAGGGCGAGGATTTGTGGAGGTGAAAGAATTTGGTGTTCCTGACACGGTCAAGTCGATATCATGGTGTGGTGAGAATATATGTGTGGGAGTAAGAAGGGAATATATGATCCTGAATGCTACAAATGGTGCCTTGTCGGAGGTGTTTCCTTCTGGGAGGCTCGCCCCACCTTTGGTCGTGTCTCTTCCTTCTGGGGAGCTTCTTCTTGGGAAGGTATTCTATTATGTTGGTTATTTAGTTCCAAAAGTAATTTCTCATATATTTGGCAGAAATATATGCATCTTTTACCGACTAAAAAGCTTATTTCAGATTCTGCTTTACGATATCGTATCATAGTGCAACAATTATAATGGAGATCCCTGCCTTAATCAAAATATTGGATTGAATTGATCTTATCAACTTTTTTTCCATTGCTTGGAGATTTTGACTTGTTTTTTTTTTCCTTAAATCTTTGAAATGCTGTATGATTTTTTCACATTTTTCCTTTAGGTTCTCCTGCATTGGGGTACACTTAAAAGTTAAACCAATGGAACCTCTTATGCAGGTTAATATAATATAATATATATATTCATGGTGTAGCATTTTATGTAAATTGTCCAGTTGAAGTATCTCAATTTTCATACATAATATGACAAATCGATAAATTATTAATATGGTGTAAGTTCCTGTTCGTTATAGTCATATGAAGTAGACATTTTTATTTCTTCCTTTTAGGATAATATTGGAGTTTTTGTGGACCAAAATGGAAAGCTTCTTCAAGAAGGCCGGATTTGTTGGTCAGAGCCACCTACTGTTGTGGTCATTCAGAAACCGTATGCAATAGCTCTTTTACCAAGATATGTTGAGGTAGCTTGATCTGCAGCTAAGCAATCAAAGTTTTTGGTCTCGAAATTGTGCAGAAACTTTGAATGCTTTTATTCTATCTTGCAGATTCGATCTCTTCGTGCTCCATATCCGTTGATACAGACTGTCGTTCTTCGAAGTGTTCGCCGCCTCTTGGGAAGCAACAACGCCTTAATTGTTGCATTAGAGAATTCTGTTTATGGACTATTCCCAGTTCCTCTTGGTGCACAGGTACTCTAGATCATGTGTCATAGAATGCTATGATACTTGACTGTTGCTTGCAGCTTATGCATATACAATTTTTAAAACCGACTTGATGGACTAGATATACATGTTAAGTGCACGTATTTGAATGTTCTGAAATCTAAGCATAGTATGTTAATAACTTATGTACATTGAGGGTTGCCCCTTTGTTCTGCTATTCACAGTTCATGAAAATGAACCTCAGAATAATAATCTCTTGTTGCGTATTGTTACAAATACAGCATCTCTAGGATTTTCTAAGGAAATTTTTATTTGCTGCAGATCGTACAATTAACAGCATCTGGAAATTTTGAGGAAGCCTTGGCTTTGTGTAAGCTGCTTCCACCAGAAGATTCTAACCTTCGTGCTGCCAAAGAGGGTTCAATCCATATTAGGTAGATAATTTCTGCTAAACAACTGTTAGTTTGTTTAATTGTAAAGCATTATACATATATCAAATCAATAACTAATTTTTCTGCTTCTATGCTATGTAATAATGTAAATTTACCAACTTTTTTTTTTCCATGATGTTATGTCTTGAGGATTTCAAACCTTTGCATCTTGTATAACCTTCTTCCATCTGAAGGCCAAGGTCCATGAGCATGTTGGCCCTGCCAATACAATTGGTTCAGTTGGCTCTGTTGGACATGTAGATTTTGACCATACTCAAATTTTACCTGATTTAATTGTGACCATAGACTGTTTATGACCATGTTTCATGATATCAGATAAGTTTTCATGTGGTATCTTTATGGATCTTCTCTTCTTCTCTGAGGTTTAACAATGGCATTGATTCTACACATAGATGTGCTTTATTAATTATAAACGTTTGAGAGAGTGAGGGAATATCACCTCTTTTTTGTTCTTTAAGGCTTTAACTGACTGTGGTGCAGAGAATAGCCTTAGTTAGATTTCAGTGCACGCTTTCTGGAATAATTATAGTATCTTAAGAAAAATGCATCATCAGACTTTTCCTGTGACTCACTTATTAGTTAATGTTAAACGAGTTCATATCTTCATTTTGTAGATATGCTAATATATATTCATTTTACAGATATGCTCACCATCTTTTTGACAATGGGAGCTATGAGGAGGCCATGGAACAATTTTTGGCTTCTCAAGTAGATATAACTTATGTACTTTCTTTATATCCATCTATTGTTCTTCCTAAAACAACTTTGGTCACCGAGCCAGATAAATTGATGGACATGACTTTTGATGCGCCATATCTTTCGAGAGATTCATCGGGTTTGTCAGACGATATGGAGCAGTCACCTCCACATCAGCTGTTGGAGTCTGATGAGAATGCAGTGCTGGAATCTAAGAAAATGTACCACAATACTCTCATGGCTCTCATTAAGTTCTTACAGAAGAGAAGACCCAGTGTTATTGAAAAGGCAACTGCTGAGGGAACAGAAGAGGTTGTTTTAGATGCTGTAGGAGATAGATTTAAGAAATCATACAAGGTAAATCATTGATTTTGTATTTTTTATGTTAGTTACCTCGTATCATATGAGATACATGTGCAGTTGCAAAGTCCTTACTTAATATGTTTGACTGTTTTGGTGATGAAAGTTGCGTAGCAGTTAATTCTGCTAGCTGGTCACATATATGCTGTGTGGTTTAAGAACTAAGGGAAACAATTGTTTTCAACCATTTAGTCACACTTACAATTGGTGTCAAAACAACTTAGCACGATCACCACTGACAAAGTTGATCCACGCCATTTCCTATATCAGTTAGCCTAACATCCATTGGATGTTAGGTGGATGGTGTTCCCTATATCAATTATCCTAACATCCAGAATGAACAATATGATGGGATGACGGCAGTTGTGGAACAGGTTGTTAACTAGGTGTGTTTCTAGTAGACAGTTTTACAACATAAAAAGACTTATATAATTAAGTTGAATTGACATGATATATATGCAAGTTCATGAGTTGTATGGTGTCATTTGTTTAATAGAAATGTCATGTTAGTTATAATTATGCTCTATAATTGGTGTTATCTTTGGTCTGGCAGGGGCGTGGTAGCATCCCGATTAGCTCGGGTGCTAGGGAGATGGCAGCGATACTGGATACAGCACTACTTCAGGCATTGCTTCTTACTGGACAATCTATGGCAGCTTTAGAATTATTGAAAGGTCTTAATTACTGTGATGTAAAAATCTGCGAGGAGATTCTTCAAAAAGGCAATCATTACTCTTCTTTGTTAGAGCTTTACAAGTGCAATTTGATGCACCGTGAAGCTCTTAAACTTTTACATCAGTTGGTAGAAGAATCAAAAGGCAACCAGTTGCAAGCTGATCTTATCCAAAACTTCAAGCCTGAGGAGATTATTGACTATCTCAAGGTAGTTTTCCTGATTGATTGGATGCCTCCTATCTGTTTTGAATTTGTGTTTAATTTGATAGAAGCAGGTTTTGTTTTTATAAGAAACATAAGTCTTTCATTAATACTATAGATTCCACAAAACTTCTAATCTGGAAGTTGGAATGGAATCTGATAGTAGATCACTATCTACACTTTTGTCCTAAGTAACTTTTGATTGTTAAATGCTAGCCAGTACTCTAGGTTTTGGTCTAATTGGCCTAGTGGTTGGGTGGGGTCATTGAGCTTTTTGTCAGCGGTGGACATGACTTTTCTATTAGAAAAGAAAAACATTGATGTCATATTTATCTCGTCCAGATCTGAAATTTGTTTTGATGGTTTCGTCAAGATCTGAAATCTGGAACCAGATGGAAGCTTTTATGTTGATGATAGTATTTGCTCTCTGGTAAAAAAGTTGGTATATCTGCTGTGCCTTATTGTTTGGATCTTAAAGAATGCAGGCTACGTGGTCAGCGCAATAAATGGTGTTCATTTAATTCATTTGACTGAGCTACTCGAGAGGAATCTTAAACTCCAAATATTGAGCTTGTTTGCTAGCCATTGAGCCTTAACTTACATCTTATGAGTCTACAATCTTCAAATTATTGTTCATATTTTAATATTCCTTAACAGTGCAGAGTATTCATAGGCCCTTCCCTTTGTTTTCAACCCAAACATGAAGGTCTTCCGAAATTTACTTTCTCAAAGATCCCAGAATAAGTCTTATGAAAAAAACAGATCCTAGGATAAGAACTATTCTTGTTGGCCATTACCAAATTGTGGAATTCTTTCACACTTCAAAGTTTGAGTTTTTCATTTTTCCTATTTGCTGAAGAATTTAATTGATAGGATGATCAGTGGTTTATTTACATTTCTAATAAGTTGATGAATTTTCTTTTGAAGCCTCTCTGTGGGACTGACCCCATGCTCGTGCTAGAGTTCTCAACTCTTGTCCTAGAAAGCTGTCCGACGCAAACTATTGAACTCTTTTTGTCTGGAAATATCCCAGCAGACTTGGTAAACTCTTATTTGAAGCAGCATGCTCCCAGCATGCAGGCCACATACTTGGAACTTATGCTTGCAATGAATGAAAATGCAATTTCAGGGAATCTCCAAAATGAAATGGTAAAGACCTTGTATATTTTTCGCTAGTTCTAACTAGTCACTAATCTTATTAAGATCACAAATAAAAGCAACTCTCTCTCTGCCATTTATGAGAAAAGAGTAAGCAGGCAATTTGCCCAACCCCAGCCATTTTTCAGTCATCATTGTTGACAGTGGTTGTTCTATTGGCTGCAGGTTCAACTATATCTTTCGGAAGTACTCGACTGGCATACAGATCTATGTGCTGAACAGAAGTGGGATGAGAAAGCTTATTCCTCAACAAGAAAGAAATTATTATCTGCCTTAGAGAGCATATCAGGGTATAATCCAGAGGTTTTGTTAAAACGTCTTCCATCAGATGCACTATATGAGGAGCGTGCAATTTTGTTGGGAAAGATGAACCAACATGAGCTTGCTCTGTCTCTCTATGTTCATAAGGTTATTGTTTACATTCCAAAACTGACTTCCTCCTAAAACTTGTTTATATGTTATTGACTTCAACACCAATAGCTTCCATTGGATTTATTTTGTTTGTGATTGTTTTAGTATATATTTTATTAGTGCTTTGAAAATTGAATTTCCACTAATTTCTGTAGCTTCATGTTCCTGATTTGGCATTGTCCTACTGTGATCGGGTCTACGAGTCTGCAGTTCAACCGCATTCTGCAAAGTTATCTGGAACTATATATGTCACCCTTCTACAAATATATCTCAACCCCAAGAAAACCACCAGAAACTTTGAAACGCGAATTACGAATTTGGTTTCACCTCAGAATACGAGCGCTCTGAAGGCTAGTTCAGGGACTTCAGCTAAAGGTAAAGGAGGTCGTGCGGCTAAGAAAATTGCTGAAATAGAGGGCGCAGAAGACATGAGAATCAGTCTTAGTAGCACTGACAGTAGCAAGAGTGATGGTGATGCAGATGACTCGTATGAAGAAGGTGGTTCTACCATAATGCTTGACGAAGTCCTTGATCTGTTGAGCCAAAGGTGGGACAGAATTAATGGGGCGCAAGCGCTTAAACTTTTACCAAGGGAGACTAAATTACAGGTACTCTTTATGCTGGTAGAGGACTCAGAAATGGTAACTAGCCATGTAGATTACTATTATCAGTCTACTTTTAGTACTAAATTACAATGCATTGATATAATGTTCACATCTGAGTGTATGCTGATCCTGTGCAATGATCCTCTCAACAATCTATGTGGAATTGGATTATGCTTTATCGTCGTAGGAAATCTTTTACTATCTGGATTTGCACACTTGAGTTGTTAAACTGCAGAACTTTATGATTTCTTTTTGGTAAACAAGGAGTTTTGTTTTTTATTTATTCTAATTGGGCGACTGTTTGTATAGACTAATTATAGTCTTTTTTGGGTTCGGTGTGGATTGCTTATCCTCCGAGCATTTTTGTACATTCGATTTTAGACAATAAATTTGTGTTTCTCATTAAAAAATGCAGAACTTGCTGCAATTCCTTGGACCACTTCTGAGAAAATCCAGTGAGGCATATAGGAACTTTTCAGTGATAAAGAGTTTGAGACAGAGTGAGAACCTGCAGGTATGCAAAATATATGATTGCAATTAGTTATAGTTTAACGTATCTCAAGCTTGCTTTACGATTATGTAAATACATTAACTCACCGTGGTAGAAATGGGAATTATGTATTCGTTTATAACATATTTTGTGTAATAGGTGAGAGACGAACTCTACAAACAAAGGAAAGCGGTGGTAAAAATTACCAGTGACAGTATGTGTTCCCTTTGCAACAAGAAAATAGGGACAAGTGTTTTTGCTGTCTATCCAAATGGGAAAACACTTGTGCACTTTGTTTGCTTTAGAGACTCTCAAAGTATGAAGGCTGTTGTCAAGGGATCGCCACTAAGGAGGCGATGATGATCTCTCTGTTGGTGCGAAGAAGTGCCTTCCTGTTCTTGCGGGCAAGTGAATTTGCAGCAAGAAGTCCTATTAAACAGGTGTTCAAGGCATTATATCGGATTGGGGAGCTCAGTCCTCTGTTTATATATGATTAGTAAAACTATACTTAACCTCCTCTGTTGTTGATAGTGATACTTCCTCGTCGTGGGACGGTCGTTGATAGTGATACTTCCTCTGTTGTTGATAGTGATACTTCCTCTGTTGTTGAAAGTGATACTTCCTCATGTTGGAACAAGCAACATCATGTCATTGGAGCTATATCAGCTGAGATGGAGGAGCTACATCAGCTGCGATGGAGGAGCTACATCATGTCATTGGAGCGGATGATTTCTTGTTTGGTTATTATTTGTGCTAATGTGTTTATATTACAGTTCCGTTTGTTGTAAAGAAGATTATTTATTTGCATGGTGTCCATGATCGTTGAGTTTGAGATTACCTCCAATTCCTTAAGACTTGTAACTTAAAAGAAAAACATGTTTAGTGGTGATACCATCCATCAATTCAATTCTCATTTCAATCGAGTTTATGTTTGCTCCCTTCCAACTCTTAAGTTTGAATTGTATTGGATGCAAAAAAAACCCCTAGGGGTCATGCTCTATGGTTCCAAGCTAATAGTTTACTTTGACTCATGTAAGAAAACTTCGAAACGAAACACATGCATGAGTCTCGTGAGATTATCGGGCTCAAAAGTTGCCCCGGACACTCATGGTCACCCAAAAAAAATTGATGGATAGCCAAACCCCATGTTTAACTCAAGCTTCTTCCTGAAGAGTTGCATCAAAGAAGATTGATATTCAAGTGAACAGTTGCATCAAAGAAGATTGATATTCAAGTCTGAAGTAAGAGGATCATATCACTTAAAAGTCTTATTCTTTGATGAACTACATTTAAAAAAAAGATATGCACCTTCTCCCTTGACAGAGAGGAAGGAAGAGTTTATTGGTCATACTGAAGTTGAATCGTTGTGGCATCAATTTAATGGTTTCTTCACATCTTGAAGGACCAAACGAGCGGCATTCCGGCCAGGTGCACCCATCACACCACCACCAGGATGGGCACCACTCCCACATAAGTATAGCCCTTGTACTGGAGTTCTATAGTTCGACCTGTGTCTCCAAAGTAACAGAGTCGAGGAATTAAATATAAAAAAAAATCAAATTATGATTGCAATTTGACACAATGGATTAACATATTATCTTTTGAGGTTGTCGTATTAATTAGGAAAAGAAAACATTACAAACAGTGTAAGAATTACCATCCTTTAACCGGCCGCATTAGGAAGAGGGAGTCCAAACCCATTGCACCATGAAATATGTTTCCTCCTGGCAGAATATGAAAAATATTGAAGACAGCAGATGATACCAGAATCAAGATGTCAATATTAGAGTCATGAACCTAGTGCCTGGTGGTGCAGCACTTCTTAAAATGACTTCCACTTTGTACATTCATAAATTTTGAAACGTATATTTGTCATAAAACTATAAGTAATTCTACATCGACGAAGTTTTAATCGACCCAAGTGATATGTCAATTGTTTAGAGGTTAATTTGACAGATCATTTTAATGTGTAAAACATCAACATATAATGATTGACGTGTCACTTATCAATTAAATTGTTGTTTATAACTTGATCAGTCTATAATTACTTTGAAACCCTTTGTTGTTTTTCTGTAAGGCGCATAAATAAAAGTATTCTCAAAAAACAGATGCTCTAAATTGTCGATATACAATGCACATCTGTTTTTTTTATATTTTGTTGGATCCAATAATCGTTCCTAACATTCTTACTTTAGTATATTATTGCTAAGTATTAGCACTGTATTTGTTTCTGGCTCCGTACCTGTCAGACCGAATTCCCTCTCAAGGTCAGGAGGAGTTAACATGTCATATCCAATGATTGAAGAGCTGAAGCTCGGAGCATATTCATCAATCAATGTGAAACATCTCTGGGCAAATGATTCCTAAGGGCATGCAAAATACATTTGACCTTATGATCACAAAAATAATAATAATGGGCTATCAACGGATGAAAGATGTGGAAGACTTAGTATAAAAGTTAACTTGAAGCAAATGCCGAAATAATAGAGGCAAGCTAATCTCAGAAGCAGAGTAGGCTGGTTAATTTCTAGAATTGAAACTTACTCTGTAAGCAGGATCTTCCCAGGAGCCGTCAGAAGGTTTATATGGTGTGTACTGAATAAATAGATTAATGACATGTTTACCTACAAATTGTGAGATTCCATCAATTCATATTAGCAATTTAGCATTAAAATATTAATGGATAAAGTTGAGCCTGCTGATCGCCGCTGGGACACTTTCTAGAAAACCATGTATAAATTACTAAAACAAAAGAGAGGTTATTTCCATGCGCTGTGTGCGAAAAGGATAAACAAGGATGACTCTCCTCTCATTCTGATATTATTGAATGAGAGAACGGAGATCGCTATTTTCTTTGACAGAGATTAATGAGAAGCATGCTTTACTGCTCTATACTTAATCCACTTTCCTTACTCTCAGAACATGAAATGTTTATAAAATCTAAATGAAAACAAATCCACGTCACCACTTAACAAAATATCACGAGATACAAAAGGCACAAGTAGATGGAGGATCGAACCAGGTGGGGATATGGTCTTGTCTAGTACAGAAGGAATTGTCATCTCAATGATAGGTCGTCGAGAAGGCAGCCCATTCACAGCATCTTGACAGGCTGAGTCAATTTCCTCCATACTAAATGACACAAATTATACAATTATTAAACGTCAACGTAGTTGTATCATATTGACTCAAAAGTTCAAGAGATGCATGAGAAAGTTAATAATTGACAGCAAGACTTTCACCAATGAGACAACCATCATTGCCTTAAAAAGTAATTGTAATACATTAGACAACAGCAGTTTTGCTAGCCTTTGAATTTTGCTTGATGTCACTGCAAGAGAAGCATTAAAACAAATCTTTGAAAGTGAAGTAGAGCTCCCATTGAGTTACATTATCTTGAGCCCGAACACTTGGAAATGAATCCATCATCATCTAATTCTTTTAATCAAGTAATATTTTAGACCCACTAACTAAGGTTTTAGAACTTATATGACTGTGTCGAAGAACTATCAAGGGGTATAGCAAAGCCAAAGGTTTTAATGTTATCACGTTAGGATTAGCGCATCCGCCCGTCTACTTGGTTGGTGTTTTAAGCTTAATAAAGATACAAAAATGTTATTTTCTTGAGTCGTTAGCCTTCCATTAAAATGATGTATAAGAGAAACAATGAACCTCAAAAACCGACAGTTCTAACCTTTCAGAACCAATATGAATGGTACCCACATGCTGAGGTCCTGCTCCTGCATCAGATGCACTCAACTTGCAACATTGAAACTGTGGCAATCTGTCAACAGCCAAGTTTATTTTGGTAGTTCCCTGTTTTGGTGAATGACAGTTGGAATTATAATGGAGTTAGAGCTTAGAACTCATTTCCCTTTACTTCAAACTAATTAGTTAATTAGTTATTTCCAACAATAATTCAACTGATAGTTAAGACGGCTCCACATCAAAATACGAATGGAAAGCCAATTGAATTGTCAGAAAGCATTTATAGCATGGAATTCATCAGTTCTCTCTGTAACATTAGTTATTGACTCACAAACAATAATCAGACCTTCTAACAAAAGGAGCTCGCATCAGGCTTTAGAGTACAGAGCCTACCTATCCGGCCCCACCTAGCTGCTATATATGACATATGCAATAAATGATATATCCCCTCAAACTGTGGTATATGTAGGATGAAGGTAGCTAGGAGTATCATAATGAGATCTTACAGAGCTATAATCAGAGTACTTAATAGCACGGGTAAAGTCTTCAGGAAGCACATTTCCAGGCACTAGATCCTGTGTCCAGAAAATTATGCAAGGCGATAATATTGTTATCAGTCCATCCTGCTGTATGAGAAGTTACTTCACAAAAACTACTCATAAATGCTCTTTCCAAAGGAAAACTGTAAAATGTTTTACCAAGAATGTTCTATAGGGGGTTGCATTTGATAGAACTGTTGAAGATTGCACCCACGTGCCATCAGCCAAAATTACCTATGCACATGCTAAGCAATGTTTGTAATATTTACACTTGATCTAAGCTTCGAGAGAAATGTCATTAAAGCAACATTGTCGTAAAGCTAACCCCTTTGACTCTGCCTGAGCCCTCAACCACCAACTTTGACACCTAATGAACAAAAACTTAAACCTTAGTGGCAGCAGGAGATGACAACATGAAGTCTAAGTTATAATCAGAAATACAAGAAGGATGTGAATTAATAAATGCGATAACTACGTTATAAATGTGGAAATTCATTGGACCATTGATGCGGGATTTAAGTTGTTAAAGCTAGAAAAATTTATAGAAAAGAATTTATACATATGCATTCGTGACAATCTGAGCCCCAGCTTCCTTAGCAGCATTTGCAATGGCCCTTGATACAGAGCCCATACCACCTTCAACGTACCTGCAAGAAATCTTTCATTGACCAAAATCTTTCGGAAACTAGTACACATTTCAAATCTCAATTTTGGCAATAAAAATAAGCAATTTGTCCAAGTACACTTTACTGAAATAGAAGGGTCAACAGAATTATTTTCCAGACCTGATCTTTGCATCTGATAGCAGTACATGCATACTAATTTAGCTTCAAAGGGTTAACATTAAGGAAAGACATTTCCAGAAGCTGATATTTCCTCTCCAAGAGAAAGGGTCATCAAATCAAATGGTTTAAACTAGAAATTCTCCGAAGGGTACAAACTGCAGAAGATGATATTTCATCTCAAATGATTCAAACTTGAGTCTGACGTCAAATTGTTTTTATGAACTGGTAAAGGTGAATGATACAAAAGAGTCACTTCTACCAAATTTGGCAGGACTACTTGCATAAGATTGTGTGTTCTCTATAAGCAATTAAATTATGCAACTTGTGCTGCTTTTAAATACCTAGTTCTTGAATGTTTTTTCATGAAAACAGATAACTGATTGGGATAATCAGTTGAAGAAAGATGAAAAGACATCAATAACTGCTTTCATCCTTGACTATAGTTCGTCAGAGTTGACATTATTTTAGTGAGATCTACTCAGAGAACAAATCAAAAGATGTTTTAATTTACTTGCTGACAATATTTTATAGTCAACAAGTTTACAAGTACACCAGGATATACATTCTAAGCCATGAGACAGAAAAGTAGTTGAAGTATGTCCATCTTATGTACAATCAAATTTTCACCTGGACTTGCATTGTGATAGCCATAATAATTTTATATGCTAGCTTAGTGGAGGACTTCATCGTCATATATCTTCACTATATTTTCTTCCTCTACATGGATTAGGTAGCTACAGCCACATTGTAGTTTCTAAATTTTTCCAAATGAGAAAGGGGTGTTAGTTTAAAGCTTTTTAACCCTGTAACCACTGCACCAAGCAAGCAATTGAGATACATACGACCAAATACCACGATCACCATCAGTTTCTCCCATTACATGATGAAGCAGAACATAGCCACTCCCTGGTGAATTGGCACTTGCCTACAATACAGAATTGAGGCAGAGTTATTAGTACAAATTACAATTTGAACAAATTTGAGAACTTTGTGAAAATAAATAATGAGTGATCGAAGCAAGAATGCTTGTGGTACTTCCACAACAGTTTGTTTCATCCACTAGCATTCTATAGATGATTGGTCCACAAATGATATCATGTCATATTTCCATGAAATATAGTAAAGGTTTTCTCAATGTGCGACCAATGGATCAAATATCCATAAGCAACTGCGTCTTTTATCTGCAGAATTATTGAACCCTTTTTACCATGTCAGTCATGATTAAACCTTTGAATGCACAGTAAACACTTCAGGAAGCTGATTAATAATTTTATTACTGATAAAAAACACTTCAGGAGACTTAAAAGTGTGAATCTGGTACAAATAGCCAAATAACAAAAAGAAAAGAATTCTCCGTTTAGATATTTATGCACCGAAAAGAGATGAAGCATTTGGAACACAGTAGCTTCGATTTCATAGCATAAAATATAAAGAGAAAATTTTTGACTGCCACTGATATATGATGATGACTCTTACTGTAGACCCAATGACAGCATCAGTTGCAAGTGTTGCCTTCAGGACCTCTGTCTGCACAGGTTATTAATCTAAGTTAAAAGGCATTAGAGAAACACGTATAAACCGCTAAATATTGTAACTTCGACTCAATAGGAACTATTCCAAAACTAATTAAGTTTCCAGATAATGAGAAAAGACATCATGGATCATGATTCAGACCTGCTATAGAATGAACTAGAAGGAAGGTTATGAATAATCATTCAGCAAGGCTGACATCAAATGTAAGATAAATTACATTGCAAAATCAGTTTTATTTGCATTTCAAATAAGAGATATAAAACAAATGAAAGAATGAAAATCATGGTACCCGAAAAGAATCCGGTATACGAAGTTGGTAATAAAATATTAAGTGGCTAAAATCAGATGACAACCTCAAACCAATTATTCAAAACTTTTGACGCTGGAGACAATAAAAGGTCAATAAAATCCCTGCAGCAACAAAAAGAACAAATTTAGAAAAATGGAGATGATTGCTGTTCATGAATCTGTACTGAAGTCGCAATATTTGCATGGAAGTGACTACTATATATGGCTGCACCAACACCATGTCATAATTAGTTTATTCAAATTTATAAAATGGGAAGCAAATGTTTGAAGTACCCAGCTAGTAATAGGATAGAGACTTACACCATATCTTTTTGCCCCAAAGAAATAGCTCTTCGTAGACAACGAGCCCAAAAAGCCGACTTTTCTAGCTTATCCCTAAGCCGGTCATTTAAAGATGAGTCTCCTTGCAGAGATTCTGGTGTAGGTGAATCTAGAAGTGGATCCATGAATTTACAGAATTCCTCTAACTGAGTCTCGTATCTGTTACATAAAGATTTAGTTAGATTTCCAGAGAAAAATCAAGTCATTCTATGTTTTAATCTAGGAAAATAATTCATTGACTGAGTGAATATAAAGGAAAATGTAAAGTTAACCCCCAGAAGAAAAAAAAAACATTGGAGTCTACAGCCTAGAAAATACATACTAAAATCCATTATAACCGATTTACTTGGACCATTTTGCAGATTCTATATACTCTTGTCAACAATGGTATTTCCTATTTATTTGACCATATTCTCTGTCTGGAAGGAAGTAATTCCCAAGCTCAAGGGCAAATCGGATGAGCAGGCTTTATGTCCTCAGGTAAACTCTTATTTTTTTATGTGATAATTTAGTAAACCTAATCATTGATATCAGCATAATGGATAAGTTGTTTTCTCTCCTTATAAAGATCAAGCAACTAAATTCGAATTAAGATAAACATTGGTCAGCTTCTGCACCTAACATTACATTTCTGTCATTTCACAGCAAAACTATGGTAATTTGTAATCATATATCTCCTTCAGTCTGGAAACTCCGTTCTCCAGATATTCATTTCCGTATGAACGAAACAAAAAAAAAGTAAAATGAAAGTGAAGATAAAGTATGACTCTTAGGAAGATTTTGACAAAAGCAACAAGACCTGGTATAAGCTTCTGCATCTTGCTTGGAGAACTTCGAAATTTCTGAATAATTTAGGTCCTTATCAGGTCCTAGAAGAAGATATCGTCCGTCCAAACAAGGAGTGAAGGACGACGGATTCCTCCTCAGCAGTCTTAATCCATGCCTCGCTAACTCTAGTTCCCTGACCCAATAAACAAGTTCCATTAATCGCTCAAGTTAATTAAATAACTTTAAAAACTTGAGGATATGCTTAGAAGTTACAAATGGAGAAATGTGGACCAACTTTATGACAGATGGGCGGAGGAGGCTCTGAAGATAGCTACAGCGAGAGAACTTGAAGCCTGGAATGATCTCTTCAGTCACGGCGGCTCCACCGATCAGGTGACGCCGCTCGAGTACTGCGACAGAGAGACCACCGCGTGCTAGATAGGCTGCAGCTGTGAGGCCGTTGTGGCCGCCACCGATAACCAGCGCGTCCCATTTCTTATCCTTGAGCGAGCTCGTAGCGCTATAGGTGCTGCTGCTGAAGCTCCTCCGCAACATCGCCAGTGTTTTTCCCTCTCTCTGCAAATTGATTGGAACGGGAAGTGGAAGTTCACTGTTCCAGTGAGCGAGTACTCCACTAGAAAGATTATACCCTTCCCTGCAATTGACCTGATTATATTTGAACTCTCACCTACATTCCATTCAAATTTTGTTTTCACATTGTCATTCTTATACACTAACTCACAATCTTTGTTTTCATCTTTCATCATCTCTTCTTTCCTAAAAACTCATTTTTTTCTAAAGCTAAATATAACAAAATGAGTTTTGTTAATTTTTATGAATTTTGTTAATATTTATTAATTTTAATAGATTTTATTAATTTTGATGGGTTTTGTTAAGTTTGAGAGAGAATGTAGAGAGAGAAAGACATAACGTAAAGCGTAGAGAGATAGAGAGAGAACATTGAGAAAAAGAGAGGGGTACACGACGTCAGTGCGTCAATCGTGTGGTCTACATGATAGCTACACGATGCTTGCGTACTCATTGTGTAGTCTATACAATTGTCACACCATGTATGTATGTACCCATCATGTACACTACACATGTAATATATTTAATTTTATATATTTATTTAAATATTAATAAATTAGAGGTTGAGTGTTCAATAATAATGAATTGACATTTGACTTGATATTGTGTAAGCATATTGAGGGAATAATGAAGAAAATGTAAGTGAATGGTGGGTCATGGGTACACGATCGTCGTGTACTCATCATGTTTTGTACACGATCGTCATATACCCATCGTGTACACTACACATGTAATATATTTAATTTTATATATTTATTTAAATATAAATAAATATGGTAGTTGATTGTTGAATAATAATGAATCGACATTTGATTTGATATTGTGTAAGAAAAGTATTTGGGGAAAGTAAAGAAAAAGTAAGTGGATGGTGGGTCATGGGTATACGATGGCTACACGATCGTCATGTAGTTATCATGTACATTACACGATGGGTACGCGGGCATCGTGTAGACTACACGATATGTACACGGGCGTCGTGTACCCCATTTCTCTCGGTGTTCTCTCTCTTTCTCAATGTTATCTCTCCCTCTCTACTCTCTACGTTCTGTCTTTCTCTCTCTCTCTCAAAATTAACAAGACTCACAAAAAAATACAAAACCAAAATTAACAAACTTACAAAAATTAACAAAACCCATTAAAATTAACAAATGTTATCAAAATCCACAAAAATTAACATAAACCATTAAAATAACAAAATCCATTTTGTTGTGTTTAGTTCTAGAGAAAATGAGTTTCTAGGAGAGAGAGAGAGAGAGAGAGATGAATATGAAAGATGAAGAGAGCGAGTGTGAGCCGGTGTGTAAGAAGGACAATGGGAGAAAAAGAAAAAAAGTAAAGGGAATGTGGATACGTGATTAAGATAAGTAAAAATTGAGTCAATAGATATAATTTTGTAAGAATTTTTATCAAATAGTATAGCTTAACAAAAAAATCCATTCCACTAATTACACGAAAACAATCTATTACTTATTAGATTATTACTAAACAACTTTTGTCATTACAGAATTTCTTAGAGAGAAATATTGTCCGAGAGATGATTGCATTCGTGTCTTTTAATTTTATCATTATGTGTATTATAGCTTATAAGAATAAGAATGAGTATTGTACTTTTTCTTTTCTTTTTTTATTTAACTGTTAGTGTTTCGGTCAGCTTATGCGCACGTCTACTAGTGGATTCCCAACCGATCTTAAGGCCGCTCTTCACATCAGTCCGGTACATTTACAAGTTATGAAACTTTAAGAATGTTACTCACAAAGAGCCCAAACGCTGGTTGATAAGGAGAGAGAACACCTCCCATTACAAACTAGACTAACTCATTGTGGGTGAATACTGAAACTTTTCAGTATTTCGTGCCAGCACTACTACAGGTTAATGACATACGTGGTTCTACTTAAATAACACAGGTATATATATAATATTATAAAGTTTTTGAATGGTCATTTATGATGTTTATTATCATATCATAATCGTAATAAAGATGACAATGCTAGAAACTAATGAAAAAGATTTATCTTACAACGCCTGCGCGGTAACTATCATCATCAAGGAAGGTGGAGGAGAAAAATTAACGGATGAACAATTAAGAAAGAAATAAATAATAATTTTAAGACGTATCTTTTTTTTTAATGAAATTTGACATTTTTATATAAAGTGGGTATTCAGGGGCGTGACGGGGTCAAGCACTCCCACGGGCCGTGAGACACGACGTGGTAAAGTCTCAATGGCCTTAAAGAAATGGTTGCTAGGTATAAGTTTCGAATCTAGAACTCTTTGCATTACCGCATATGTCTTAGCCCCACCCAACCACTAGGCCAATTTTTCAGATTTAAAATTTAACATTTTTATTAAGTAAAATATTAAATTACCCTTTTTATTTGAAAATGTTTATTTTGAACTCAGAATATAGTAATTCATGATCTAGTCGAAATATTACATTAAACTCTAATAAATGCAGAGTTTGATATCAAATACCACTATGATATAAAGGAAATTATTACTAAACCATAATTTAGTAGGGTAACATAAATTTTTATTTTTCTAAAAAAAGTAACTGAGCATGAGTGAAACCTTTGTCGAGCCGCGTGTAGAAAGGAGAATCAATCAAAAGAGAATGTGAAGAGTGCCATCGTGGCAGAATAGGAAAAGAAGAATCAAGACCGTAAGTACGATCCAACAATTGAAGTTGATTTAGTAGTTAAAGCTAATGCACATTATTCTAGGAGAATATTCTGCAATCCCACAAATAGAGTGATAATCTCGCAGATACGGGGATATGTTTTCATAAATCGTGGAAATTCAGTTCTGGAAGATTCTTAATTAAATTCTTTAAAAGTCTATGAATAGAGGCCAACTATAAGCATTCTCGTTCAATATAAACCAAGTAATTTTCGTCTATTGCATTGTTCTTATATTTTATTTGTTTGCTTTTTTAGCGTGTGAGCAAAAATCATTTACATTTTGGTGCTTTCAAAGAGAGTGAGGAGAAAATCTCAAGAAAAAACCCTTCCGGTGCAAGAGTAGTGTTGAGACCCCGTTCGGAGAAACATTAGAGCACTCCATCTCATTTACTCTTAATGCCTCGAATAATGAAGTAGAATATGAAGCCTTGATAGCGGGAGTCTCCTTGCTATGGGAATTGTAGGTAATTGATGTAGAATATTCTGTGATTCAGTGTTAATCGTGAAATAGGATACGAGATAATGCATGGCAACTGAAAAGCTACCGGATTCGTTAGATCTTGAGAGCGGAAAACGGGTACGCAAATGCTTTAGCAAACTTGGGGTTTTCATTGTAATTCTCGCGCAAGAGAAATGTACCAGTGAAATTTCTCGAGAAGCCAAGTATTTTATCCCTGCTGAAGGAAGTGCCAGATGTGGAAGTTGAAAAGGAACAAAGCTAGCAAGATAACATAATTCACTACTTAATAGATGGAGTGTTACCTGATAATAAACTTCATGCGAGAAAAATCCAACAATAAAGCAAGGTACTGCTTGATTGATGGATCATTATATAAAAGATCTTTTTAGGTCTGTATTTGAAGTGTTTGAGGGAAAAGGAAACCTCTTTGAAATGTGAAAAATGAGATCGACGGTCTTTTAGCTTAAACCCTTGAGAGCGGGGGAACCTTCTTTCATAAAGATGAAAAATGAGGTTGGCGGTCCTCTGGCCTAAACCCTTGAGAGCGGGAAAAATATTCTCTCAGAAATATGGAAAACGAAGTTGGCGGTCCTTTGGCCTAAGCCCTTGAGAGCGGGAAAAACCTTCTCTCAGAAACATGGTAAGCGAGGTCGACGGTCCTTTTGCCTAAGCCATTGAGATTAGGAAAAACCTTCTCCTCATAAATGTGAAAAGCAAAGACAATGGTCATTTGGCCTAAGCACTTGAGAGCGGGAAAAACTTTATCTAAAAAATGTGGAAAATAAACATGATCATTTTGCTTAAGTCTTTCAGAACGGACAAGTCATAAAGCTTTAAACAAAACAAGCAAAAGCCAAAGTCCACGAAATTGGATAACTAAAAAACGAGAGCACGTTTTCCAAAGTAGAACAAAGGACACCAGCCTCTTGAGAAAAATACTAAAAGGTAGAAATTGAAGTCCCTATGAACGGATCACAAAGAAAGCATACATGCCAACAAAGTCAAACACTGTAAGCGGAATTCCCTTTAAAATTTTGTAGCTTCATGAGTTTTAAATTAAATTATTACAAGTTCTTCTAATTGTAAGACTTTCGAATACCCAGAAGAATTGGCAAAGAGTAAGTTCTCATTGATTGAAGATGGAAGTACAAAAGCCATGTTCAAAGCTAAAAGAAAAAGAGAAAAGGAAGAAAAGAAGCAATAATTTGACGAAGTGTTAAAAACATCATCATTAATAATAACTGAAAATTACAAAATGATCTTGACAAAAGAAAAATGCAAGAAGGTACGCGAAAGGAAATGTACAAGTTACAAAAGAAGCATAGAAAAAACTAAGTCTTCCCCTCAGGAGCAATATCATCAACTGAATCTGAAGTGTGGGCTGCAGTGGCTTCTGCAGCAGGAACATAAGCATTGACGACAATGTCTTCTGTGGAAGCATTTACCTCAGCTTGGACCTCTAGGGGATCTTCGGGAGGAACTTGGGGAGAAACTTTAGCAAGCCTATCTCTATTGCTAACATAGTCGACAATTTTCTTGGCCTTGTCAAACAGGGCTTGAAAAACGTCTTCAGTCTGACTCTCTCTCAACAACTGTCAGCTTCTCCTCTATAGCCTTCAACTTATCTTCAAACTCGACCACATACTTCTCCGCAGCCTCCAAGGACTCCCTATCCATCTTCAAGGAGTTGACATCCTTCAAGTGTTCATTGGCCGTCGCAGCTGCATCCTAAGCAAGCCTCCCCACAGTGCCTTGAAGATTGGCCTCGCTCTTCTTCAGGCATTCATTTCCAGCAGTGAAATCAGGCACCTTCTTGCTTTATCCAAATATCTCATGCTCGAAAGAGAGGTAATACTCTTGGAGAGCATTACGGTGAACGACAGCCTGAAAAGACAAAGTGTGAAGCATCAGTAAATGTAAAGTGCAAAAAAGGAAAAAAGTAAAGAATCAAAATAATAATGTCATTCATACCTTCATCAGGTCATGTATTAGAGAGTAGGGTTGATTCCCTACGGTCATGTCGCAGGCAGTCTCCATGTCCACGTCAGACTGGATCTCGCGGAGCACTATGTGTGCAGAACGAGGATCACTGAAAAACTTAAAGAGGAAGGGATTGGGGGAGTGTCTGCAAAACGCCTCAATAGGAGTGTGCATAATTTTTACGAACCGAACGAACCAAATCGAATCGAGCCGAATCGGTTCGATCGGTTCTTTTTCTATGGTAATTGGAATCGGTTTGGTTAATTTAAGTAATCGAACTTTTGGTTTGATTATATTTTACAATAAACACGTACTCGGTTTGAACCGATTACAACCATCTTTTAACATTCATATATAAATTAGACATAAATTATTAAAAACTTAATAAATTAGACACAAATTAGACATATCTTATTAAAAATTAGTTATAATTATGAATTAGACACACACACACACACACGCACACACACACACATATATATATATATATATATATATATATTAATTATGTTGAATGTTGATATTTTCAATTGAATGATTTTTGCTATCTTTCTAAAAATTCTATAATTGTAGCCGAACCGGTTACAAGTAATCAAACCTAACAGATTACTTCGGTTTCATTCGATTCGGTTCTTTTGGTTACAACGGCTTGGCTCGATTTGATATTTTAGGTAACCAGTGAATTCAATCCGATTACAAAAATTTCTCACTAGCCGACCGACCCGAACCATGCACACCCCTACACCTCAATCTCTATAAGGAAGGCTAATCAGGAATGGATTCCCTTTATTTTGATTGCGGAGGAAGTGGAGGAGAACTTGAGAGCTCCAGAAGATCCTCTTCCTGGGAAACATTAGTATGTGGGACTTCGGGAGTAGGAGCAGAAGTCATAACGGGAGCGGGATGAGGAACGAAAGCTGTTTGATAAGAGCTTGGTGTGTCCCACCTCGGATGAACGTTCCTTTCATCCTCAACTGTCCTAATAATGTTGCTACGAAGATGCCTCGACATGTCAACACTAGTAGCAAACCTTCAGAGTAGGGTCTCTCTTTCTTCGTCTTCCCGCTCAGGCTGAGAAGAAGTGGAAGTGCTGGAAGCAGAAATAGTGGGAACAGGATGAAAGGGAGGGATGGAAATAACTATTGGGAGCTTAGGAGAAGATGGTTGAACAGACGTTGAGGCAACGAGAGCCGCAGCTAGAACAAAAGCAAAGTTGACCTCTCTCCATGGATCGAGAAGATCAGTCGAGTCCCGTTCTCGGCAATTGTAAGTAGAGTTGAGTTTTCCATCAGAAGCCTTAGATGAATAGGACTTTTTGTTTCTCTTGTGATCTATAAGAATGAGAGAATCCGTTAGTAAGTAAAAGATGGAAAAAGAAATTAAAGGAAGATCGAGGAACCGAAGTTCCGACAACTTATTAAAAATTACCTGTTTTTTTGGGAATTGTTCTGCGACCATCATCGCTTCAGTTCTCGCCGATCAAGATGGTATCTCGTTCCCAGCCTTTGTCTCTTTTTTGGGATCACAATTATCAACTTCCCTCTTTGGTCAGATGGTCGAGGGGCAATGTAATAACTCTCATCTCGACCCTTGACTATGTATCAATGATGGAGTTCATTAATTCCTAAATCTAAGTTATATCTCCTATTCATGGCTTCGAAGCCAAGAAGAACCCTATATGAGCTAAGGGTAAATTTAGACGGGGCTAAATCGATAGTATGAAAGAACTCTTACAGAAAGGGAGAAAAAAGAAGTTTAAGACCTAAGGCAATGTACATCAAACTCAAAGTAATTTGGTAGGGAGCTCTACATGGCATTCTCGTGGCATTACTCTCTCCTAGGCCACAAATGACGTCCGGGGGAAAGACATCCTGATGAGAGGCTATAAATCGGTCAAGCTCGGCTTGGGTCTTAACAAAGGGAACGAGAGGTTTGAACTGGGTACCATCACCTTCCTTCCATCACTCAGAAACCCACAAAGGAGAAATTTCCAGAGAAGGAGGAAGAAGATTAGAACTTACGGATAGCAAGAATCGAAGGTGAGGAAGAAATGAAATGAGGAAACCTTAAATAAGCAGCAAACTCGAAAGGAAAATGAAAAACATTTCATAAGTCTTGAAAACGGGTAAGGGAAAGGACATTTTGTAGGTGCTTGATGGCAATGAGGCGTGACTGACAGGATGATGGAACAAACCATCATCTGCACAGATGAATGAAAGAATGACAGTTGAAAAAGAGGGAGGATGTGTCTCGTCTAATAAAAATCTTTGAAATGTGCGTTGTACGTTCCCAATAAAAGTGATTGGGAATGGGAAGACGTAGCGACAGATAAAAATGATGAGAAGCCGCTTTGTGTACCTTCGAGGAAAATGTCAGTATGAAAAGGAAACGAAGCGGCGAGCAAAAACGATACGGGCCTTTCCTACTTATTTCATTAATCATTATCTTTGTGTGATGTTTGCAGATTCGAACAAATGAAAAAAAGGCAAAAAATCCAATCAATCAAACCCTATCGAAACGTACGTGAACAACTAAATACCATCATTACGCCACAACAAATGAAACTTCGTTGAGTGTAATGAGGGCAAATGAGTAGGAGTGAAACCTCTATCAAGCCACGTGTAGAAAGGAGAACTAATCAAAAGAGAAAATGAAAACTGCCATCGTGGTAGAATAAGAAAAGAAATATCAAGACCGCATGCGCGATCCAACGGTTGAAGTTGATTAGTTAAAGCTAATGCACATTATTTTATGAGAATATTCTATAATCCCATGACTGGAGTGATAATCTCACATATACAAAAATATTTTTCCATAAATCATGAAAATCCCGTTTTGGATGATTTTTGACTAAATTTTATAAAAACCTGTAAATAGAAACTGATTACAGCCATTCTCACTCAATACAAACCAATCAAATTTCATCTATTGCATCGTTATTGTATTTTATCTCTTTGGTAGGTTCGCTTTTCGGTGGACGGCAATTTCTAAAAGGCGGGAGGTAAAGAAAAGAAGGAAAGAAGATTTAAGCCAAAAACATTTCCTTACTCTTGTTGCGGTGCATGCTGCTCAGGACCCACTCGAAGTCACCTTATCCGCGCATCTCCAAGATAGCAGGAGCGATTCGGAGTGATGGCGACCAGCAGACCACCCTTTAAGGTTGTGCATTTTCCGAACATTCTTGTCTCTCTGCTCGTTTTGCAAAAATGTTTCGCTTTCTTATTTGCTGCATTTTCCGCTTGCGAAAGATAGTTGTAAAATGTACGATAGAATGTGTTTTTTGCAATTCCTCCTCGGAAATTTCAAATACTATTGCTTTATTAAACATCAAGGATGATTTTGTAGACGAAGAAATGAAGTTAATTTATTCGTTACGTTTGATTAGCCATAGCTAGAAGCTGCTTTTGATTTCACAACTCCATCTATGATTTTCTGAAGAAAATTGTTTCCTGTTTGGAGTCGAATGGTGACGAATGCTGGATTTTTTTTACAGATAATATTGGGGTCGTCGTCAATGGCTCGCCGACGAATTCTAGCCGAGATGGGATATGAGTTCACAATAATTGTGCGTTTCTTGCTGAAACATTGTCTGTTAATTTGTTCAGGCGTAAATTTTTTAAGATTAACATTGTGATTATTTAGACTGCAGACATAGATGAAAAAGCGATTAGGAAGGAGAAGCCTGAAGAATTGGTAGTAGCTCTGGCTGAGGCAAAGGTATGGCTTGTCTACTTGATAGGAATACTTAATGCTCAAAACTCGTGCATTATTCGATATTAAAATTCTTCAATCTCAGTAAAGTAAAATCAGGGGAGA
This sequence comes from Datisca glomerata, assembly GCA_003255025.1. Classification (NCBI taxonomy): domain Eukaryota; kingdom Viridiplantae; phylum Streptophyta; class Magnoliopsida; order Cucurbitales; family Datiscaceae; genus Datisca; species Datisca glomerata. Next base: position 839,008 of record QANY01003970.1, read on the forward strand.
TGTAGTCTTACTCAGCTTCAAGTTACCTTAGATTTCAATCAATTAACTTGTTGCATTGTATTTGAATTGGAACTCACAAATGTTTGTCGTAAAGAAAATATAACGAGGAATTAACCAATAAGGTCCTTTTCCTCAAAGCGTTAAGTCCGCAAGGCTGGTAGAAAAAAAACTCACAGTTCAAAATGTTGCCAGTTCTGTCTAGATACCTCAACTTTTGACTATTATGAACCAGAAAAGAGGTCTTATATTTTCTGATAACTAGCTTGATTTTACTTAGGCAGGTGCCATCATATCAAAACTCCAAGATACAGGTCAACTAGAGAAGGATGCTCATGCAACTTTGCTAATCACTGCGGATACAGTATGCCTTAATTCCTTTAGATGTTTTTATCCTTGTTTTTGGCTTTAATTCCTTAATATATTTTTCTCCTCATTCCTGTGGTTCTTCACATAAGTTTTGACCAGGACCACTAGCTGAACCAGTAACACTACTCACATATCAAGAGTGAATACGACTAAAATCTTGTTGTATTCTATAATATATATCTAACTCGTGTACTCGGGTGTACTCGGTATAAAGTTACACAATAGAATCCAACTTCTTCATCTGCTTTATTCGGGAAGTCCGCTGAAGTCCTCATAACAAGAATTTATTATTTTGATTTCTTAATAGATAGCTGATAGCTCATCGTAAACCCAAAAACACCAAAATCATGACTGAATTCATGAATCCTACTCGCCTTCTAAGCTCCCATTAATTCCATATGCTACTTTTATACCTCACATGGTTGTGCTCTGATAAAAGATTTAGTTCATGCTATCATGGCATAAATGTACGATCGTATAGTTCTAGCGTTTTTCTCCTCCAGCAATCATTTTTATAAATGTAAGCTCAAGCTGCCATTTTTAGGATGTGGAGATTTCCACGGTCAAAGATTTGATCAAATAAGATTGTTCCACCGAAGTAGCATGGTTCATTAAGATGCTAGAGAAAGAACGGCATACATGTACCGTAGAAGGAATATACATGCATCTACATTTGGTACTACCTTACTCAACCCATATAGAAAATTGCATGGGAGTCTAGCAGAAAATATTTTGCAACAAGTTTTGCATAAGAATTAATCTTATGATTTCTAATAGGAAGAAAAAGGAAAAACAATCAATTTAATGATAATTTTGTTTGTCTTTCCCTTGCTTGGTGCAGGATTTGTTGTAGTCATAAAATTTCCCCCTACATCTGATAGTATTACATTAACCTTTGGCTTTATTTTTCTCACTATCAGAATCCAGAGCTTAATTATTTTTATCGTTGCATCTTATTCTGTATATGAGGTGGTTGTCTACGAAGGGATGATCAGGGAGAAACCATCGAACAAGGATGAAGCACGAGAGTTTATCAAAGGTATAATTTATGCATTTCTCTCCTAATTACAAAACATTAGTGGATTCACTTATTAAATTTATGCAGTGCAAGCTATTCAGGTTCTCACGCAGGAGTAGTAGGATCTATTCTTGTTACCTATTGAATATAATGATGTTTTTTACTTTATTTATTTATTTTAATTTAGGGATAGTTTAGTAATTGCTCATATTGCTTTTCTTCTTTGGGTAGAAATACCTCATTGTATCTAGATTTGTGTTAATTCAATACAACATTTTCTTCTACTTCTTTCTATTTGGTATCAAAGCCGATATAACCCTAACCCTAACCCTAAACAGCCACCCACCACTACTGCTGCCCTTGACTGCCACTACCGCCTATCTCCATCATCATCCACCACCGTCGGCTGCCGACCACCTCCGACGACTTTTCCGGGTACTTTTTTTTCCCTTTCCAACTTCATTTTTTTGAAGCGGTTGGTTGCCCTAACTAGTGTGCTGATCAAACCTAGGGTTTCCCATGATTTTCGGGTTGCTGTGGTTGTAAACCACAGTTTGGTCACATTTTTTGACTTTTTCATGATATAGAAGGCTGTGAACAATCTTTCCTTGCTCTCCGTCAGATTTTTGGCGTTTTGTGTTGCTTTCTTGGATTCGAGATGTCTGAATCTTTAGGTTTTGCTTGCTACTAAGCCAGATCTAGATTATCGTGTGTCCGATGAGAGAGTTACTAGCGTCCTGCTGAATGGACACAACTTTACTGCTCCTCCTGCCTCATTGGCCTCAGGTATCCCACTGCTTTTCATGTCCGCTCTGAGAAACCTAAATGGGTTTTGGATTCCGGTGCTAACGATCATATAACTGGTGAGTTGTCTATATTCTCCACGTCCTTAGATCCGGTTCATAGCTTTGTGCGTCTGGCAGACGGTTCTATGATTAGTATGAGTGATATGGGGAGTGTACAACTTTCACCTGATCTTACTCTTTCCTCAGTTTTTCATGTTCCTAAATTTGCAATGAACATTTTATCTATCAGCCGTCTTGCTAAATCTCTTAACTGTGCTGTCATTTTCTTAGCTGATAGCTGTTTCCAACAGGACCTAAGTTCAGGGAGGATTTTTACCAGGGGATATGAGCGAGACGGACTATACTACTTCGGGGACCCACCACCTCTCCAGCCACCAGATTCAGTATTACAGGCTACTTCCTCTACTATTTTTTATTTCCTCGTTTCTTTTTCTGCTAAAGACATACGCCTTTGGCATGCCCGTTTGGGACATGTCAACTTTCATTACCTTTGTTTGTTATTTCCCACTTTAGTTGATGCCTGCAAACATTTTCATTTTAAATGTCAGATATGTGAACTCTCAAAACATTGTCGAAAACCTTATATTTCTCGCATGCATAGGTTACTTGCTATGTTTGACTTGATTCATTCTGATGTGTGGGGGTCCTCCTCTGTTATTTCTATGTTTGAACGTCGTTATTATGTTACTTTTATCGATGACTTCTCTAGGAGTACTTGGGTTTATTTATTTTAGAAAAGTCTGAGATCTCGAATGTGCTTAAACAGTTTCTTGCCATGATAAAAACTCAGTATAATATTGTAGTGCGTGGCATTCGGTCTGATAATGGGGGGAGTACATTACTAGTGATCTTGTCACTTATTTATCCAACCTTGGCATTCTCCCGCAGCTTACTTGGCCGTATACCCCTGAACAAAATGGGGTAGCTGAGCGAAATAATCGTTATCTTATGGGTGTTGTCCGATGTCTTCTAAAGGGTATGATTGTTCTTCAATCTTTCTAGGACATGGTTGTTCTGACAGCCACATATTTGATTAATAGGGTCCCTAGTAGGATCTTGAGAGGAAAGACTCCTTTATGTGTTCTTCATCCTGAAAAACCTCTTTTTTCCATTCTTCCTAGAGTTTTTGGTTGCGTTTGCTTTGTTCAGGACAAAGGCTATTCTCGAACAAAGTTGGATGACAAGTTAATTCAATGTGTTTTTATGGGTTATTCTTCCAAGTCAAAGGGGTATTGGCGTTATGATCCTTCCACTCAGCATTTTCTCAACTCCTTGGATGTGACCTTCTTGGAGGATACCCCATTCTTTAGCACGCCTGACGTTCGTAGGTCTCATATTTCACCTGTTGAGGATTGTCCTCCTCCTGTTCCTATTATTGATCCAACTTCTATGAATGTTCCTATTACTGATCCTACTTATATGGATGTTCTTGTTGTCTCTTCCTCTACTTTACCTCTTATCGCAGGTTTTCCTAATCATGTGTATAGTCGTCGCTCTCATATTCCTGCTCAGGATTCCTCATTGAATGAAGCTACTGAGCCCTCTTTCTCTCCTCCACTCGGCGATATCCTATAAGGGATCATTGTCCTCAGATCGTCTTACCTTATCTTGCTTTACCAATCACCCTATTGAGAACCATATTTCATATAATGATTTGTCTAGTTCTTTTCAGGGGTTTATTAGTCAGGTTGATTCTACAGTGATTCCTAGATTTGTGGCGGAGGCAAAATCAGACCCCCGATGGGTGACTGCTATGTAGGATGAGATGACTGCCTTACAGAATAATCATCATTGGGGCTTGGTTGCTCTCCTTGAGGAAGATAAGACAGTTGGTGTTCAACTTGAAATATAATGCAGGTGGTACGGTTAATCGATACAAATCTCGTCTAGTAGCCAGATGCTTTACTCAGATTCCAGACAGATTTTACTGACACGTTTTCCCCGGTTGCTAAACTTACTATTGTTCGACTCATTATCTCTCTTGCTGCTTCCCACTCTTGGCTCTTGCATAAAATGGATGTCAAGAATACTTTTTTGAATGACGATTTGGATGAGGTGATTTATATGGATCCTCCACCTGGGTTTCGGGTTGAGGGGGAGTATTTTGGGAAAGTTTGTCGTTTGAGAAAATCGTTGTATGGGTTGAAACAGTCTCTAAGAGCTTGGTTTGCTCGATTTAGTAAGGTTGTCCTTCGATTGAGTTTTTTGAGATGTCATTCTGATCACACGTGTTTTATCAAACGGAATCTGATAGTCAATGTGTTATTCTATCAGTTTATGTGGACGACATTATCTTAACAGGTGATGACACTTTAGGCATTGCTAGAGTCGAGAAAGATCTCAGATCAAGGATCTGAGTGGTCTGAAATATTTTTTGGGGATTGAGATACTTCGTTCCAGGAGTGGTATCTCTCTCTCAGCGGAAGTATGTACTTGATCTTCTCAGTGACACTAGGATGACAGGATGTAGACCTGCATCCACTCCTGTGGATCTGAACATAAAACTTTCTGCTAAATCTGGTGACCCATTGACAGATCCGAGTATGTATAAGTGGTTGGTCGGGAGACTTATTTATCTAACAAACATTCGTCTTGATCTAGCATTTGCTGTGAGCTTGTGAGTCAGTTTATGCATATCTTGAGGTATTTAAAATCTTGCCCGGTCTTGATCTTTTCTATAACTCTAAGAACACGTTTGATATATCTTGCTTTACTGATGCTGACTATGCTGGGTTTAAGACGGATAGAAGATCTACATCTGGTTTTTGTTTTTTTTATGGGAATCATCTCATCTCTTGGAAAAGTAAGAAGCAGTCTGTGATTTCTCGATCTTCTGCAGAGGCTGAGTACAGGACTATAGCTCAGGGGGCATGTGAGGCTCTTTGGCTCGACTCTATTCTTGGAGAACTTGGTTTCCTTGACCGTTTGCCGTTGACTCTGTATTGCGATAATAAGTAAGCTATCATGTTAGCTTCAGATTATGTCCTGCATGAGAGGACTAAACATATTGAGGTTGACATCCACTTTATCCTAGAGAAAGTTTGGTCTGGAATTATTTCTACAAAGTTTGTTCCTTCACCTGAAGAAGCTGCTCATGCTCTTACGAAGCCAGACGGGCCATCTATTCTTAAGTCCACTCTTCGCAAGTTGGGCATGATGGACATCTATGCGCCAATTTAAGCGGGAGTGTTGAATATAATGATGTTTTTACTTTATTTATTTTAATCTAGGGATTGTTTAGTAATTTCTCTTATTGCTTTTCTTCTTTAGGTATAAATACCCCATTATATCTAGATTTGTGTTAACTCAATACAACATTTATGCACGGCAGGCTATTCAGGTTCTCACGCAGGAGTAGTAGGATCTATTCTTGTTACCAACCTTAAAACAGGAACAAGAAAAGCAGGATGGGACGCAGCAGAGGTACTATAGGCTTCAAATTATATATCGATTTCTGGTCATAGAAGAGAATGAGAATACACACAGTTTCTACTTTTAATCCATTCTAGTAGATATAGATTCTCACAGGTTATTAAGAACGCGAGAGGTTATATTAGATTTGGGTAGTTTGTGGTGAAAATAGACGGCCCAAATTTGTTGTAGCTAAAAGACAAAGACAAAGACAAAAAAAGTACATACTGTTTTCCCTTGGTTTTTGTGCCAAACATATCTGAGAGGTTAAAATTTGAGCTTAACAGTCCAAATCTGTCAACCATGACCTCCTATTGAGAAACCCTAGTCGGAGATAATTTGTCACCCATTACTAGCGGATTGAATACAATGCAGGTGTATTTCTATGACATACCACGGGACGTTATCGACAGCCTGGTAATATGTTATTCTTTTTCTATTTATCTTTTCCAGAGTCATTTCATTTTCTATAATATTAGTTTTCTCGTTGTCAATGGTGAACTATGTCAGATTGAGGAGGGAATCACACTCAACGTTGCCGGCGGTCTGATGCTTGAACATCCACTGACATTACCTTTCGTCGAAGCCGTGGTTAGCTACTTTGCTTCATATTTATGAACTTGCAATTTGTTTCCAAGTATTCTGAAAACTCCCTTAACGATTGCAGCAAAGTACTTTTCTTATCTTTTATTTATATAAGTTCACAGCAGATCTTTCTGCTTCTTTAGTATATCGGACTAATTTTTATGTATGGCAGGTAGGTTCTTCTGATACTGTGATGGGACTTTCTAAAGCTCTAACAGAAAAACTCATAAGCGACGCCTTATAACAGAAAATATTCATTGATCCTCTGAAAGAAACTATTCCCACGACTTTTGATCATTTTACATAATTTCACAAGTACTTTGTTTGGTTTGGTTGGTAGTTATCATTTCCGGAGTTCTCCAAGGTATCACTGGAACACTTTGTACCAATGCGAATTTTTAAAACTACTAGAATTTATCGTCATCATGGTAGATATCTACTCAAATCTCGTTACGCAAAGTCTCATCTTCATTTTGATCATTTTTAACTTAAATTGATGAGTGACTTCTGAAAAGTTCTGACATTATATATAAAATATATGTGTGATGTGGCACAATCATATTTTGTCATTGTGTTCGATTTTTTTGCTTTTAATTCAAAAATATAAAATAAACACGTTAGGTTGTTGGACCATGTCACTAGTGAGTAGTTTTCTTTACTAAGTGTAAGTGTTGGGAGTCAAATATTGTCTTATACATGAATATATATGTAGCATAATTGAAAATATAAAAAATGACAGAAAAATATATGTTTAAAAAAGGGAACTAAGTAAATAGTCGTTATGATTTTTTTTGTAAGAATAACTGAATTTTCGGATTACTAGCATAAAACTGGAATTAAGTAAATAGTAATTTACTCATGTTAACTCAGCCAATTTTTAACCGTCCACTATTTAATTAACTCATTAAAACCAGCCATTCCAATAATTCTTGAAAATGTAACCATGTATAACTTGCTTAATGATAATCTCACTAAGCCGGACGTCTCAAATTTAAATCTCATCTCCACTAATTTGTAAAAATGAAAAATAGCAATATTGAGTATTTGAGAGCGAGATTATATATTTTTTAATTTTGAGAAATGAGTATATATTTCTATTAGTACGTGGTAAGTTGAAATAGCTAAATCACTAATAACCTTGTTTAAAATAAATCTCCAACATAGAAATTGCTTTAACACTCCTCAAATTCTAATGCAACTTCTCAAAAACACAAAATATATATCACTCAATGAGATAGTTAGCAAAAGCAAGCTCCATCTCTTTTTATAATATATCATTTATTAGTTTCATGAATAATTTAATTACTCTCATAACGTTGCTCGTTACGAGCTTGTACACATGTTTCTAGAATTACATGATACCGAGTGTGTTTCCTCAACGTATTTTAAAGTTTCCTCAACGTATTCTAAAGTTTCTTCCACTTAATTATAATAGAGAGAATTACAGAAATTACTAATTTTAAAAGAATTTTTAAACAATTTAACTGATGTAAATAAATCAGCAATTCAAAGCGAATCAATTATGATTTTATGTAAATACTCTGAAAATTTAACAATTTCTGTAAATAAAATACTAGCAACCATCAACCCCACCTTAAAATCTCTCTTTTTCTATATTTTTTAATTGTATGATATAAAAAATTCAGGATTTCCCTAAAATTCACGCAGTAAATCAACAAAGACGGATGATGTGCTGTCTGTCTCTCAGTAGGCCGTCCAACTAGCCGATTAAGTCACTGCTGAGTTTTGGAGCTTGTTCCCTTTAGTTATGATTCAAAATAATTGCGTTACTTTGTCCACATTTATTTGGAATTCGGAAGCCAAGCAAAAATCGACAAAAACTGAATCATCAAACCATTCAAACCCATTAAACTACTCATATTTTAACTATTCACATCAATCTTCAAAGATTTATATTCTCAACAGAACTTGACTCTCTTCATCTATCATTATTGAAGTGTCTTTTAAAATGAGGGTGTGTAATTGTATACTGAATCTGAATTGAAAATAATTGATTGGTTAATTTTTTAGTATCTTCAATTTAATTCGGTTTAAAAAATTAAAGAATCAAAATTTCAGCTCCATTTAAATTTTCAATGAGTTTTGAACTAAATTGAATCTAATCTAATCAAAACTTAAATTTTCTATTTTTTGATTATATCATTTTATACGAGAATAAACTGAACTGAACCGAAATAAAAGTTTTTAAGTTGTTTGTTTAGTTTTCACGGTTTTTTTTTTTAATTTTTACGTTGTAATTTTATTTAAAACCCATTACTTATATTGGAATTTTCAATTTTTTTGTATTGAAGTTTCTCAAATATATTTTTTCTCACTTTGCCCGAACTGAAGAACGGAATCAAAATTTCTAGTTTGATTTCTTTTTAAATCACTATTCGGTTCGGTAATATTATCAAACTGAACGGCGAACATCCCTGTGTAAGTGGAAAAACCCCATATCTTGATTCTATACATAATTTTTGGATTGGAAGTCTGATCAAATCCGACTGAAAAATGATAAGAAAAAGTTAACTTTCCGACTCAAATTATAAAAATAATAAAAAATGATCGAAATAAATAATTTATTTATTAAAATTACACATATATAAATAATTTATTTATTTTATTCCAGTCATTTTTATAATAATTTTTTATCTATATTTTTACAATTTGAACTTAAAAAATTATCATTTTTTCTCAAATTCAATAGCTCTCAGCTCTTGGAGATTGGATTGGGCATTGAAGCTTGTAAAGCAAAACTTTATCTGAGTTTTGAACGAGGAAAATCATAGAGGTTAAATTACCAGTAAGAAAAAGTTAACTGTTTCTTGATTTTATTTGAATACTTTCAAACAATAATACCTTAATCCTCAATAGTACAGACTCGAAACATTATAAATTTAAATAATGTTATGCAACAATATGATGTTTAGTTCTGTAATAAAAAACACGTTGAATGTGAGCAAAATTATAAAAAGTTATATATTTTTTCTCTTGTTTATTTATTGATATGGTTGATGTGAGATTCATCTAAGTATTGAGTAATACTATATATACTATGTTCCGCGATGTTATTATGACGTGATAAAATACGTGATGTAAGATAATTTATATATCTTTTAATATAAATTATACAATATCAATTGACAGGGTCACGAGTATACAATGTTAATTTAATAATAATTTTTAAAATTACATCCATATTATAACCACGATGAAAAACATGATGTCAACTGGCTAACATTTTAATTTTAGGTAAAAGGAAAGGACAGAATAAATTCAATTCAAACCAATGATTTCAATTTGAAAATTTAGGATATTAGGCTCAAATAGGCTAACTTTTGTAGATTATATTTCCCAGATTACTACTTTTAAGAAGAGTTGCAATATTATTTACGGAATCAATATAAGGTGACATGATATATAATATTTTAAAATTAATATTATTTTTTCTCTTATCTGTCTATTTATCATGTTGAAAGTAAATATAAGAATTATATAAAATATCAACTCAAGATAGTACTAAATATTACAATATTGAATAACAATTTTCAACGTATATAAACTCTCCAACTCATGATAACATGATGTTAGCTACCTAACATTTTTCTTTGAGGTAAAAAGGAAAGAGCAGAGAATAGATTCAATTCAAACCAATGATTTCAATTTGAAAATTTAGGATACTAGGCAGAAATAGGCAACTTTGGTTGGTTATATTTCCCAAATTATTTCTTTCCATAAGGGTTGCAACATTACTTACGGAACCAGTTAGTGGTAGTTAATCAATGCTTAGTGCACTGTAAATTAAGCATGCCGATTGTGCTACATAATTACTAAACTTTTATGAATATAAAATAGATATTATGCTAAATATTATCCATCACATGACAAATAAATAAATAACGAAAAGGGACTTGAATAGAATTGTGAACATAAAATAGTTAAAAATATTGTCCATGATAATGGTGATAAGAATAACTTCAATTACCATTGCTCTAGTTTTTTAGAATGAAAAAAAAACAATTTTGATACAAATAATGGAAAAAAACTATGTAAATCAGGGTTAGTCAAAATTTAGTATACACATGTTCAGATTCTGCTACGATCTTAACACAAAATAAAAAATTGATAACTATTCTCAATCTTTCTCTCTAATTGCCAAAAATGATTGAGAATTGAAATCCCCTCTCTCTAAATTTCAAAAAATATTGTTGAGCATGAGAGAGAAAGTGTTAAAATTTGTATGTTGTCTCATATTTAATATAAATCATTAATTATGTTTTAAGTAGGAGAAGTTGTTAGCATTTAGTATGCGATGGAATGACATCTATATTCTTATCATATAGTTGCAACATAAAGACATTTCTATTATAACATATCTACATGATGTGTGATAGTTTAGAATTGATAATTATAAACTACTTATCATAATCCCACTTACATGTCTAATAAAATGTTTAAATTAACCAACAAATGATTAGTTTAACACTTTAGCAGAGGCTTGAGTATTCATTGATTATCATGTTTCGAGATTAAATCTACTCTTAATTTTATTTTATAAAATAAATGGAAGCTTCTTCCTCATATATGTGTAATAAATATTTTGGGTATGTGATATACATCACTTGGGACAAAAATCATGTAATTTAAAAACAAAATATTTTAAAAATAAAATCATAGAACAAATTAATGAAAGGAGATCAAGTGACTGTTATATCACTCTACTATTTGGGTCTAAAACTAAATCCAAAAATGGTCAAAACATTCTTGATATATTTTCCTCTTTATCTTTATCTTTTTTTTTTTCTTTTGATGGCTAAAGTCTATAGTTTAGTTTAGAGGAGACAATAAGAGGTTACAGTTCCCGTTACATACAATAATACTGACAAAAAGAAAAAAACTAACAGTTTGATAGGACGGCTCATTAGGGGTTCTATCCTATACAAACAACACCCTTTTCATCACGTTGATCCACTTCCTTCTTATTTCTTCCTTTCTTTTCTCCATCACATCCTATATACTATTTTCTTTTAAACATTAGCTGGCAAAAGAAGATCCAGTCAACAATAAAATGACTAGACCAATAGCAAGCCATCATCATCTAGTCTACCCAAGAAAGTTTTTCTTAGTATCTTTTCACATAGTTCAGCAATATATGATGCTGACGGGTCAATTTAAGGTACCCATAGCCCATAATATTTTAGATATATCATTGTTAGATTATCCTCCTTATATATTCAAAAATGAGATCAGAGGAAGGAGTGCAATTGGCACCTTTGATCTTTTAATTTCTTATATTATATATACGTATATTAAGTTATCTCCCTTTAAAATTGTAAAATTTATTAACATGCATGTTATTTATCTCATCAAAATTAGCAAATTATATTAACCGCATTCGGCTTTGCATTATCAAGATATAATAATAAATGAAAAGTAATTAACATAATACAATTTTTATTGTTTAGTATCTTAAATTACATGAATTTTGGAAAACAGAAATTTTTGCCTCGGTTTGAAAAACGTTTTAGCCTCGTCCTTGTTGATTGATATTATAATACGTAGATTATCTTTCATATTTTGGTATGTGAAAATCCTATAAATTTTTAAAGATTTTCATTCGTAGAATATTAAATCTCAGCATTCCTCAGTTTACAATTTTATGTTTTGGCAAAAAAAATATAATTTTATGTGTAATGTGCAGGTAGTTTAATTTTTTTTAATCCTTAGTGATAAAAGGATTCAGAGTTTCCTTTTCACTTCTATGCAGGGACGATGTTAAATGTTAGGGAAGTGGGGCAATTGCCCTATTTGATTTTATAAATGTATTATACTATATATTACTAATTTATTTGAAATTCATAAAATTGCCAAGTTTTTATACATTTTCCCCTTTCAATTTTATAAAAAATTCTAAATTGTATCGTAAAGATAGTAATTATATGTTATTTTTTTTAATTTATAATAAAATCAAATTGTATACTATTTATCTATTCAATTTTGTAATTTACAGAATTGTATCAGCCGCCTTAGGCTTTTATTTTTCTAGAAATAGCCTTCAATTAAAAGTAGTAAATGTATATAAAGAATATCAAATAATTTTTTATATTAAACCTAACAACATATGTATTTTGAAATTTTTTTTTAGAAAATTTATCTTTCTATAACTTGAAATATATAATGCAGAAAATATTTTGTTTTTAACATTTACAAGCGATTTATGACAAAGAGAATGAGTTTTTATATATTTTTTGTAGAACAGAAAAAGTTCTCGTTTAAAGTAAAATAAAATAGAAAAATAGAAGAGCAAAAAGCGAAGACCAAAATTGAAGTGAGAGAGAGTAGAGAGAGAAAGGAAGAGAGACAGACATTCCAGTTGTGTCTGTTGCTTTTGAGGAATGTAATATTATAAGTGTGTTTCCAAAGCTTCACTATAATAATTAATTAATTAATTAACAAATAATTAAAATTAACTATTATTAATTAATACTTCAACCTAGGAGGTTGCGTGGTTATCATAATAACACAATTGCATGCATGCATGCAAGTAAATCCCAGCAGGAAGCCCACGTGGAGCCTTGATTAGTGGATATTTGATAATTATTAATTATTATAATATATTATTGTGGCAGATAATGAGATCTGTGATATTTTGCATTGGAAAAGTGAAACCAAAGCCAAGTGGGTCCCACGAAATCCAACGAGCTATATAACATCATGATTGACGAGCGTGTATGTAAGAGACTGTGCAGTGTGAGTGGGGATGTGACTTGTGTGCACATTAATTACGTTTTCGTTAGATTGGATATGATTAAGCAAATCCCAGAGTTTTCTCTTAAAAAGATCAGTATAAACATATCTTCATTATTACTGCGGATTTTTAGACATTTGAGCAAAATAAAATTATTATTTGTACCCCAAATATATTCTGATTTTGTGTTTAGTATCCTGGTTTACTTTTTAAGTACTTAAAATAATTTAAAATTTGTTATAATCGGATCATTGATTAAACTTTGGACTTTGATATATATAGGTAAATTTTATGATACCGGGAAGAAATTTCCGGCATACATCCCCGGTTTTTGTGATCCTTACATTGTATTTGGAGTAATCTGAGTCACACAAAGTTTAATAGAAAGTAGATTTTTTTTTATAATTTTGTTAAGTTCATCAAATACGTAGTGAGATTCACCAATTACGTAGTTGGGTTCAACAATTACGTAATGGAGTTCACCAAATACATACCAAAGAATAATTCTTGGAGGTGTTCACCAATTACGTAGTGAGGTTCACCAAATACGTAGTGGAGTTCACCAATTACGTAGTGGGGTTCACCAAATACGTACAAAAGAATAATTCTTGTAGGAGTTCACCAATTACGTAGTGAGGTTCATAATTTTTGGAGGGGTTCACCAATTACGTACTAGAGTTCACCAATTACGTAGTGATGTTCACCAATTACGTAGTGAGGTTCACCAAATGCGTGCAAAAGAATAATTCTTGGAAGAGTTCACCAATTACGTAGTGGGGTTCACCAAATACGTACAAAAAGATAATTCTTCGAGAGGTTCACCAAATACGTACAAAATAATAATTCCTGGAGGGGTTCATCAATTACGTACTGCGGTTCACCAATTACGTAGTAAGGCTCACCAAATAAGTACAAAAGAATAATTCTTGGAGGGGTTCACCAATTACGTACTGAGGTTCACCAATTACGTAGTAAGGTTCACCAATTACGTAGTGAAATTCACTAAATACGTACAAAAGAATAATTTTTGGAGGGGTTCACCAATTACGTACTAAGGTTCACCAATTACGTAGTGAAATTCACCAAATACGCACAAAAGAATAATTCTTGGAGGGGTTCACCAATTACGTACTGAGGTTCACCAATTACGTAGTGAGGTTCATAATTTTTGGAGGGGTTCACCAATTACGTACTAGAGTTCACCAATTACGTAGTGATGTTCACCAATTACGTAGTGAGGTTCACCAAATGCGTGCAAAAGAATAATTCTTGGAGGAGTTCACCAATTACGTAGTGGGGTTCACCAAATACGTACAAAAGAATAATTCCTGGAGGGGTTCACCAATTACGTAGTGGAGTTCACCAAATACGTACAAACGAATAATTCTTGAAGGGGTTCATCAATTACGTACTAGGGTTAACCAATTACATTGTGGGGTTCACCAAATACGTGCACAAGAATAATTTCTGGAGGGGTTCAGCAATTACGTATTGAAAATTCACCAATTATGTAGTGGGGTTCATCAATTACGTAGTGAGGTTCATCAAATACGTACAAAAGAATAATTCTTGAAGGGGTTCACCAATTACGTACTGGGGTTCACCAATTACATAGTGGGGTTCACCAAATACGTACAAAAAAATAATTCTTAGAGGAGTTTACCCACTACGTAGTGTGGTTCACCAAATACGACAAAAGAATAATTCTTGGAGAGGTTCACCAATTATGTACTGGGGTTTACCAATTACGTAGTGCAGTTCACCAAATACTTATAAAAGAATAATTCTTAGAGGGGTTGGACCAATTACGTAGTGGAGTTCACCAATTATGTACAAAAGAATAATAATTCGTGGGAGGGGTTCACAGAACACGTACAACCTAATTGTCTATTTTTAGCCACTAAACGTCATCTTGAAGGTGTCAATCGCCATTGTCGAACCCAATCGCCAATTTATTGTCTCCAATCGCCTGTTTCAGTCTCCAAACGCCATGTTGAAATAGGCGATTGCTAGTCTTCCTCCCAATCGCCACTTTTTTTACTCCTAATCGCCATATATAAGGCTCTAATCGCCATTCTTCACAATTTTCCTTAAAATTGATATTTTTATAATTATTTACCATACACCTGGAAAATCATCGATAAAAATAGAAAAAACTCGTTATTTCAATGTAAACATTCATGATACTCACTTATTATGTGAAATTAGATTGGATTAATTAAGGATTCTCAATACAATTGAACACTTATTCATAAACTCGTTAAAGTTATAATTGATAATGTTGTTTTATTTTTGTGACAAGTATCGAGCGAGACGATTTTTCACAATATATAATTATATGTCGTGATTTTATGATGATCGGTAAATTCTATTTATCAGTTTGACGAACACGTATAACCCTCAACGTCAGATTCTGTCTATAAATTGAATATACGCTAAAAGTTCGAAATTGAATATTAAAATTTGAAATTTTAACTTTTAATTTTATAAATTATAACCCCATAAATTTTGGAAAACAACATATTTACGTTTTAATTTATAAGCATATAAAAACCATAAAAATTAAAAGAGATGAGAATTTTGAAAAGGCCCAAAATTAATACCTAAACAGTTTTTGGGCCTCCGGAAGTACTTAAAACAATGTTTTTATACCCGAAACTGGTTGAGCATGTAGATCTATGAGTAAGATTCGATTTGATATTTTACGGGCCACTTGATTTCACCAGAGTAAAAAGTTATGTCTTCCGAAAGTTGACATGCGCGAAACGCCCATATATCTGGCGTTTGGGGCCCAAACGCCACCAGCAGGCCCCAAACATCAGTCTTGAATGACGAATCGCCATGTAGTGATGGCGTTTAGGTCCCATGTGGGGTTTGACTCTTAACAATTTTCACACCCTTAGTCATTTTTACACTTGGTTATTTTCACACCCTTAGTAATTTTTTCCACTTTTCCATTTTCATGTACTTGTTTTGATGAAACTCACTTCTTGATCGTCGACCCCCCTTAGTCACTAACTATTTTCATGTACTTAATCATTATTACAACATAACATTATATTTCTAAGCTACAAAAATCCATCTCTACACATAAATAACAAGTAATGAGTATTTAAAAACAAAAAACTTAATCCCAGAAGTTTTGAACAAGGGAAATAATTCCCACCGCTCAGGAGAGTAACAACATATAAAACTAGAAACTATGAACTAGAAATAAGCCAATATAAAACAAACAAAATTAAGCAACAAAGTTAAACTGGGTTCAAGTACTCGGAAATAGACATCAAGAGCTTATGTTAGTTTTTTTATCAATAAGCAACATATAACCATTTAAGAGGAAATAAAATGAGAAAACCAATGAATTAAAATGATCCACATCATAGATTTTACCTTTTTGGACCCCAAACTGGTCAAGCATGTAGATCTCTGAATAAATTTCGATCTGATATCTTATGGGCCACGTGATTCCACCCGAGTAAAAAATTATGCCCTCTAGAAATTGACATGCGCCAAACGCCTATGTATATGGTGTTTGGGGCCCAAACGCCACCAGCAGGTCCCAAACACTAGTCATGGTAGGAGAATCGCCAGCCATGACTAGCGTTTGGGGTCTGCTGGTAGCGTTTAGGCCCCAAACACCACACAGTTAGGCGTTTGGGGTCCTGACGCCAGTCTTGAATGACGACTCGTCATGTAGTGATGGCGTTTATGTCTCTATTGTGACGTTTGACTCTTAACAATTTTCATACACACTTAGCTATATTCACATACTTGAACATTTTACAGACTTAACAATTTTCTTACACTTAGTCATTTTCACAAATTTGCTTATTTTCACACATTTAGTTATTTTCAAACACTAAGCCATTTTCACAACTTAGCCCTTTTTGCAACTTAATCATTTAACATACTAAATGTATGAAAATTGTGATATTCATGTGCTTAGTCATTTTCAACACTTAGCAATTTTTGCAACTTAGCTGATTTCACACATTTAGTCATTTTCACACATTTAGTCATTTCATACACTTAGATATTTTCACATATTTTATCATAGTTGATAAATTATATATTCACACACTTGATCATTTTCATATACTTGTCACTTTTATGTAGTTAGTTGTTTTAGTACACTTAGTCATTTTTACACGCTTAATCATATTTTCATGCACTAAGATATTTGTCACATACACTTAGCCATTTTTACAGTTTTTCAAATACACTTTGCGATTTTCATTCACTTAGTAATTTTCTCACCCTTTATTATTTTTGTGTACTTGTTTTGCCACTTAACCATATTTTCATGCACTTAGTCATTTTCATACACTTGTCGATTTCCATACACCTATTTTCACATGTACTTGGTTATTCTTATTCCATTTCTTCAAACTCTCTTCAAAGACTTCACATACTTAATCATGTTCATACTCTTAGCCATTTTTATATAATCGATCATTTTCACATACTAATCTCTTCGAAGAATTTCCTTTAAAAAAATATCTCATTCATTGTTATCACTATATATGCACACTCTTAGCCATGTAGTTGTTATGAAACACTTCATCATTTTTACACAGTTAGCCACATATGCACACTTAGCCATTTTCACAAACTTGCTTGTTCTCACACACGTAACCATTTTCACCATGTCTAATTATAGTTCGTGATGTTATGATGGTCGGTAAATTATATTTATCAGTTTGCGAACACGTATAACCCTAATGTTGGTCAATTTTCATATACTTAGTCAATTTTCAGACACTTACTCATTTCTAACATATACTCTTCATAAAGGTCTTTCCATTTCTTCAAGCTCTCTTAAAAATATTTACATACTTAGTATGTTTACACGCTTAGCCATTTATATACTTGATCATTTTCATGTACTAATCTCATTGTAAATTTTTATGAAATAATAACTCGTTACCAGATAAAAAATGTAGTTCAGACTTTTTAAAAGCATCCATCGATATCGCTACATATGCATATTCTTTTTCCATTACAAATCCCTTCTATTTTAAACTCTACAAACACACTTCTAACTTACTTTCTGGATATTACAACACAGATACAATGACAGTGAATTTTTAATAATTGCGTCAGCTGCATCGTCTCATTCTAAGTGCAATGTGTCTCTCATATCTAATCTGTACTCTACTATTCATAGAGGTTCTTCCATTTCTTCAATTCACTATAATTAAAAAAAAGAAGTTGATAGTTTTAGGAATATGCATATCTCCAAAGGTTGGTCATTGGTAATGAAATGATCCACATTAAATGTCTCCAAAGATTGGCCATTCAGTTTGACCTCTTCATTAGAAACATGCATTTCAACAAATGTTCTATGCAGACATAGTTATTACTCAATAAGATCAGCTAGAAGACAATACAAAAGATACAACGTGTACTCACTAAAGTTAAAGGCTTAAACCATAACCACACAATGTTTAGTGAGTGATTATCAATTTTGTTCTTGAATAGCTTCGGGTGGCCTCTAGAGTATCAAACTATGTTAAACAAAGTTGAGAATTTAATAACAATCAAAATACTGAGACTTAACTCACATAAATTGTAATTATTGGAAAACCAAAGATTAATCAACTAATACATTCTCCATCATATCTCCCACGATATTGAAGTTTCCAAGTGTATTTGATTTCTAGTTATCAATTTATATTACCTCAACCTGTCTTTGAATGCCTTTAATGTAATCAACTGCCAATTCCAACATGTATGCTTCGCTTGTTTGCTGCCAACAAAACATGGAAAAAATTCAAGATTCATGAACAAGCAAGAATACAAAAGATTGAATTTTTTTAGTAGAGACTATTAACTACCTAACCTTATCCATGTTTGGGAAGACCTCATGCAGTTTCCTTATTCTTTCATTTATCCAGGATCTTCTCACCTGTAAATCATAAATCAAAACTTGAGATTGTTAAGTTTTAGTCAATAGTACATGGAACTGTAAATCTATTGATGTGCTCTTGAGCGTACATAACAATTTTAATTGTTGACCATAATTCATATGGGAGCTAGTTCTGGATTTTAGATTCTGTGGAATCAGAGTATCATTAAATGATAAGAATAATTTTCAAGCAGCCAGCGGAAAAGTACATGTTAAGTCTTCTTTAGTACCTTAGCTTCCATTGCATTCGTAGTATAAAATACATTTCCATCGTTTTCAGAAATAATTTATAGTAGCTAGAACACCAAAAGAAAGCATGCAAATTTTACCTACAACGGTATGATAGGAAATCCAGATTCCTTAAGACCTGAACAAAAAAACTAAAAAAAGAGAGAAGAAACTTACAAAAACACATAAACAAGTATACATAAACAGATAGATGAAAGGAGAGAGAGCGAGAGAGTATACAATCCTTCACGGTACGTCCTCTGCTTTCTGCCAAGTTGCAAGTCGAGGGAGCAAGCTCGCCTCGCTGATTCTGCTCATGAAGGTAGCCTCACCCAAAATTTTCCATACCTCTGTGTAACTTCCGCTGCGAGTCAACATGTCGTGCAATGAGCTCAGATATTCGATCAAAACTGTTCCACTACTATGATCTTCTTCCCCATCATCTTCGCAAGTCAAAACAATGAGATCGAGAACGTCAAGAATGTGTTGTTTGATGTCTCCTTATCTATGAAGAAACTCGACAGATAAAGGGCGTAACATAACTCCATTAAAGCAATTCACAAAGTAGGAAAATGTTGCATCTCATAAAAGATTCCAAGATCCTAATTATCTGTTCAATTTATCCACCACAATTATTACTCTACTTCAAAGCTAAAAGGAGGAATAATTTGATGAAATTTAATCATGTTATATAAAATATAATCTTCTCTTTTCTGTACTCCTAAGTAGAAAGGGAGAAACTTACACTGCATTCCAACGATACTACTGATTGCTGATAAATAATAATAGATAATCATACTAGATTTCTTTACACAGTGAATTCCATGAAACCACATTCCAACAGTGAGACATGCATACAGAAGCATTTTCTTTATCGATCAAAATTCAAATGTATAGACTTCAAAATTTTCACTTAACCGGGTTTTACACTTAAAGATTTTAGAGCCTTAAACAGTAATCCAGTCGCATACTCCCTAATGGCATACTAAAGAAACTCAACAAATTACAAACCCAATGGCATACTCCTTAATTTTAGAGCCTTAAAAACTCCCTAATTCCCTAATTCCCTTTAAAAGTACAAACCTAATCACATACTCCCTAATTCCCTTTAACCAGTCACATACTCCCTAGTTTTAGAGCCTTAGTACATAAAATTACTAAAGAAACTCAACAAATTACCAACAAACAAAAAAAATTTCAAACCTAATGGCATACTCCCTAACAAAACTGTCATATCGGGAACATATTCAAATCGCTCAACGCTAACGGAAATAGCCTTAAGCAGAAAGAGAGATAAAGAGAGAGACAGAGAGACAGAGAGCACCGGTGGCCATGACGATGTAGAGAAAGAGTCGACAATAGAGAGATCTGAATGATAGAGCGAGCGAGCTGGACAATGGAGAGAGAGAGCTGGACGATGGACTTGCCGGACTTGCAGAGCTGGACGATGGAGAGAACAAGCTGAACAACGGAGAGAGAGAGCTGGAGGACAGACTTGCCGGCCGGACTTGCAGAGCTGGACGAAGAAGATAGATCTAGACAAAGATGAGAGAGAGCTGAATGAGTTTTGAGTTTGGTGAATTTCGGATGAAGATGAGTTTGGTAGCTTTCGAAGGAAGCTTCGGGGTGAAAATGAAATTTGCACAAAAATTGGTGAAGCTTCCCAAGGAAGATTGGGGTTATAATATAATTCATAATTCTCAAGGAAGATTGGGGTAGATTTAAAAAAAAAAGAAACTGGGGTGAAAATCAGAATGCTAAACATTACAACCTGCAACCCACATAGCCGGTTACAAAAGGGTTTTACACTCAAACACATCTAACGGTTGGGATTAACTTGGCCAGATCCTATGATCAGAATTAATCCCAACATCAATGCTGGGAAGAAGTTCCTAGCATTGGAGAGGGACCTATATATATTATGTTTTTATGACTTAAACATTTGAAGCACATCTAATGTTGATTAAAAATGTGTCGATTATCAACAATACAAGTAATTTCACGAGATAAGGCTTAGTGAGGATTTTTAGCATTTTACATTATTCAAGAGCTTGATAAGATAATCAAATCTATTAGAGACTGAATTGGAGAACAAAGAAAATTTATATCACTAAAAAATGACTCTAACAAACTAGGTAAATCTCAAAAACGGTATTTTGTCATTGCTTATCGAATTGTGTGGTTCAATAGATTTGGATCATCATATCTGCTTTTGATGGTTCACATACACCCTTAATGTAAAAAAACATTTTTTTAAATTAATACTTCACTTAGCCCATTCTTGGCTGTCCCAACATATTAGACAACTTAGATTGTGTAAACTGCACGATTGTACTCGAGTATCTCAAATGTCGATAGCCCCAACCCATAAATCTCTATAGTCTATATGTTAAGTAATCGTCGTGGAATATTATCGCGCGTGGGTCACTAAAACTTGCACAAATAAGCCAATTAACAATCTAATATTTTCATGGTTGTTATCGTGATCATAATATAGAGCATGTTGTTGTGGTTAATTTTCATGAGCCTCTAGATGCATACCACACATATTACAGACCCAAAACTTACCTCAAAGACCAAGCACAACTCCATATGTATAATATCCAAAGCAAGCTAGCCATCGGGACTCTTTGGATTATTGTCCTTGGATGCACTAGCTCGAGATCTATTCAAGTCCTTACGCATCTTCCCCATCATTACATTAGCAATAAGCTTTACGCGTGGTTAGTGCAGAGCTGATCTCAAAGGCCACATATCACCATCACTGCTACTTGCCTTGTCAACATCAAGCCAAGATTGGTGGAGAATCTAGTTGTTACCTTTCTTCCTCTTGTTCTTATTCTCTTCACTTGGAGCTCGGTCCTTTAAGTCTAGATCTTCTAATTAGGTTTTCTTAACCAAATCAGCTCTACCAAATGTGAGCTTTGGATCACCAGAAGTCCTAGTCCCCACAAACCACGAACCACCAGTCCTTCCAATCTTTTTACCAGGTCGAGATGCCAATCACAATCCCCCTTTACTCCATCAGTTTGACTGTTGACATAGTATCAACCTTTTCCTCTGGGAGGAGCCATACTGCTCTTGTCCTTAGGGTGGGTCTTTTACTGGAAGATGAAATGAAACTCATCCATAGTAAAGTCCTATCGCAGTTAAGCCTCCAAAGGACACAATAGCCTATGATGCTCCTCCAAGAATTGGGCCAGAGCTTGGCCAAGTCTATCCTAGTAGTGGAAAACCACTTTCTAAGGAAAAATGCAAGAGAAACCTTAGCCCACACTCCAAGGCGTCCAAGTAGAACGTCTTTCCCCATATGAAAGAGCGCTTGTAAATTCTTCATCCCTTGACAGTCTCATATGGACATAATCAAGAATATGGTACGTACCCTGATCACATCCAAGTCCTCCTTCTTCAAGGAAGAACAAATCTCGTCGACATCCCAATACTGGGCAAACTCGCTCAGCCAACGAGTTGGCGTGAGGGTCCATGGCCTCGATTGACACGATAACCCTCTCGCCTCCTGGCAGTTGTCCCCCAGTACCCCCCGACATCCCCATACAGAAAACAAAGAAGAAAGAGAAACAAAAGTTACCAAGGCCTACCGGAAATCGCTCGACATAAGATAGGAAGTGGGGAGTTGCTCGATGATGAACACGACGACGATTGGACTCGGAGGACAGGGTGAGAAGGAGAGCAATCGAAGATTTTTAGAGAATTTTTAAAGAATGTGAAGAGAAAGGGGAGAAAAAACAAGCATTTATCCCCACCGAATAGATTTAATAGGCATGATTTATGCTCTATAGACAGACTATATAGGCTTGACACACCAAACATTATATCATGTAACCTCTGGCATGACAGACAATGCTTCTATATGCAAACCTCACGCCTGCTCACCACGTGTCTTGAATAGAGTTGTATTAAATGCACATTAATCATTAAGTTGTAAGTTTCAAGAAGTAGCCAATTCAAATTTTTGAAGAGATTAAAATGACCCATAAAGAGAGGCATCTAAAATATTGGAAAGGCAAACAACTCCGATTGACAAATCTTAGAGCTCCTTTAACACATTTCGGACAACTTGGGAAAAGGAAGAACGAAGTCACCAGAGCTAATTGCTTCGAATTAACTCCGACTAAGGGCAACTGTTGTGAGTGCCTTCGAGTCTCTTCTACAAAGGAGACACAAATATCCTTAAATTTGGTCAAGTCTAAAGTGGAACAACTCTGCAACCACTATTCGTCCTACAAGTCAGGCTTAACAGAGCTTCATAACAACACGTTAGCTCCAACTCTATATCGTTCCACTATGGCCAATCCCCTGAGCCTCCTCGAGCGGCCCAGAGGTCATAGAGAATTCGATGACCCTGCAGGAGTGTATAATCGAGATTAGTCAGCAGGGGCACTCCAAATAGATCACCTTAATCATTGTCAGTCGAAATGAATATTCCACGTACCCTCATAGTATTGAACCTATTACCATTCTGTCCAAGCGCCACCTTCCATGTTAGAAGCACCTCATTTAAATTCCCTCAAGTCACCTCCCTTTAGCTTAAGGGACATATAATTAAATGCAGCTTCTCCCAACCGATGGGAATACTTTGAAATATTTCTTAACTTCCTTCACAAGTCTTACCAAGTTGCTCCTCCACTATAAATATTCTTTCTTTCAACAAAAAGTTCGCTCAACCATTATCAAAATTATGTCAATTTCTCTCCATTTTTCTAATTTAAGCTTTAGTGTCCTTACAACAAGAAAACCCCACCTCAGTGACTCATGTCTTTGAGTTCTTTGATCTCATGTTTGTATGGATATCAGTTCACCAACATAAGATATGTGTGATGCCCAAATTCTAATAGCAACAATAACCACACTTTTTATATCATGGGAATGGTTCTGAAGAATGACATTCGATACTAAAGTTAATGATCGGAATATGAGGTGGCTAATTTCAAAGGGAAAAGAATGGTATCAGCTTATTGCTTATGATAACTCGTATGTGTGACAATGTGTTTAAATTAACTTTTACACCTCCGTCACTCTCCAACATATGTTGTCCTTAATATGGGTTATGTTCATGCATGGATATATTAGTTGAGCTTCAGAAACATGGGTGAACATAGAGGGAATAAAGAAGAATGAGAGAGAAGAAAGATAAGCTCGACTGATGAAGAGAAAGTCTTCTTTTCATTAGTGAGTTCAAGTGATTATCATTATATATATACAAATGATTGATCACTAACAACTTAACGACAACTAACTAGCTCGTAACAATTAACTAGCTCGATTAAATGAGAGCTTAACATTACATGCAATAATCACATAAGTAAACAGCTTGCTTTATTAGCCATATCATCCCCTCTCAAGCGAAAGGGGGTCAAAACCACTTGAAGCTTGTTCTTAAGGAAAAAAAAGTTGAGATTATAGGACTACTTTAGTAAGAACATCTGCAGTTTGATCGACAAAGAGTATAAATCTGATATCAAGAGTTTTGTTGGTGACCTTCATCTCTTAGAAAGTGAGTATCAAACTCCAGGTGCTTTGTCCAAGCATGAAGAATAAGGTTGGTAGCCAATGAGATAGCACTCATATTGTCACACTTTATGATATGGGTAAGAAAGATAACTCATGTAACTCAGTAAGAAGAGATAACGTCCACATAATTTTTGCAGATGCATTGGACAAAACATGATACTCACTCTCTGTACTTGATCGTGTAACAACCTGTTACTTTTCAGAGGACCAAGTGATAAGAGAAGATCCTAAGAAGATAGCATACCCACAAGTTGACTTACGATCATCAAGATTTGAGGCCCAATCAACATTAATAAACCTTCTATGTGTAAAGAAGAGGCTGGCTTAAGAACAATACCTTCATTGATAGAACCTTTGAACAAACTGACTAAGTTTGTTAACAATGTAGACAATGTCAGGCCTCGTTAACAACAAATATTGTAAGTTCCCAAGAGTATTCCTATAAAGAGTAACATCAGGGAATGAAGGAGCTGAATCATGAAAGAGATTGATGGAAATATAGTTGGTGTTGAACAAGACTTTGCATGAGACATATTGGTTCTTTGATGCAAGCCTGAAATGTAACCAACTTGTGAAAGATGAAAACCATTAGAAGTCCTTACTACCTCCATGCCCAAGAAGTGGTGAATGGCACTAAGATTCTTAAGAGCAAATTCATTGCTTAAATATGAAAACAACCTTTCAATATGAAGATCACTACTACCTTGATTAATATATCATAAACATCAATCAAAACTATAATTTTACAGTTATTTTGCTATGAGAATATTGAGGTATTTAAGATAGTATGGAGGAAGCCCCATGAGAGTAAGGTAGACTTAAGTCTTTCATACCAAGCAGGCAAATCTACGCCTTTCATACCAGGCTTTTGGTGCCTACCTAAGACTATACAATGCTTTCCTAAGCCTGCAAACATGATTGGGGTACGTAAAATTCACATAGCCTAGAGGTTGAGGCATAACATTAGATTCTTCAAGCTTTCCATTGAGGAAAGCATTATTGACATCTAATTGATTCACTGGCCACTGGAGAGAAGGTTTCTGTACAACCAACTCCTGGTGTTTGGTGGAAACCCTTTACAACTAATCTGGCCTTGTACCTTTGTATATTCCCATCAGCATTCAATTTTAACTAGAAAACCCACTCGTTGCCTACAAGACTCATGGAAGGACTATAGGGAACTAATTCTCATGTTATCATAAGAGCTTGATATTCCATATCCATTGCTTGCTTCCAAGGTACTATCAATGAAGGTATTGTTCATGTAGATGTGATCAGGATAGGATCAAGGTTTAAGGCATGTTTTGAGGTAAGGAATGCTTTATGTTTGAGAGATCCAGATTTGAACCTTATGAACATATGATGTGATGAATGGTTCTGAGTTTTTATTAGTACAATAGGTTCTAAGATAGTGGGATGAGAGGTTTCTTCATTTGATGAGTTAGATTAGGTCATGAAGGGTACTGGAATAAGAGGGACATTATCATGATTGTCAGAAATTTCATGACCTGGTACATTATGATGCAAAATGTCTACAAAATTTTGTATAAAATAGGGAATCGAAACATTACCTGAGAGTGATAAGTTCTTAGTGTGAGTTGGAGAAGGCCTTTGAGCGTGCTAAAAATTGTTGAGAGGAGTTAATTCCTGTAAAGAGTTAATTGTGCCAAACAGAAACACCGTAGGTTTGTTTTGGGGCAGTTTAATGAGTAACAGAGTTTGGAAAACCTTTAGAATAAGGGAAAGAATTATTATTGAAAATAACATTTGTTATAGCTACATAAATTCTGTCAAAAGAGTGGAGACATCGATACCCTTTATGAGATGAGGAATAGCCTATAAACACACATTGATCACTTTTATATTGAATTTTATGCTTATTATAGGGATGTAAGTGAGAATAACATTCACAGCGAACTCACTTTAGAAACTTGTAATCAGAAATTTTGTTGAATAGAACTTGAAAAGGGTGATAAACTAGATAGAGTTGTTGTTGAGAATCTATTAAAGAGATAGATTGAAGTGAGAAAATTATGCCACTAGAATGATGCACGCATGGTAGCTTGGGCAAGAAGTGTTGGACTTGTTTCTACCAAGTGCCTAACTTTCTTTGTGTGCTACCATTTTGGTTATGGGTGTGAGGACATGAGTATCTGAATTGAATGTCATTAGTGCTTAAAAATTATTCAAACACCATGTACTCTCATCCTCAATCAGATTGGATGGTTTTAATTGTGGTTGAGAATTGATTTTCAGGAAAGGTTTTAAACTGTATAAATGTTTTAAAGGTTTCTGATTTCAATTTAAGGGGGTATATCCAAGTGTACCTACTGGAATCATCAAGAAAGAGTATATAATATTTTTATCCATCCCTTGAACTAGTGGGAGAAGGTCCCCAAAGATCTGTGTGGACCGATTCTAGAGGTTTAGTTGCATGAGAATCAGATAATGCATGGTGTAAAACATGAATTTTTCCTTTGGGATAGGCTATACAAAATGTGTTTTGGGAAATATGAGGATTAATATTACATTAGCTAAGTACTTGAAAAAATAGTTCTTACACTTGGATGACTAAGCTTTATGTGCCACAACTGAAAGATAAAAGATAAACATGCTTTTGATTCAATACTACTGGTTTTATTACAAATAACATAATTTGTAGAAGGATTACAATTCTCGATTGCATGTGATTTAGACACATCAGATTTACATTTGAAAGAAAGGGGACAAACTAAATCAGACTTAGTGTTCACACATTTATTATAAACAATTTGTTTACTAACAGATGAACATTTATGAAAAAAAAGAAAAATCATGAAGAGAATTTGCATCAGTTATCTTACAGGTCATGGTAATAACTTTCTTATTGTCTGACAGCATAAGCACATATAGACCTCTCTTAAGCTTCCCTCTGAAAAGGACCCTCTTGGTTACTTTTTCCTTTACAAGACAATAAGTAGATTGAAATTCAATAAACAAATTATTGTCTTTAGTCAATTGGGAAACACTAAAAAGATTCTTTTTGAAATTAGGCACCCTAAGCATAGATTTCAATTTTAAAACAGTAGAAGCATAAGGTATTTGGAGAAAAGTAGAACCTATATGTGAGATTTGGAGAGCCTTACCATCACCTACAATCAATTTCTCCTTGCCATTGTATTCTTGTGCAAAATGAAAGTTATTCAGATCTGATGAGATATGGTTGGTTGTAGCACTGTCTGCATACCAATTTTCATCAGTGAAAACACCATCTGAGCTAGCCACCATTGCAGTTGGTTCACCATAATTGGAGTTCTGAGAATTTTGTGATCAAAATCTAGAGGAGTTAGACTGCATATGGTAATTACTGTCAAACTTGTTGTAACAGGTTAAAGCTCCACGACCTACTCTACCACATGCCTGAAAGACTAGCCTTCCTCCATTCCTTTCACATCTTCCTCTTCTTCCACCATTAAAGGTACAACGACCACTTTGGTTACCAAAATTGCTTCCTCTTCCTCGACCAAAATTTCCATTACCACTATTAAAATTGACATTCTTTCTACCAAAGTTACTTCCAGCATAATTTGCTGTCATTGAATACTTGACATCTAGAGCTGTTTTAGCATTCATTCTTTCTATTCTACATTCATGACTCATAAGCAGAGCCTACACTTCTTCCAGAGTTACATCTTCACTTCTAGAAGTAACGTTTACCCCACAGAATCGTATTTAGCTCAAAGACCATTCAGAATATGAAGCATAAGGTCTTGATCACTTACTAGGTTTCATGCTACTATGAGTGCATCACTAAGGCTCCTCATCTTATCATATTAGTCTTGGATGCTTTGATTTCCTTTCTTGCAGAAGATTCTTTAGTTGAAGCATCCTTGCTTTGGATTGGTTTGAAAAATGTATCTCAAGCACCTTCCACAAATCTTTTGAGTGACAGTATAGAAAAACTGTTCCAAGAACCTTTTCAGTCATAGACGATCTCAGTCAGCTTAGAAGTAGCTGGTATTTCCTAATCCAAGTAATGTACTTTGGATTATCCGTTCCATTAGCCAATTTTTGTTGAGGGTTTTCCTTATTTTCAAACAAAAATTCATCTAAACCATTTCCAATCACAGCAGGGATAATTTGTGATTTCTCACAGTATGAAATTATCCTATCGAGCTTGATCAGAAGAGAAGAATTAAGCATCGTGTTGAGAGATTTTGAGAACAAACTATCATCTCTAATATTACCTCCATTACTTACATTTGACTCGACTGTCATAGAGGAAAGGAAAAGAATGAGAGAGAAGAAAGAGAAGCTCGACTGATGAAGAGAAAGACTTCTCATTAATTAGTTCAAGTGATTATCATTACATATATATAACAAATGATTACTAATAACTTAGCAACAACTAACTAGCTAGTAACAACTAACTAGCTCAATTAAACGTGAGCGTAACAAACTAATTGATTTATGCGGGAAAGCTTAATCACGTGATTATTGCATGTAATGCATGCAATAATCATGTAGGTAAAGAGCTTGCTTTATTAGCCTTATCAATACTTCTTTAAATCATGGACGTATCCGGATAACTGATAAAATTAGGAGGTCCTCCACATTTTATGTGTGTGTTGGGCGAATATGCCCACATTAATTATGCCTTTATATAGTGAAACTCGCCATATATATGTTTGTGTTCTATTTTAATGTTTAGTTATGTTCGCTCTAGAACTTAGTTCAGCATGAATGATGAAAAACACAGGTATCATTTGGCCTACTTAAGTTCCACATTGGTTCTTACTTGGTCCTAGATTGGTTCAACTTGAGTGGCTAAAATTTAAAAGCATGTTTTATGATTTGAGCTTCAAATATAATTATGCTCAAAGACACATTATATATTAACATATCAGTCTATAATATTTTAATTAACAAATAAACTCCGTCTATTCCACAACATGTATGATCCGATCTTGTACATTAAATTGGAGGTAATGTTAAGAGAGAATATAAAAACATGTATTTTACTTTCATCTTTATTTTTTCTTTAAATATACCGATACTCTACGTTGTATACTGTTGGATAATCATACAAATAGTTATTTACTTCACAAAGGTACGTACGTATTAGTGAGATATTCCACAATTATACACATGTATTTAGATTAATGGGTAAAACACCAAACATAAAAAGAAAGAAAGAAAATGATCATCGTAAAACACAAAGACATAAGAGAAAGAGAAAGGGGAGAAGGAATTAAGCAAGTAAGACTCACGTGGAATAAGGGTGGCATGGGGATATGGGAAAATGCATGTGTGAGGTATAAACGGCAAAATAGTAACGCTTAGTATCTTGGGCTAATCGTAGTTTTTAGTTTTTGTTCGATCGTATATGGTTTCTTTTAACTCACTGAGCGAATGGAGAGCATCTTTTGGAAAGCGGTGGTCTTCCCCGTTTGTCCCAACTCTCACTCTGTCTGCCCCCTCACCAATCTCTAGGCGATCTCTGATTCTCTCTCTCTCTCTTCTTTCTCTCTCTATCAATGTTTTTTTGAATCTTTTGATCAAGTGGGTCGTTTTCCCAGAGGATTTTTTGTTTGGGCTTGGCCATCATAGATGTGGGGTCACTTTGTTTTTTTTTCAGGTTTAATGTTTTTTGTTTTTTTGTTTTTGACCTTTTTCTTTTTTGAGTTTTGTATCTTTGACCCATAAGTGTAGTATCTCAGTCTAACACACAATAACAAACACAAACATATGTTACTTTGATGATTGCAGAGTATCAGATTTAGATACCTTTATCTCTTTTTTGAGCTTTTGTGTCTTCTCAATCTTCCTTCTTTCTCTCTCTATCAAAATCTTGAGGATCTTCTATTAATTTTCTCCAGCAAAAAATAGGAATACAGACCAAAACTCAGGCTTATTACATTAAGAACAAGATCATATATAAGTTCACATATGCTTGGGTCATGCATGCTAACACCTTTTTTTTAACATTGGATGATCAGAATTTTTGTTGAATCACCGAACACATTTAATTTATTGAACACTTACAACACATTTATTAAATCTCATTTATTGAATCTTCTAAACATGTTTGTTGAATTTCTATAATATATTTATTGAACTTTATGGTATCGATAATGAAAAAACACTCCTAATATTCAAGAATTTTCCTGAACAATTACATGAGGACTACAATCCATGTCAAAGATAGAATATACATGAAAACAAAACAAGGGTTTGGATGGAGTGAGATGGGGGAGTCTTAGATTGAGAATTAGATGAGGTGGTGATCATGACGAAATTGGCTTTGTTTTTAGGTTCACGTGATTCAAAGGGTACGGCTACTGGGGGATAGTAAGGTTTAACACTGGCTGTTGTCGTTATTGTTAAGCTTAAGATTTTGACCGATTGGACAATCCTTTACTAATCAAAACTAACGGAGTTGGAAAAGAGACGAGTGTGGTCATTATTCTCTGTTGAATCTTTTCTTTCCTTGTCACTCATTTTTTATGTACTCTCTACTTCACTCGCCGAAAATGCAAGTCACCAACACTTGCTAGTTTTCCAAAAATATTTTATTTCTAACCAAAGTAATTAATTAGAGACAGTTTTGGTTTGCGATTTAAAAATGAGTCTCAAAGAAAATAAGTAAAATAATAATCTTTTATGATTTTAACATACAAAAATACATGTTAATTTGGCGATAGTATACAACATATTTGGTAATGGTATGTAATAACTATTTGTGTATCACCATATATATATAGACGTGTTATATCATTGATTTATTAAATTTATTGGTCGGTCAGCTACTCAAAATCTAGATTAATCTATTTTCTAGTGTTAGCAATGTATAGTAGTCAAGTATGACATTTTTTTCTCGAGACCTTTTACTTCTTTTATCATCTGGGAGTGAAAAATAATTCTCGCTATCTACGTAAATGCATATATAAGAAGGAAAGAAACGTTTGTATGAACTAGTCAACTATACGTGCATAACAAGTGTTAAAGAAATCAACAATAGTTAATATGCATAAAATACGAATAAGACTACATATAAAAGTGTTTGTTCACCTTCCGACTTGTTATGTCAAATGTTAAGAATTCAATCTATTAAAGGTTGATGGTATTTTTTGTTAAAAGTTTTGTGTTGCTAAAGAGAGTGAATAACTTTTTTAATTAATATATCAGTTTAACGTGTTCATAGATACTGCATATTGGTTGTTGGTCGTATTGTGAATCTGGCATCTGCTTTGGTTCATTGTTATATTTGGTTTGTTGTGATTCCTCCTGGTGTTTTGATTTTGTGTTTATATTGACTCTTGTTAATTAGTTTTCTTGTTACTATTTTGTTGATGAATTTTATTCCCTAAAAAAAGTAAAAAAAGATTTGAACTATTAATTTTAATATTTAATTATTAACTTATATAATTATTTGATTTAATTCGATCTATTTGAACTAATTTATGTCTGAATTTTTTTACAACTCATATATTTTTATTAATTGGAATAGTAAATATTATTTTGACAGAGAGAATATCATGAGAAGTATCAATTCAGAATTTCGTATAATAGTGATGACATTGTCAAAAAATGTTTTCCCCTCTTAGTCCCATTTATATATACTATAGACTTAGAAAAGATAAAAACAAATTTGAAGTATTAATTTCAATATCAAATTATTCATTTATCTAATTTTTTTTTATAAAATTCGATCTATTTAAATTAATTTATCTTTTAATTTTTCACAACCAATATATTGTTAATAATTGACATAATAAATGTGATTTTGATAGAGAGAATACCAACAGATTTACTTATCAATTTAGAATTTCATGTAATAGTAAGAGTACTTTGTGTAAAAAAATGTTTCTTCCCCTAAATTTCATTTAGAAGTAGTAGCAATTTAGAAAGTTTATTTTGTACCATACATGTGATTTTGTTGTTTAGTTAGCTATGGGTATGATTTATATGATCGTAATGGACCAATGTTTAAATTTAAAACATTAGATAATCATAGTTAGGAAACAAAAACAATTGGATGAATGACACTTTCAGTTTCATGTATATTGTTTAAAGGGTTTTTAGTCAATTTTACAAAATATATTTTTTCTCAAGTCATTTTTGATCATGTACACTGTTAAAATGGTTAACAAACTCATTTTTAACAAAACTTAAGGGTGTATGTGTCTTTCTCAAACAAGAAGAGACTAAAGCGATTGAGTTAAGTTCTTATCCAAAAGTGTGAAGAAAGAGTGTACGAAAGGAACAAAGAAAATCCTCCATTTTCTTTTTTTCTTATTTTACCAAAATTACGTTATTGTCCCTAAATCCACTAAAGGATAACAGAGAAACATTTACCGAACTAATTAAAGGTTGTATATACATAACTAGTTTTCAAATAACAAAGTTAAGTAGAATTAAGAGAGACCTAAGTAGAATTACGAGAAAGCTCAAGTGAATTTGTAGTCTCATACCTTGAAGAGAAAATAATTTTTGGAATAAGATTGTGAGAATATGATCATAGAAAAGTAAATATCGAGAAAATCAATATTACTTTGTTTGATAAAAATTAAGTATGTAATGATATAATTGTGAGGATGCTAAATTAATTTATTTGATTTGATGGAATGTTATAAATAATAAAAATTGTTTGAGAATGCCAGACATCAAGATACACTTCATTTCTAGAGGGTATCAAGATACCCTTCAGTTAGGGGGTGAATAAGATTCAGTTCGGTTCGGTTAGTGGCTAAGATCGAACCAAACTGATACATTCGGTTAGGCTATATGCCGAACTGAATCACACCGTGAATGTCAAAATAACTTAACCAAACCAAACCGTGAATTTCAGTTCTTCGATTCAATATTATTAATTAAAAAACAATTTAAAAATGATATTATTGACAAAAATAATATAAAATCAAAGTTTTGTACGGACTCGGTTCGATATGAAATTATATATAAAATAAAAAAATTAAATTTAATATTTCAATTCGATTCGGTTTGATTTTAAAACACCCCACCTTCAATTGTGAATAGTATCAAGATATACTTCAATTTTCGAAGATATCTTCACAATTTAGGTATCTAAAATTGTTCATAATTTGTCTTACAAAACAAGGTACACTTTCTCTAACAATTCAGATATTTGAGTATAAATAACCTTAATACCAAACGCGCCATTAAGGCTACTAAGTGTGAGTAAGTGCAGGACGCGTGGAGGTAGGAAGAGAGAGGAGAGCGTGACGAAAGAGAGAAGGAACTGTTCCATTTTCCTTGGGAGGATGGCAGTAACAGAACAGAGATTAGGGATACGGACAGAGGTTTTTTTAGATGTTATATTTTGGTGTTCGAGTCTTTTCCTTTTTTTTTTTTAATTTAAAGCCTCGTGATCGGGGAAGGCAGATCCCTGGAAGACTGTTCCTCCCTCTCCCCCCTAGTCACGTGGGCTCTTTTGACTCCCCCTGACCAACCCCCTCTCTCTCTCCTCTCTTGGGCTGTGTATAAATTTGAACCCAGATCACATACACTTGCTCATACCCTACCATTCCCCACACTCTCACTGTCTTACTAACTTAGATTACTCAATCCTCTCTATCTCTCTCTCTCTCTCACTCCCTCATCAGTTTCTCTCTCTGGAACATGCAAACTGGGTCCATCTCTGTCACTCTCTACCTCCCCTGATCCTTTATTATACTTATATGTCTATCCCCTCTTTTCTCATTTCACGACAACTTCCCCTGCTGGTCTTGCTGACTCTTATTTCGCCATTTTACTTCCCCCCCTCTCTATCTCTTTAGTTCATTCTCTCTCTAATATCATAGTCCCATTTTCAAAGGTTATATTAGTTTCTCCATTTCATTCTCTTGTCCACATTTTTCTTTTGTTGATTTGGGTGAATTTGGTGTTGGGTTTTTTGATTAACTGGAGAAGTTAGAGAGAGGAACAGATGATGCACCGGTGTGGTGGCGCGCAGGGGAACACGGTGGGTCCGTGTTCTTGCGGGTTGTTTCACAGTCAAGCTAGTTCCTTCTCCATGTTCTTCTCCGTTCCCACTCACAATCACAGACAGTTTGATGATGCTGACGTCTACGACTTCTCTTCCTCTCCGTCGTCCTCCGTGGATTGCACGCTCTCTTTGGGGACGCCGTCTACGCGTGTAACCACGGCTGAGACTGATGAGAAACGCGTACGTCACGATCGCCGTTCGGTCTCCAACTTTTGTTGGGATTTGTTGCATCCCCGACATGGACCGCCGCCGCCGTCGCAAAAACCTGGCCGTGGTGGAAATAATTATAATGTAGCTAATAATAATAGTGGCAACTCGAGCGATCCTCTACTCGCCCGCCGCTGCGCTAACTGCGACACCACTTCCACTCCCCTTTGGCGTAATGGTCCTAGAGGCCCTAAGGTAATTAAATAAAAATATAACACGTATGGGTTCTCACACCATGACTATAATTATCATAAATCTATAACTTAAATAAATAAAAATATGTAATTTTTTTGTCATCAATATTTTAATACTGAAGCTCAATAATCTGCATCAATTCATACTGTCTTATTTGATGTTGCATTTTATACATTAAATTTTATAATTGATTTTTAAAAACGTTGGTTTAATTGTTGCAGTCACTATGCAATGCATGTGGGATAAGGTTCAAGAAGGAAGAGAGGAGGGCAAGCGCAGCAGCAGCCAACAACAGTAACGGAGGAAACAGCGGCGTTTCAGGAGTAGTAATGGAGGCAAACCAGTACATGATAAGCAATAATCATAATAACTCCTGGCTTAACCATTCCCAGCCTCCAAAGTCGGCATGCTATTCGTCCGCCGTTAATAACGAATACCGTTTCATTGACGACGATAACCGTAACGATCCCGATAATGGCATCTCATTCCTGTCTTGGCGGCTTAACGTCACGGACAGACCTGGCCTTGTCCATGACTTTACTAGATGATCAGAATATTCAGTTGAATCAAACGGTCAAGATCGTGCAGTTGATTTTAGTTTTTTAACGATTAGTACGTATTACGATGAAGATGATGAAGAAGTGCATGATCTATGATGGTGATGGCTGTATCTGATTACCGTCTCCGTCAAAAATTCTTTTTTTTTTTTTTTACTTTTTTGTTTTGCTTCCTTTTTCTCCATTGTATATGGAAGTTGGAAGCAGAGGATAAATATATATATGTCTCTCAGTTTTGCTTTTCTTTTTAATTTCCTCGTTCCCAGTTACATAATAACTTTGTGTTTCAGTTTTCCTTTTACTTTTCTTGGTTCTTGTCGACGATTCAAATTATATAAATTTGATCATAATCTTGATAATTCTTATGTTGATGATGGATATTGACCGTTGGAACATTTTTAGTACTCTGGCAGTATTGAAAAACTTGGTATTCATATCATTTATGACTGACATAAATTAATATATATTATCGAGAATAAGTGAATTCTTGAAAAATATGAATATGTGACATTAAGTTGTAAAAATATGGACCATTGATCGTGTCAATTGTTGGTTAATTATCAAGTTTGAACATGTTATAGATAACATCACGTTTGTAACATTCAATTGATATGTTGATTAATTATCAAATTTGAACATATTATAGATAAAATCACGTTTATAACATTCAAGTGATACAATGGTTAAATTTTTATATTTATATAATGAGATTGCTTCAAATTATAAATTGATTGAATATGTGTTATATTTCATGTCTTTTTACACGAGAATATGTATTATCCAGGATGTGAAGATAACCTGTTATAGTTCAAGAAAATTGCTATGTACATTTCTCAAGTACATAATAAATAATTAAATAATCAAAATAATTTCAAAATTAATATATCATGGGATGACCTCAGGTGGTTCAACCAGACCCTACTCTTAGAATGAAGATATGGGATCTGTGAAGTTGAGAGAAAGTCTGATGCTGTTTGATTTGATTGTGCCTCATGTGTAAATTAATTTCACCACTCTAATGAGAGAGAGAGAGAAAGAGAGAATTGTGGGAAGGTATCTGATCAGAGTTAACGTTGTAATTGGGATGATAACTGAGTAATTGTCTGAACCGGGAGTGTACTGTGCGGTTCAGAACAGGATAAAAATGGATTTGTCTACTTATAAGGAGCAGTTGTCATAATCTCCAACTCTTCAAATTGTCTTTACTATATCACTCACTTAATAACATATCAATTGAGAATCCAATTGATTAACCTATCACATTCATATTTTAAAGATCATGTGTTCGAAACATATTTTCATTATTCTTAAAATATGTAATGTAATTTTAATAAAAAAATAGACAACCAACAATACAATTATATAAATACCACATAATAGCTAGCAACATTTTTTTGTCAAGAAAAACATGAAAATCAAATGTCACAATAGAAGGATGAAAAATCGACATGACCGATTGAGATAATAGGGATCGAAGTTGTTATAATAAGTTATTCGTGCTAGAAGCACTTAATAACGTTTTGTTTTCCTAATGCATTAGAAATTATAATTACTGATTTTGTTAATGAATTTTTTTGTGCATTCATATATAGCAGCATCCTTTATGTCCTGTCCAAAGAAAAAACATATATAATTGGAATTTCAGTTGTAAAATTTGGGTACTAATACGTACTGCGATTAGTCGAATCATTTTCTCGTCCGTTGTTTCGTAAAAAAAAAGAAAGAAAAGCAGGCCAGCATAATTTAAAAACAAATCTAGATTGTTTTATATAACGAGAAATGCTGTTTAGTTTTTCATAAATATTTTTATAATGTTACTTTGAGTTTTAAGCTAATGCTATATATGTCTGTATTTAAGATGTGTCAGGTAAAAAGAGCGAGTAGAAAACTGGAAGAACTTTGGTCTTGAATTTCCTCTTAACCAAATAGTGAAAATATAACCTGTATATAACTACAAAAATGCCCAAAAATGTATTTACAAATATAGTCGATGTCGATAATGACTTACATGTATCATATGATTCATATATAGAATATTGCGGTGAGTATGCCTAGTATACTCACTACAATCAAGCTTAAAATTTACTGAGTTTATGAACTAGAGTGTTCATAAATAGACTAAGGAGAAAGAGCAGAAAAATAGTAAAGACACAATGCTTACATAGTTCGATTCTTGAGAATCTACTCCATGAAAAGCCAACACACAAAGATCTTCAAATTACTAATCAAAGTACATAAATACAACTTCTTACTTTTGATCAAAACAGATAAGAAACTCGTCAGGTTTCTCTCGAAAGCTTTCTATTATTTATAAATGTAGTTGTTAGCCTTTTTGATAACTAACTAATTGCAACTAACTAAGTGATAAGCTATCATTAATATAACCTCCTTTAACTGTCTTATGTATAAAAACCAGCTAACAATCACTTCTAAAACAGTTTTGAATCACCAAGCAAGCTGCAGGAATTCTCCACCTTCATTCATAACTCCAGTCTTTATGATGGTAGCCTTCATTCTTAGATTTATTCAATCTTCATACTAGCTAATCTCAAACAATCCTTGAACTTAGCTACTGGCAGTGACTTTGTCAACATATCTACAACATTATCCTTAGAAGAAACATTCTCAATGACCACAACCTCATTTGCAACTTCATCTCTGATAAAATGAAACTTGACATCAATGTGCTTTGATTTTTCATGATATACTTGATTTCTGCTAAGATATATAGCACTTTGATTATCACATCTTATAATGGTTGAGTTTTGAATCGACCCTAACTCTGTAACAACACCTCTCAACCACTTAGCCTCTTTCACTGCTTCTGTTATAACAACATACTCGGCCTCTGCTGATGAAAGTGCAACTATGGGTTGTAGAGTAGCCTTCCAACTGACAATATTATTTCCCAAGCTGAAAATATACCCAGTTGTAGATCTTCTGTAATATCGCGACCCTTCGTAAATGAGTATTTTTGTAAAATTGATTTCAAAGATAAAATGATTTTAAAATTTGATT
Source organism: Datisca glomerata (assembly GCA_003255025.1). NCBI lineage: Eukaryota > Viridiplantae > Streptophyta > Magnoliopsida > Cucurbitales > Datiscaceae > Datisca > Datisca glomerata. Next base: position 877,578 of record QANY01003970.1, read on the forward strand.
TTAAAAAGTGATTATTTCTAATTTTGGTAAAATAATTTTATTTATATATGGTTTAGTTTAAATTTCAATTATTCAATTTTAAAAGAATTTTAAATTATATTATAAAATTATTGCTCACTCACACCTTGTACTTATATATACCTAGTATTATCCTAATCCCATTTTTATCCTTGATCAAGCAATCTCAACCCTCAATTTAGTTTCACTCACACTACATGCATATACACCCTAAACCAACCTTTAACCTATTATGTATATATATATATATTCCTAAACAACACTTTCTTCTTTGCAGCCCTCTCCTCCCCCCTCGCAGCCTCTCCTCCCCCCGTGCAGCCACCTGCAGCCAGCAACTCTTCTCCTTTGTTGGTCTCTCTCTATTGAATTTGGGTAATCTTCTTCTCTTTCTTTAATCTCTTTCTCTCTCTGATTCGTCTCTCCCTCTCTTTAGTTCTTGCTGATTTTTGTCTCTCTTATTCACTCTTAGTTTCTTTTCCTTATTGCCTTGCTCGTTACCTCTGTTTCTGTTTTCCTTACTTCTTCTTTTTATTCTCTGCCTCTCCCTCTTTTACTTCGTCTACCTCTCCCTGTTTCTTCCCCTATCTATTTTTCTCTATCTCTGTCTCTCTCTACTTCTCTCTATATCCCTCTCTCTGCATCCTTCTTCTTTCTCCCTCTCTCTTTGCTTCTACCATCACCGGTGGTTTATCACCAACCCTGAACCGGTTCATCACGAACTGAACCGGTTCAGCCTATTCGGACCGGTCTGAACCGGTCCATCAGATAAAATCGAATCGGACTGGTCCGAACTAGCCCGGTCTGAACCTTTTGACCCGAAGCTTTATCTTTTGACTCTAGACCCGATATATTATTTTCTGTCCTCGTTCTGACCATTCTGCACTGTTTTAATTAAATCTGTATTTTCTATTTTATGATATTAAAAATGTGTTTATATTATTTTAATTCAAAACAATTTAGTGATTATATTTTTTTGGGATTTCAGGTCATAATTGTTCAATTCATTCTTCCGGTTCAGGTAAGTGGGCTTATATAATGGTGTGACTCCCGTTGTTATAAATGTATATGCTTTGTGTAAGTGAAATTATATCGTAATGTGACCCATGTGTGATAAATATATATGTTTGTGTAAGTGAATTTACATGTGTTATTCGCATCAGCTTTAATTGTCTATAAGCATGTTAATTTCATAAATATGTTTGGGTAAATTGACTTATATAATGATGTGACTCTGTTGTTATAATTGTATCATGTATTTATTATCTGTTTAACCATTTTTTGATAATTATTATATTTGGTTAACTTTTTGGTAATTGATTTCTGTTCAGTTATTAATGTGATTATCATGAGATAAAAGTCTGAGTATGACTGATTTTGCGTAGTATGTTATCATGTTTGATTCTGTTATATGTATCAGTATGCATTATATGATTAATTTTTATCACACGTTGGATTCTGCAAGTTATGAGGTGAATTCGTTCAAGTGGTAATTAAGCAAAATATGAACTTAAGCATGATCTTTAGTTAACAAGGAATTAGGACTGTTCACGTTATGTTTTGTTAAACGAAAGAGTGTCATCTGTTCATGCTTCGTCACACATAGGGTGTCGTCTGTTCATATTTTGATCATTCATTGGATGCCATCTGTAAATGTTTTCCGTCACTCAAAAGGTGCCATCTGTTCACATTTTTTGTCACCTATGAGTGCCATCTGTTCTGTCACCCAATGAGTGTCATCTGTTTCGTCGCCCGATGTGTGCCATCTGTTTCGTCACCCAATTCGTTATGATGTGTTTCAGTTAACATGCGATCAGTTCTGATTATGTTGTTAACTAAATGATATGACAAGCCAAGATATGACTAAGATTGTTAAATGATTATGTTTGAGACACGTGTTATCTGCATGCTATGTTAAGCCATATCATGATCAAATACGTTACTTTATTGCATTTATGTTATATGTCAAGTTCAGTTATGTTATGTCATGATTGCATTTATGACATGTGGATGCATGTTATTATGTGAGTTTGCTTACTGAGTATTTTAAAATACTCATTCTCCCATAGTTATTTATGATGCAGGTGGTAATGACGAGCAGCATGAGTGAGAGACTGCCATAACCAGTTAGATCAGCTGAATTTATGTTTTCAGTTTATGATTTGATTAAAAACTTAGGAAAACATTTTATGTTAAACTTGGTTATTCAAGTAGTTTTATTTTACGATATGATTTTCTACGAATTATGATGAGTGAAATTTTCATGGTTTATGGATTTCAAGTTTTGACGTTATTTCAGAATTTAATTCAGTTTTTCGAGGTTTTATTAATTATGTATTTAAGACACTTTATCGCTTCCGCTATTTTATGATTAAGATTCTGATCATGGATAAGTTTAATGCTTCCGCTATTTAAGGTCAGGGTTTTTCCCATCATGGTAAATTATGAATCTTCAATTTGGGAATTTTTTTCAAAATTAGGGTTTGTTTTGAATTGGAGATTTCAAAATTGTGAAATTACACATATGTTTAACCCTCGGGGATCGGGGCGTCACATCTTCTTTTATCCATATCCCTTGCATAGTCTGCATCAACATATCCAAGTACTTCATCTGGTGTTTTACCAACCCCACTAGCATAGTGATACACTAACTCATAAAAAGTTGTTCCCTTTAAGTATCTCAGTATCCATTTGACAGATTACCAGTGTTCCTTTCCTGGATTTCCCATTAAATGACTAACAAGACTTAATGCATATGCTAGGTCAAGGTCTGGAACAAAACATGGCATACATAATGCTTCCTACTGCATTAGCATAAGGAATGCATGCCATTATTTCTTATTCTTATCTTCTTCAGTTGAAGGGGATTGTTTGCTTGACAGTTTGAAATGTACACTAATTGGTGTTGACACTGGTTTGACATCAAACATCCCAAACCTTTTTAACACCTTGTGTATGTACCTCTCTTGTGAGAGCATTAAGATTCCAACCTCCATGTTTCTCACAATCTCCATACCAAGTATCCTTGTAGCAACCCCAATGTCTTTCATTTCAAATTGTTTGTTTAACTGTTTCTTCAACTCTTCAATCTCAAATTTATATTTGCAAGTAATTAACATGTCATCCACATACAATAACAGGTATATGACTCTATTCCTTTTGGTATTTTTGAAGTATACACAACTATAATACTTGCTTCTCACAAATCTATTGTTGTGCATAACATTATCAACCTTTAGATACCATTGTCTGGGTGATTGCTTTAACCCATACAAAGATTTTTTCAGTAAGCATACCTAATCTAATTTTCCCTCAATCTCAAAACCTTATGGTTGTCTCACGTATATTTTCTCTTATAAATCTCTATGCAAGAAGGATGTTTTTACATTCATTTACTCCAGTTCAAGGTCATAACTTATGTCATTGCTAGCAAGATTCTGATGGAGCTTTACTGGTGAGAAGACCTCAGTAAAATCATCTCCTTCATGTTGTGTGAATCCTCTAGCAACCAGAATGGTTTTGAATCTTGCTGGATTAACATCTGTGATCCCTTCTTTGAGTTTAAAAATCCATTTACATCCTACAAACCTCTTTGTTTCAGGGTTTTTTTAGCAATTCTCAAGTCTTATTCTTTATCAATGAGTCATATTCCTCCTTCATTGTTGTCATTCATTCATCGTTGTTTGCACTTTTCATTGCTGCGCTAAATGATATCGGTTCATAACTTAACACTTCTGTTGCAGCTATTAGTGCAAAAACCAGTATGTCAACATATCCATGCCTTCTTTCTCTATCTCTTATAAGGTTGTAGTCATGAAGCTCCTAATGTTCACCAATCATAGGTTGCTCTTGAGTCTCTTTTGCATTCACTTCATGCTGATTCTTAGACTCCACCTCAATTTGAATTCTGTCATCATTAAGATCCGATTTTGAGGTCTCAGCTTCTTCTTTCTTTGGTTTTAACATCTTAGCCTCATTAAAGACCACACATATACTTATAATACATTTTGATGTTTGACCATCACTGCACCAGAGCTTGTAGCATTTAACACCTCCATGATACCTTATAAACACCCACTTTAATGCTCTAGGTTCTAGCTTGTCTTGTTTTATGTGAGCATAAGATGGACAACAAAAAAATCTTAGTTTTGAATAATCTGCAGGTCTTCCACTACACATTTCTTCTGGAGTTTTCAAGTCTATAGCTTTAGAAGGACTTTTTTTCACTAGATGTTCTGTTGTAACCGCAGGTCTGCCAAAAATATTTTAGGCATTTTAGCATAAAGTACCATACATATTACCTTTTCTATCAGTGTCCTATTCATCTCTCAGCAAAACCATTCTGTTGAGGAGTGTTTATAACATTATAGTGTCTTTTGATGCCGTTCTTCTTACAGATATCATTAAACTGGTTATTGCAAAATTCTAGTCCATTGTTAGTTCTAATATGCTTCACAGTCCTTCCAGTTTGGGTTTCAACTAATATTTTCCATTCAATGAACTTCTTAACAATATCATTCTTGTTTTTCAGTATGAAAACCCAAACTTTCCTAAAGAAATCATCTATCACAGAGAAAAAATACCTTGAACAGTTTAGTGATGATGTTCTAGCAGGCCCCCACAGGTCTGAGTGCACATAGTCTAGAATCCCCTTGGTGACATGCTGTCCTTTTCCAAATTTGACTCTGCAAGCTTTCCCTAACAGACAAGTCTCACAAAAGTCCAAGGCACTGATTCTGTCATCACCAAGTACTCCATGTTTGCTCAGTTCCTTTAGTCCATTTTCACTGATATGAGCCATTCTGAGATGCCAAAGCTTGGTTTTGTCTTCAAATTCCTTTGATGAGATTGTTGTTGTACCAACCAAAGTAGTCCCTTGGAGGATGTATAATCCATTTCTTTTGATTCCATTCATTATCATAGGTGAACCAAAAAGAATCTTGATTGTTCCTCCTTCTCCCTTATAACTACAGTCTACTTTATCGAGTGCACCAATAGAAATAAGATTTCTTTTAAGTCTGTCTATATGTCTCACATTTTGTAGTGTCCTTATAATCCTATCAAACATTTTAATCTTAATTATGCCAATATCAATGATGTCTAGAGCAATATCATCACCAATTAGCACCTTACCTCCATCTATGGACTCATATGTGTCAAACCAAGACTGATTTGGACACATGTGAAATGAGTAGCCAGTGTCTAGCACCCATTCAGATGTGCTTCTTTCACTTGCTAAAACCAGGAGTTTTGAGCTTTAATAATCATCATCTCCAACCACTGTGCTACCTCAACCAGTGTGTTCTTCTTTCTTTCTATCTAGACAATTTCTTATAATATTCCATTCTTTGTGACAATCAAAGCATTTGAACTTTCCATTTTAAGTTTTGGACTTAGACCTTGACTAACTTTTCTTCCTTTGATCATCTTTCTTATCAGTTATTTTCTCAGAATTGCCCTTTATTGTTACTCCTTCTCCAACTCCTGATTCCTCCCCAGCAGCTCTAAACTCAAGTTCTTTTACTTGAATTGCACCAAGACATCATCAAGTGTTAGAACATGCTTGCTATATGTGAGTGTATCTTTCAAGGTCTCAAACCTTTTTGGCAGTGAATTTAGGGGAAATATAGCTTGGTCTTCATCATCTATTTTCACTTCAAGATTTTCAAGATCCATCACCAGCTTTGTGAAATCATCATGATTTTCTTCGACTGGTGACACTTTTCGTAGGATAGTGTCACTCAAACTCAAGATTATGATATTCCTTGCTTTCTTCAAAATGATGGCTTTGTCTGTTGCTGACAGTGAAGAAGGCATTTTTCTTCACCAAGAAGTGCATCATCAAGCCCTATGTTTCTCAAAAGTGCCATCATCTTCATTCTCCAAAGTCTAAAATCATTTTTCCCATTAAACTTCTCAATGTCATACTTAGTTATTGACATCTTGATCTAACTATGACTATTGCAGAAGTCTATAGCTCTTTGTTGATAAATCTTCAATTATCAACACAGTAGACTTACTTTGAAGAGAAACTAAATTTGATTTCTTGATTTTGGATCTTACAACCGGAAGCTCTAATACCACTTGTTGTGAGTATGCCCAATATACTCACTGCAATCAGACTTAAAACTTACTGAGTTTATGAACTAGAATGTTTATAAACATACTAAGGAGAAAGAATAGAAAATAGTAAAGACACAGTGTTTACGTTGTTCGATTCTTAACAGGAAATGCATCACACAAAGATCTTCTAATTACTAATCAAAGTACACAATTACAACCTTTTCCTCTTGACCAAAACATATAAGAAACTCATCAGGATTCTCTCGAAAGCTTTCTCCTATTTATAGGTGTAACTGTTAGCCTTTTTGATAACTAACTAACTATAACTAGCTAAGGGATATATAACCTCCTTTAACTATCTTATATATACAAGCCAGCTAATAATCACTTCTAAAACAGTTTTGAATCACCAAGCTGCAACAAATATGTTAACTATGGGTTTTTTTGTCCTAAGATAATGCGAAATTTACAGTGATTGAATCCTGGATAACATGAAGAAAAAACCCTTATTATGACTCCTGGGAAAGAGTAGAAGAATGTGACCTATTATGAGACGTACAATGCATTACAGATGTATGATCATCCATTTGTCCTAACAACTCCGACAACTTTTTTGTTGATTAATTACTTATTTTGCTGTATTGCTAACATTTATGAGTTGATTATTAGTAATCCATAAACTACTTGTATATAATGTGTTTGCGACCACAACTTGCTAAGTTTTTCGAATACCAGCGGTAAAGCATTAATATATATTACGTGTAGTACATAGAATATTATGCAAAAATAAAAATCGGTCGTTTTCCAAAAGAATAATTGATGTTTTGATAAATTAATTTGATAAATTATTTTAATAAATGATAAAACATAAACTGATGGATTATTGACACATATCATTTGGTTAATAAAATTTTACCTATAAATTTATCGGTGTAGAATCACTATTTTATTAGATTATTTACTACATGCAAAAAGAGTGATCGATCAACTGCAAAATATTGGGTCAATTTTTTAATTAAACTACTTAAAACGTGTCATTTATTGCAATATTTGTATAGAATTCGTCAGAAGTTTTCTTTTTTACAATAGACTTGGGAAGAAAAAGAACGTAGACTAAGTATTTATATTTAACTTTATACATTCATAATGTTTCTCAATCCTTAGCTTATAATGAAAGCAAAAGAGGGGCTAAAAATGGCTGCTCCCTAGGATTTAATGTCTTTTAGCATATTTTATGCTTCCGCATGAAGAAAGAATCAATCATTTTAATGAACAAAGAGAAAGCAATTTGGCTGACCAGTTTTTGGGAATGTAGTGATTTGAAAGCAAAAAGTCATTAGACCTCAGATGAGTCTGCTGCAACTTACAAGAAAAATTACTATTTTGAAACCCATAACGTAATACCATGATGGTCAGCACTATCATGTCTACCTGATGAGTTTACGATAATGTATTACGTGGTTTGAGTATCATACGTGATCATTATGATTTATACTTTAAACATTGGCACAAGATTTAAATGATGATTTGAAATATTGTATGAGGACTTGAGAGTGTATTGTAGTGGGACAAAAATGTCAGTGGACCTTTCCTCACGAGGGCTCACACGGCCTACTTACACAAGTCTGGAATGAGGATTCTGTGAAGGCTCGGATCAAGCAACCTCTAAAACTGAATCACGTATGGTCGGCCACCTTCCGTATTATCAGCATATTGACGTATAGTTGCGTGCCATGCAATTGACATTATGATCGTAATAATTATATATGACAGTATCCTATACATACTCGACATAGGCATAATGATATATGGTGACATCTCGAACTACTGATCTAATGACACATGATTGTGTCTCATGTAATTGACATTATGATCATCATAATGACGTATGACCTCATCTCACATGATCTTCAAAAAGACGTATGCACGTATCCCATATAATTGACATAATGACGTACGATCATGTCCTATATGATCAACCAAATGAACTGTTCTCCCTCTTCAAATTTTCTAGAAGAATGAATTTTAAAATAACTAGAAACTAATATGAAGTCATTTCATATTCTAAGCCCAAAAACTTTATAAATAGAGAAGGTTAACCTCGTACACAAGTATCACATTCTACACTCTTGCTTTACTACTATTATACTGCTCTATTTACCCTACTAATTTGAGCGTCAAGCTAATACTTTCATGTTCCTTATTTTTTCTTGGATTCACCAGACAATCATTAGGTGACGCGCCGACAAGACATCACGGTAGATTTTCAACATCTATAAATATATGTGACATCTTCAAACTAACCTTATTTGTCAAATATGATGGAAGCCCTTTCATGACATTTGGGCATATGGTATGTGGATGTTTAGCAAGATTACTAAAAAATGTGAAAACTTTTGTTTAGTTGAGGAAAAATTATAGAGTATTTGATTTTCCAGCATTTTATTCACTTTTAAGTCATAAATGCCCAACTTTATTTCTGCGTCTCACAACCATTCAATGGTATATTTAGAAAGTAGCAGAAAATATTTAAAATCTCAATACTTTGACACAATATTTTTATGAGTTCCAAATATAATAACCTTAAGTTTCCTTACATCATAGTCCTACAATCATATTCTATTATATGTCGAAAGATTCTAAGTTTGGATATAAGGGCTCCCAATGTCATTGGGCTCAACTGTTCAAAGATTCTTTATTTAACTAATTATGGATTTTCGGTTATGAAAATATCTTTTTACATAACTAATTGATAATATTTAGGATTAATTGTAGCTAATTCGGTTTAATTCATTATCTTTCATTGTTATGGAAGAATGTCATAATTCAGTATTAAGTCTATCAGTTCACATGCAATTAACTTTCTTTGTCATTCATCTTATTTTTTAACCTGCAATTCATACATCAAATTTTCAAGATTTGTAATATAACGCAGATTAAACGTGGTTGATGACTATTTACCTTTTGTTTCCATGGAATTAGGGTAAGTAAACTTTTTTCATGAGCGTGGTTTACGACTATTTACCTATTGAACGTCGTTGATGACTGTTTCCATGAAACTAGGATAAATAAACTGAAAATCTATTTGTTTCCAGGATTTCAAATTCTTGTTCATTTAATTATTATTGATTGTTGAATACTATTTACCTTCTTTGTTTACCATTTTAGGCGGGATCACAAGAATATTGGTATTTAAAATTAATGTATTTGCGGTTAATGATATTTTTCTGCGGGAATATTTTTTATTAAATTTTGAAAACCTCATTAATTAGTTAGTTGATAAAGGATTATGTTGGGGCTGATTTGTAGGGAGTTTTCAAAATTTAAATATTTTATGATATTATCTTAGATTGTTTTTTATGTTTTGAAACAATTAATGTTTCATTATCTCATTGTTCAATTTTTATTTTGAATTTCGATAATATTTCATTGATTTCATAAATTACAATCTTTAGATTTTAATTTTTCAAAATCGAATGACTCACGTTTTTTGATTAAATTGACATAAAAAAATAGATTTTGAAGCTGATTTACTCTTATCTTGATAGTTTGACATTTTTTTTCAAACTCTAATTTCATTATGAAATAATGTTTTACATTTATTGTTTATAATTTATTTCTAAATAAATTTAAAATTATTTCTAAATTATCATTTATTACGCTTGTCGTTGATAACGTGGTAAATTTAAAATTCAAAAATATATGGTTTCCTTAATTATAAGTATATAGACTGGTATAACAATAACTTCCATTCGATTGATCAATATTTACAATTTAATTATTTTATATAGATTAATGACATTACAGTCTAAATTTAGGGAGAACTGTAAAAATGACCCCCTTCCTAGCTCAAGTTGCAAAAATGTCCAAAAATTTTTATTGTAAAAATGATCGAAATAAGGTAAATAACTTATTTATTATTGTATATTTTTGTAAATTTATTATTTACCATGGTCATATTTCGGTCATCTTCGTAAATAAAAAAAATTGGCCATTATTTCGCAACTCCACTCCCGAAACCTGTTTTTTCCTGCTATTTTTTCCTAAATTTATTGACCTATTTTGAAAACCTATTATTTACCTTTATGAAATCTGACTATTTTTCAACATACTAGTGATGAACATACCAAATATTTAACTTTTGACTCAAAAAGTTACAAGTTTTGATAGTACATCAGTCTTTGCACCATTAATGTAGTTGTATGTTTACATATATTCCCCTGCAGGTAGTTTTTTAATTTTATGGTAATAACTACACTTTCAGAATGTGTTTTAAACAGGTACAATTTTTGTTATTTTAAATTTGAAAATGCACATTATCTAATTTTATTATAGAAAATGAGTGTTATAATTGATAATTTATTAGATGATTATTGGTCAAAATCTATTTTGATCAAATAAAAAAAATATCTGTTTTAACATTTTAATTTTAAATCTTAAAAACATCAATTATTTTCTACCTTCAGTGTATCGATTTCTTAAAAAAATCATTAGAATTCTGATCAATCTATTAAACATATGGAGTATTTTTGGCATTGTCTCCATGTTTTTTTGTTAATTCCTAAATAATCAATCAATGATTTACTTGTTGTATATCATGTTGAGAGTTATGCCCTCAAAGCATGTGTGTTGACATTTTAATATGAAATATATTTTTCTTATAGTTGTTCCTTTAATTGATTGTTGAATAATTTATATAAATATCTGAAAATTTCATATTATTAGTGAGATTATGATCTTGTATTAGTACGAGAGAATTAAGATCATAGATAATGAATAAAATTGTCAGCAACATATTATAGTATAGAATCTTTAATGAATGGTTGCTAGTACGGTTCACTAAATATTATGAATGCATGTGATCTAGATCTGGATAATTGATGTGGATAGACATCTTAGTGAATGTACTTTATATAATAAGATTATAATGACATGACCGATGCGAATTAATATTTTTATTAACTTTTATCTTTTATCATAAAGATTTAATACACATCAATCTAATCATCATATGTAGATCCGTCTGAATCATGAGTTGTTATAAACTTCTATACATGTCTACTGGATCTTTTGATTCACTCATTAAAATTTATTTGTAAAACAAGCTAGTGACTTTTGTTTTGGAGATTCAATAATGTAGATGGCTGGGAACATGATCTTACAAGATTTAGAATACAAGCTTTCCTAACGGATCGTATTTTGGTTCTCTTAAGTATTGATTCTGGAACTGAATGGTTATTGAGCTCAAATTTATAATAAGATTATAAAATAGCCTTTCACTAGTGAATTAATGATACTTAAGGATCAAGAGATAATTAGAAGGGCAAAATGATAACTTTTGACCGGCTCTAATTTACAAACCAATAATTGGATGACAAAACTACATGAATTGATTATATCAGTGGACTTTGTGAAAATATTGTGTAAATACATTCTATAATCACTAAGAGTTCAATCCCATATTTCAGGACATGAGGTGACTTGGGGAACATTGACCTATAAAAGGCTTGCCTGACTGGAATCAGTTGAAATACATTCTATCAAACGATCCAATGAGAAATCTAGCACAAACAATCGTAAAAACTTGTAGACCTAGACTAGATCTATGGAAGACATCCATAAAACATAGATTATCAAAGGACGACTCATATGTTTTTTTGACTATACGTGTAAATCTCCCTTCATTGAATTGTTTTTTTGGGCTTTTAGGTAAATATACTATTTAGAAATCTTATTTTATAAAATAGCCAGAAATAATAATAATTAAGAGGATAGCCGATGTTTAAAAAAGTCAACAAAATTAAAAATTACATTTACCGTAATGAAAAGAATTATGGTAGATTTTATTCTCATTAATAATTAAGTTAAAGAATATAAATTTTGAATTATCTAATGAGATTTGGCAAATTTTTCATGGTGTCAAATTCAAAATTTGGGTTTTATCAAAATTTTATCCGATTTTGACAGTTATTTTCAAAATTTAAAACGTTACGTCATATTAACGATAAAGTAACAAAAGAATTAGAAAATTACAAGAATAGCTCAGATTCATGTAAAATAATGCTTTATTATTATTTTTAGAATTGAGATGTGTAGATACAAATGTGTCACGTGGGTGAGGTGCATGAATGGTCTAGTCTTAGTTTGGGACCGGAACAACGCGTGAGAACATCGGGGAGGATGTCAGGAGGTGAAGGAGGAGCACTCTAGACACTCAAGGGTGATGACAAATGCTTGTTCTCTCTCTAGAAGTGAAAGTTTCTTATTCTAGAAATGAGAGTTTCTCTCTCTAAACTTCGAATTTCCTCAAATGAAGTAGGAGTCCTCCTTTTATAGGTAACAAAAGGAGGGGGGACCATTGCAACTAATCCCTTGATTAGTTGCAAGTCCGTTAATCAAATTACGCCATCTAAACTGGCTGATCATACTTAGGTGAGTAAGAGGAGGATTACACATGAGTCGATCAGGTGGCGCCACGTGGGTCTTTGTATAGTGACCATGATCTAAGGAGAACATCCTAGCCGGTGGGGCGTAATGTCGGTGTTCACCCAACGCCTCCTTTCAAGCCTTGGTGGTGGCATGGTGAGGGCCCTGATGGCGACATGGTGAGGTCCATGATGGTGGCATTGAGACCTTGGTGGCGGCATTGGGTATGTTTGGTATATGATGGAGTTTCATGTGCCGCATCACCGTGTTAATTGATAATAAAATGCCTTAGCCATTATTCCGCTTGCCATGAACCTTTGTCTAATCAAGTGTTTGTTTTACTTACAGATCTTGCTTTCATGGACAAATAACAAGTTGTGACGTGCGCAGGTAGGAGTCTGGCTCTCACTACTTAAGATTTCTTGCCTCTGGTAAGTGAGATACTCATTGTTATACTTTAGATTGTTTTTGCAAGTAGAATGTCTCTTGATGAACATGCCTCCCCTAGATGTTTGTAATATGTTTCCCCCCTTAGAAAATTTTTGAAAATTTTTCCCCCATTGGAGATGCCTCCCTTGTACGTGTCTCAATCATAGGGTGTTTGTAGTATGCTTCTCCCCTTTAGAAAACTTTGAAAAAAATTTGCCCCTTTTGGATATGCCTCCATTGAACATGCCTCTGTCATAGGGTGTTTGTAGTATGCTTCCCCCATTTGGAAAATTTTGAATTTCTTTGCCTCCATTGGACATGGCTCCATTGAACGTGCCTCCGACATAGGATTTTTGTAGTATGCTTCCCCCCTTAGGAAAACTTTGAAATTTTTTTGCCTCTGTTAGACATGCCTCCATTGATCGTGCCTCCGTCATAGAGTGTTTGTAGTATGCTTCCCCCTTAGGAAAACTTTGAAATTTTCTTACCTCCGTTGGACACGCCTCTGTTGAACGTGCCTCCGTCATAGGGTGGTTGTAGACTGCTTCCCCCTTAGGAAAATTTTGAAATTTTTTTGCCCTTCGTTGGACAATCTCTATTGAACGTTCCTCCATCATAGGGTGTTGGTAGTATGCTTCCCCCCTTAGGAAAACTTTGAAATTTTTTTGCCTCCGTTGGACATGCATCCATTGAATGTGCCTCCGTCATAGGTTGTTTGTAGTATGCTTCCCCCCTTAGGAAAATTTTGAAAAAAATTTGTATGAACTTAGTGATTTTACGTGTAGCCATGTTTCTTGCTTGTAACACATGCTCCTCTATTTTTGTAGGTTTTTTATTCATATCCATGGCTTCTTGAAAGGTTAAGCTTATTGCCGGCAAAGGTGAGCCAGTTCCCCATGTTCCTCCCAAACCATGGTCCTCGATGAAGTCTATTACTGACCACGTGATTAATGGCATGTCGAAGTCGATTGAAGGGGAGGTTAATTCTGGAGTCTTGACAGAGGGGGAGAGCGAGCAGGTTGAGTTCCTTAGGCTTGAGCAAGTTCCGTTCCTTGCGAACGCTTATGGTGATTTTCTGATTCCCCCCATTGACTTACGGAGTCATTGCAAGCCGGGGGTCAGCTGGGAGGATTGGTGTGAACACATACTTTCTGACTCTGAGTAAGAGAGCCAAAGTTTTGGAAGCATTGGAGGTGGCGTCCAAACTGACGATCCAACGTGACACCGCTCTAGTTCATACACTTCTTCACCGTTGGTGCAGCTACTCACACACTTTCATTGCTGCTTGGGGGGAGTTTACCCCTACATTAGAGGATGTACACAAACTATTGCATCTTTCTATGTTTAGTGATTACCGCGCCATCTTCAGCACTATGGGGCCTAAAATGCACATGGTGATTGATCTTCTTGAAGATGGTTGAAGAAGTCTTACAAGCCTTCTTTTGGCGATAGACGCGGGAAGAATGTCAACTTTTTTAGTTGGATGGGTCATTTCTTCAAGGACTATGATTCAAATCTGAAGAAATCAGCAAGACTTTTGCCCATCGATTGCGTCATGTATAAGACTAGGGAGGTGGAGCTGGTCGTATTCTTATCCATGTGGCTTTCGAGATACATATTCCCAAGTAAGGGTGTGGTGATGATTTTTGCAACTATAATCTTTTGCATTCATTGTTGTTCTTTGCCTGGTGGTCTAACATTGTTCTTCTCAAATGTTATTGTAGGTATGCCGATGGAGATGGCGAGAAAGCACGTACTCCCGGTGGCACCCATGTTGGCGACGGGGCAATGGATTGCTCTCAGGCCCTTGTTCTTCGGTAATCTTTAATTATTGCTTGATTACTTCCACAGTGATCTAAAGAGGTCCATGGGCAGGTATGAGGTTACAACCTTCGTGGACTGCTCATTTTTACAAACATTCATTTGAGATCGATTCGTCCACTGCGCTCCTCCAAATCTTAATTACAAGAAGTGGGAGCACCCTTCCGAACCGCCCCGTGCATGGTCTTGGTGTGGGATCAGGACTCCCGCTCGTGTCGACTTTTCATGAGACATTGACATGTACAACTACTTTCGACCTCGCCCTTATTTGGACGGTTGCACCGGTTACGCCCGCACCGTGTTTTGGGGAATGGTGGACCATCATATTACGCTTAGTAGGAAGGCCATACTTGGTTGGTCGAGTCTTGACATGCTTCTGGTGGCGATCATGACACCTTTCACGCTTCCTGTGATGGTGGAGTTAGAGGATGGGCAGGATGTGAACCATTTCACGTTGACGCACTATCAGTGTAATTGGGTTGCCCGTCAGTTTAGTTATGACCAAGGTACCGCCAGTCTTAATTTGGAGTGGGTGCGGGGCAAGGAAACATTGATGCTATGGATAAGTGATAGGAATTATAGGGACGCTTCTCCTCATAAGCTACTTATCCCCCGTGCTGGTCGCATGCCTCGTCGAGCAATAAAGCTTTAAGTATTTTGGCTGAGTCAGAAGTTGAGATGGACTAGAAGCTTAGCATATCCTCCAAAGATGCTAGATGTTCCAATGGTTTATAGGGGTGCCATCACGTTGGGCCTCCTTCCCCAACCTAAGTTTGGGATGGTGCATTCTGAGACAGGTCAAGAGGTCATTTCAGACGTTCAACCAGTGGGAGTTTCGAGTGTAGTGCATGAGGGATGCACCTCTAGAGTCACTATTACAACCGAGGTCGCCCCTACTAGTAAGAGTCAGACTACTAGAACCATTCGCCTGAAGACCAATCCTACAGCCAATGCTTCTCTAAAGTCTAAGCCTGCATCCGAGGGGATTACCACGCACGGGCTCGCTAATGCCTCTAGCAGAGAGGCTCATCTCGGTGCTTGTCATCACCTTCAATGGTATGTCCCTCTTTGTTTTTATGAAGACTTATACTTTCTTATTAACCATTCACTCTGCACTTTTACAATGAACTAGTTGATTGATACTTGTATTTTTTTCAGCATCCTCTGGGGAGTTCAGGACAAGTTAGTGGCGAGGAAGAGTTCCCACAATTAGTGCGGCGAAGGAAAATGGAAGCACCCGCGTTGGAGGGCACATCCTCAACTAGGCTAGTTCAAGCTAAGAAGGCGAGGACGTTGGTATATACATATCTTCCTCTCATTCTTCTCTCTTTTCTTGCTAACTAGCTCTCATAACATTGTTATTTGCCTTCTTCCTTTTGACATGAGCATGGTCGTGGCCCAACCGAGGAGGATCATCCCATGGTAGAAAGAATTGATGGGCACCTTCCAGTTGTTTCAGAGATCATGGAGGCATATCTCGAGGTATGTATGAACTTTGTCTTGGTTTGTTTATGCCATGTTTGTGCATTTCCCATTGGTTCAAGTTGAAACTGATGTTTCTATAGGCAGGATTTCATACCATTGATGACAACACAATTATCCCCTTTCAAGAATGAACTAAGTGACCGGGCTTCATCTATGTCTAGCGAGCGATGGGCCCTTCCTACAATGGTCATGGCAGAAAATGACATGGCTGATTCTGTGACTTCCCCTCTTAATATCATGGAACTCGAAGGGGTAGAAAAGTCTCCTCTCGTGGAAGATTCCCACGCGAGGGTAGAGGTAATACTTTTATTGCATGCTTTGGTAGCTAGTCTAGCGTATTTGTAAATTCCTTGCTAACATGTGTTTGCTTGGTTCTTGTGGATAAATTCTTCATATTGACAACATGTTGCATTTCTCCATGTAAAGGTCTACTAATGTGAATGAGGACGAGCTGATTGTGGTGACAGGGGGTGCTCCCCGCAGGTTAGAGGATGGAGGTGACGGTGCAGTAGCACAATCTTTGGATGTGACTCCCGTAGCCTCCAACACATTTATTACTACTATAGTAACAACTGATGCAAGCTCCTGTGGTAATGCGGTCGTGAGAGGGGACTCAAGACTAGGGTAGTGACATCTCCACCCCATCGAGTGTCTGTTGATGTGGATCCTCCATTAGATGATGATGATCGTACTGTAACCCCTCTTCACAACCATAGTAGGGAGAGGTCGGATGGTGACAATTTTGGGAGCGATATCATGAGTTACAAAGCTTATGGTGCACACAAATTCAAGCTGAAGCTTTCTGGACGGATGGTTGAGTATGACCAGGTTTTAGTGGATGAGACATTGATCCCGTTCTTCATAAGGCCGTTGAAACTCATTCTGATTACGGCATTCAATTCCTAAGCTTTCCCAGGAATATTCTCCAATCCTTCATCACTATGGTTGGCGAGATATTGTTCATTTTGGCCCACCTTCAGTACAAGGATGCCCAATAGGAGGTGGTCTCTTATGTGTTGAACATGTGAAAGGAGATGAAGTTGTTGTATATGAAGTTGGACTAGTTGAGACCTGCCATTTGTAACTTCCGGTGGTTGCACCGACGATTGGCGAGGGAGGTGTACATAGAGCATTTAAAAGAGCGACGTCGTTGTCAGCAAGAGCGAGTGCTTGTGGCGCAAGCGAAAATAGAAAATTTAGATGCAGAGGTAAACGAGCATCGTCAGCTCCAAGTGAGGATCATTGCCGTTAGGCTTGACTCTGAGGAGCTTGTGGCGGGTGGTGTTTTTGGGAACCATAGTTAGATTGCTTGTATTTGTTCTTTTCCGCTTATGACTTTTGATGTAATAATAACTCATACCACTGTTAACTTTTATTCGTGAATGAGATGTCATCTTTTATCTTCACATGTGGAATGTTGGCTCGTTATTTCTCTCCTTTTGTATGCATCATTTAGCTGCTTGTTGCCTTGTAATCTTTATGCGGTAACACATTGCGAGTGTCCTTGGTGAGATCATGTGAGGTCGTTAGAGTATACTAGACTTTGTTTGCCCAGCAGCTCACCTAGCGAGTACTCCTCCCAAGGGCGTGAGAGCCTTACTCACGACACCTGGTGTGTCTAGGGAGAATGAGGGTTTCATCGTGGTGAGATTGAGCTCAATTAGGCGACACACGAGTTCGGGTGATACATTAAGTACGCGGATTTGAGCTGTGCATTACAAGTATTCACAATGTCTATCATATGTGTTCTTTAAGCAGGAACATGAAAGCCTATGCGACTCACCAAGCATGACGCATATCATGAGTGTTTTAAATTAAAAAGGACGTGAAAGTCTATGCATCTCACCAAACATAACATTTATCATGAGTGTTCTCAAATAGAGGCTTGAAAGCCTACACAACTCACCAAGCATGACGTTTATCATGGGTGTTTTTTAAGTAGTAGTGTGAAAGCCTACGCAACTCACCAAGCATGATGTTTATCACGGGTGTTCCTGAACGGAGGCGTGAAAGCCTATGCAACTCACCAAGCATGACGTTTATCATGGGTGTTTTTCGAGTAGTGGCGTGAGAGCCTACGCAACTCACCGAGCATGACATTTATTATGGGTGTTCCTGAATGGACGCGTGAAAACCTATGCAACTCGCCAAGCATGACATTTATCATGGGTGTTTTCAAGTAGTGGCATGAAATCCTACGTAACTAACCAAGCATGACGTTTATCATGGGTGTTCTAAATAGAGGCGTGAAAGCCTATGAAACTCACCAAACATGAAGTTTATCATGGATGTTTCCAAGTAGAGGCGTGAAAGCCTATGTAACTCACCAAGCATGACGTTTGTCGTGGGTGTTTTCAAGTAGTGGCATGAAAGCCTACACATCTCACCAAGCATGACGTTTATCATGGGTGTTCTTAAGAAGAGGTGTGTAAGCCTATGCATCTCACCATGCATGATGTTTATCTTGGGTGTTCTCAAATAGAGGCGTGAAAGCCTATGCAACTCACCAAGCATGACGTTTATCATGGGTGTTTCAAAGTAGAGACGTGAAAGCCTATGCAACTCACCAAGCATGACATTTATCATATGTTTTCTCAAACTAGAGGTGTGGAAGCCCATGAAACTCACCAAGCATGACGTCTATCATGAGTGTTCTTAAATAGAGACGTGAAAGCCTATGCAACTCACCAAGCATGACATTTATCATGGATATTTTCAAGAAGGGAGTTGGAGGCTATTAAGTAGCAATATTTCGTAGCACGTCTTTAGAGTCAAAATTTTTTGAAGTTCCTCCATTCATTCCAAGTTTAAGTATAGAAGAGCGGGCCAACTAGCTTATATCACGCCTATTTTCCTTGGTGGCTATTGTTTCAAGCAATGACAAAATATTTTCATGTACAAAAAGAAGCAATTGACAAAATGCATACGTATAATATTTCTTGATAAACTTGAAGTTGATAGGTGATGGTAATGAGCGTATTTTCTGGGATCGAATAAGCGACAATATCCACTTTCGACTAAAGATGTTATCTCATAGGGGCGTTCCCATTTTGGTGTGAACTACCCCTCATGACATAATCTGCTACTTTCAGTACTAGGTCACCTTCATGGAACACCCGTGAACGTACCATTGCCTCGTAGGTTTTGATGATTCGCTCCTGGTAGGCTTGGATGCTTTCCTTGGCCTTATATCTCCTTTCATCTATAACTTCTAGATCACCAAAATGGGTGGGGCGCTCAACTCCTACTAAAGACGCTAGCTTAGCTGATGGTACCATTACCTCTACAGGTATGACTGCTTCACAACCATAGACCAAAGCAAATGGGGTTTCTTGCGTCGGAGACTGCTTCATTTGTTCGGTATGCCCATAGTGCTAAAGAAAGTAATTCATGCCATGTGTTCTGGGCGTTGTGGACCATACGACTAAGTATCCTCAGTAATGTCTTGTTAGTTCGGTCGGCTTGATCATTACGCTTAGGATAATAAGGTGTGGACTTATCATGGAGGATGTCATATGCTTCGAACAGTTCAACCACTACCTTGCTTGTGAATGTTGTCCCATTGTCCGAGATGATTTATCTTGGTAGCCCAAATCGAAATATGATGTTCTCATTCATAAAGTTATAGACCTGCTCAGCTATCCCCTTCTTGAGAGCTATGGCCTTTGCCCACTTAGTGTAACAATCTGTAGTGACAAGGATCCATATATAACCTTTTGATGCAGGCGAGGTGGGTCCAATGAAATCTAGAACCCAGATATGAAATGGCCAAGGGACCTCTGTTGGGTGCAAGGATACGATGAGGCGTGTATAACGTTTCCGAGGACTTGGCAAGCATGACATTTTCATGCATAGTCCAATGTATCATCTTCCATGGTGGGCCAATAGTACCCTATCCTGAGCAATTCCTCGTATAGCATCTTGCCTCCTTGGTGTTCGCCACATGTTCCACTTGAGAGGACGACCGTCCCCACAAACCCTGCATAACTCTCCATTGAGCATAAAGAAACGAGGACTCCGCTTCTTAATAATGGAGGCATCTGTTGTACTTGATGGGAGAGTATCATAATTCAAATACGAGATGTAAGGTTGTTGCCAATCCATCATAACTTCCACTAGATGAACTTCTTTGGGATCGGGGATCAATTGACACTTAAGACAATTCTTTTGTGTAGTTGTAGACTCCATGGTCATGTTTGGCCAATAGAAACCCATCCTTTAGAGACGTTGGTGTAGGAGCGGCCCTTCCCTAGCTCAATAGTTTTCATATAGACACTTCAGGTGGCTATGTCCTTCCTCTAAACTCACGCATCGTGAAAGTATTCCATCAGCCCCCTATAGAAGAGAACTCCGCTCAAATTTACAAAGTTCCTCATCTCTTTCTTCATAGCAACTTCCCCTTGAGATAATTGCACTTTGATATTGTATCTCCAATCCTGGGATGGTGGCTCAGTGTTACCCTTAGCTATGGCGCTCGTGGCTTTAACAATGATTTCAACCACTTGAATAAGTTTGGTGAGAAGGAGTTTGGTGGCCAGAGTTGCCAGGCAATCAACATGGCGATTGTTAGATCTGAGGGTGTGTTAAAAAATAACATCATCAAATGTGGCAACAAGCTTTTGAACCTCATAGTGGTATTGTGCGAGAGCAGTTTCATTCACGACAAAATCTCCTCTAACTTGGTTGATGATCAAGTTGGAGTCCTTTTTGACATTGATAGTGGTTGCACCCCTATCCTTTACATATCAAAGTCCCAGTATAAGAGCTTCATACTCCGCTTCGTTGTTTATACATTGAAATGTTAATTTGTATGCCATAGAATAAATGTTGCCCAAGGGATCCTCCAAGACAAGTCTTGCTCCACCGCTAGAATGGGTCGATGACTCATCGAATGTCAAAGCCTATGGCGCACCCTCACAACTATTATGGTTTCCAGGTATGATCTCGTCTAGAGGGTCCAATTCACCACTTGGAAATTGAGCCCGCAAATCGGGCAACCCTTGACTCTTTTGCATCTTCGAGGTGAGGGGTGTAATATCATTCTCTCTTAGCAACATTTTCCATCAGGTTAGTCTCCCGTTCAATACAGGCCTGGTTAAGAGAAAATGAATAGGATTGGACTTATTCATTAAATGAACTCGATCCCCTCCCTTTCTTGTGCTAACAAGGCACCGATGGACTTGAAGGCTGCGGTGATGTAAAGAAACAATGGTAGGTCACTACATGATGGCACCATGGTGGCCGGTGCGAGGAGAACATCCTTTATGGCACCATACTTCTGTTGGTGCTCCTATGTCCATGAAAAGATATGATCTCCCTTCAAGAGTGGTTGTATATCGCTGATGGACTCGACTAGGGCGGGTATGAATCGGCGGGCGTAGAATACTTTCCCCAAGAACGCATTTAACTCTTTCACGGATCATGGTGAGGGCATGTACTTGATAGCCTTTACCTTGGATTGATAAATGTCTATATCCCGCTTGTGTACACAAAAGCCTAAAAACTACCCCCATGAAATCTGAAAGCGCACTTCAATGGATTCATTTTAAGCTTGTATGCCCTGCACCTTTCAAAGAGACTCCTCTAATGCTTCAAATGTGAACCCACACTCTTGGACTTAACAACTAGATCATCCACATAGTCTTCAACATAATCATGGATCATGTCATGGAAAGTTGCTGTTATAGCCCGTTGGTAAGTAGCCCCCACATTTTTCAATCCGAAGGCATTACCACATAGTAAAAGTTTCTAAAGGGTGTCTGAAGGTGGTCTTCTCATCATCTACGATCGCCATCTTAATTTGATTGTATCCACTGAACTCATTCACGAAAGAGAACATTTTGTGTTCCAATGTCGCATTGACCAAGGTGTCTACATTAGGCAGCGGGAAGTCATCATTGGGGCATGCCTTGTTCAAATCTCTAAAATCAACACAACAACGGATCTGACCACTTTTCTTCTTTACCGGAACAATGTTCGCTAACCATGTGGGGTGCTTGATAGGCTTGATAATTCTCGCCTCTATGAGCTTTGAAATTTCAGACTTGATTTAGAGTTCCACCTCGGGGTGAAAATGGCGAGGGTGTTGCTTGACAGGTGTGTATTGTTCGGAGACCCCTAGCTTATACGTCACTAAGGTAGAATCCAACCCCAACATCTTAGAGTAAGACTATTTAAATATATCCTCAAACTCATTCAAAAGCTTTATCAAGTCATCTCGTTATTTACTCTCCAAGCCATTTGCTAGGAATATTGGCCTATTTGTGCTCCCCTCCCCAATATGGACTTTCTCTAGCTCCTCTTGCGGCAATGATGGGTTGGTTGGTAGAGGTACATCTGGTGGTTCACAATTCATCACATGGATCCCCTGCATAAGTCCTTGTGTTTTAGCGAATGCCTCCATCATTATATCCTCGTCTACTTCAACATCAGGGGGATCAGGCTATACGCCTGACCCGATGCACCATCATAAGCCGTACACCCTCTTTTCATTTCGTAAAGTCACGCGAGTTACCAACTCTGTCCCTGATGTAGGTACTTCCTTTCCTTTCGCAACCTCCCACTTTGACAAAGGGGTGGCAATCATCCTATTATGCACGGTGGCACCCACCGTCGCAAGTTCGTCAAAGAGCGTCGCCTTTATCAAGTGAGCCTCGGTCTCATCGAATGACACTTTGGTAGCCTCCACCATGATGTTCTTACCACGCCATTGTGATTTGAGGCACTGATGTAAGGTTGATAGGACACATTCGTGATCGTGAATCCATGGGCTCCCTAATAATATGTGGTAGACCATATTGTACTCGACCACACGAAAACAGTTGATGGTTCTTCTTGGTCAAATTTGCAATTCCACGTTAATATAACCGATCATCCTCACACTTGCTGATGAGAAACCCGTCATAACTAATGATTATCTTACTAGTCTCTTCTCTGGGATTCCAACCGCCTTGAAGATAGCATAGGACATGACATTCACTCCCGATCCACTATCCAATAGGGTGCGCCTTACTTGCACACCATTGACTAATGCCTCCATATAAAGGGGGCGATTGTGTCCCGTCCTCTTAACATGTTGGTCGGCGTTGGTGAATGTCATGACACGCTCCTCGTTCCACCTCATTTTTCTCAAAGGTGGTTGTGCAAAGCAACAATTCATCCGAGCATAATTTTACTGAGCGACATCTATTAGCGTTTTAGAGACTTGATGCCGTGTAATATCATCCAACCCAAGCGTATCAAATTTTTTTTACAAGTCCTTGTGTTCAAGAGTTTATCTATGAAAGCCGCGTCTCTCCATATGGTTCCTTCCTCATCTACTTCCTCCACTATGGTAACATATGAGGTAGATCCTATTGCATCAATGCTAATAATGTTGACATTGGCATGTTGGGGAAAAAGGGGTGGATCCGCGGGTCCGACACCTTCTGTAATGATCTCACCCTTCTTAACCTTTCATCAAAGAATCTTCTAAAACAATTACACTCTTAGGTTGGGGTGTGATGTAGTGCGGTGATATCTATAAAAGTTTAGGAAACTCATTTCCTCCCTTGTAGGTAGTACTGTGACCCAAGGCAAGGTGATCTCTTTCTTCTTATCCATACATTCACTAGTGCTTCCACCTTATCCATGGTGCAAGGAAAAGGTGGTGGGTCATTCCTCTCATCTCTGCTTCTCTTACGACCGTGCCCATGTGGTTGTACAACTGCTACTTGAGGATGGTAGCGTGACGTGGTGGGTCTCCAAGGGCGATAAGGACAATCATTACTCTCGGGTTGTCGTGACCTACGTATTGAAGCGCTTGTCCTCTTGGATGCTTCTATAAAGCGGGCGAAGGTGACAATCCCCAAGTTCTCAATCCATGGTTTTTTCCTTGAACCATTGAACGTATGACACAAGGTCGTCACTAATCATTTGCCTTTCTAGATCTAGTATGCTAGTCTTATCCTCTATGACAAGTAACTTTGATACCATTTGCGTCCATGTCAAGATCGATTTGAGTGCCAAGCTCGCATACCAAATGTAAGCGTGCTCTGTCAAGGACTTAAAGAATTCCCTCAAATGCATGAACTCATCATAACCATAAGGTCTCATATCATCAATGAAATGTATCACATGTTCTTTGACACACCCATTTCGTCCATTATACTTTCGAAACTCTGGAGGAACATAATCCGCTGGGTATGGTCTCAAGGCTATGTCAGCCGAATATGGTGGCCTAAAGTCGACAACGGACTCATCTTTTATCCTCTCCTCTTGGAGTGCCTTTTGGATGGCTACATGGGTATGAAATGACTACTTCCAACAAGGATGTTTGTGATTGAGGTGAGATTGGAATGAGCTATTGTAGTCGTCGGGGTAGCAAAGTTGTCAAGATGTGTTGGTGTAATATTGACTTGTGCAAGAGCTTGGGTGTTGGCTTGAACGTTCGGTTGAACATGATTCTGGGTGAATGCTTGTGATTGAACACCTACAATGAAGGATGGTTGGATGCTCGTAAGAGAGGTCAGTGGCACGCCTATGGTGGAGGTTGGTTGCGCTGCCATGATAGAGGCTGCTCGGTTGCACGCCTATGATGGAGGTGGTCAGTTGCGCCCCTATGATGGAGGTTGATTGCACGCCTGTGATAGAGGTTGGTTGCGCACCCATGATGGAGGTGGTCGGTTGCACGCCTATGATGGAGGCCTGTTGCACGCCCATGGTGGAGGTTGGCGGCGGGTGTTGTGGAGCGGTGGCACTAATGTACGCATTAGATGTTTTAATGACTCTCCTCATCTCAACGTTAGAAGGTTGAAGTTCCCGAATGGCTTCGGCTTGCTTTTGCACTTGTGTAGGAGCGCTTGGTGGTAACTCACAAGAGGTGTTCTCCTACTCTTGTCCGTGTTTCGTCGTTGAGTAAGGATCTATATTCCTCTATGCGCGACATACCCGTTCTTCCCTTTGCACATTCGACTATGGTGGTCATTTGCTAGAGTGGCAAACCACTCCCCAGTGGAGTCGCCAAACTTAGATACAAAGGTGTCGCGTGGGTGAGGTGCATGAGTGATCTAGTCCTAACTTGTGACCGGAACAACGCCTGAGAACATCGGGAAGGACGCTGGGAGGTGAAGGGGAGCACTTTAGACACTCAAGGGTGGTGACAAATGCTTGCTATCTCTCTCTCTGAAGTGGGAGTTTCTCACTCTAGAAATGGGAGCTTCTCTCTCTTAGGTGGGAGCTTCTTTATCTAAAATTCCAATTTCCTCAAATGAAGGGCAAGTCCGCCAATTGAATCATGCCACCTAAGATGACTGATTATGTTTAGGTGAGTAAGAGGAGGATTACACATGAGCCAATTGGGTGGCGCTCCGTGGATCTTTGTATAGTGACCATGATCTAGGGAGAACATGCCTAGCCGATGGGGTGTAACGACGTTGTTCACCCAATGCCTCCCCTCAAGGGTTCACTCAAACCAACCCCTCCCCAAGATGGGAGGGTAGCATACCCTCAATGTCTAGAGTAGTCGTACCGAGTAGGTATGTCCCCCGTTCAGTACAACGTAGCCTCGCCCCTAATCCTGCCAGTCCACAGCCTCTCGAACGTTCCCAGGCAACCATACGCCCACCCAAGTCTTTGTCACTTGACTTGGTGGTTTTTGATGTGATGACTTGTTGTGATAGCGGAGTGATACGTCTTATCTGAAGTACGTCATTGTTGTCTTCGAATTACATTACGAAGGGTGATCCAAGCACCTCCATGGTACACCCATGAGAGTGACATCAATGGTGCTACCGTGTGGGTGACATTAATGGTGCTACCATAGGGGGTGACACCAAATGGTGCTGTCATGTGGACGACTCCCACGGGTACCTCAGTGGTGGTAACCCATGGGGCGCACCTGAGTGACAGCACCCCAAGATGTGCACCTTGGTGGAGACACTTCCGATACGCTGTAAGAGTTGTGATTCGCGAGTAGTCAACATTGAGATCACCAACTCCCGTGTACAAATGCATTAGTGATACTTACTATCCCAAACTTGAAATATTGTAAACAATTGTTTATAAATATTTTAATATTATAACTACTGTAAACAATAATTATAAATAATAGTTATTTACTGTTAATTTCAAAATAAAAATACATTAACGAATTATATGTAAATATTTAATGGTAATGTTACATATTCTTTATTTTAATCAAAATTCAGACAATAAGTACCAACTACTGCTACATTTTTTCATTAATAATACATAAATTAATTTTAATGTAATGTATGCAAAACTCATAACAACTTATTTACTTCATTTTTACTATTTTCAATATATGTATAAAAATATGTCGAATTCTTCCTAAAACTTAACTTAAAATTACAAACTCATTATCTCGAAATGAACCGAGAAATGTGCATAATGATAAATTGTTAGACTAGTTTATAGAAATAATTATAATATATTAATAAATGATTATGCAAATAATTCCGTAAATACTCATTGTAATTTATATAATGATTAATGGTGTGAGAAAAATTATATTTGAATAATTAAACGTCCTTCCTGCCAAACAGGAAAAAAAAACTGTATAAATATGGTGATTTGGGAAAAAATCGTCGATATAGATTTTAAATAATCCTCATTATAGTGTATTCATAGTGTAATGGATTTATTTCCAATAATCCATTATGTTTTTTTTTTCAAAGATGAAACAAAATCCATTAATGGAGGCTAAAAAAACATAAACAACCTGCAGGGATGGTTTTCTTCAATATTCCGTAATAAAAAGTAAAGGGGTCATGCAAATACCATTAAAATCATCATAAAAAACATTCTAAATAAAACTGACTGCCACCCTATGAGAAAGATGAAGAATATTGAACAAAATTGGAGCGATATAATCTTGGTATTATTGGTCCCACTAATTTGATTTTGTTTAAATAGGAAAATCTAAAGGTTTTTAGAATTTGCTAAAAGATAATTTGGTTATAATCGTTTTAGTTTTAGACAATACATATCTTTTTTTAGTCATTTATATAATACGTAATAAATATATTAATTGTTTACAAGTATCATTTTATTTAATATTTAACAATTTTTTTTGTGAAAGAAAAATTCCATTAAAAGAGAAAAAAGAAACATACATCAGAAACTACGAAACCCCAAACCAAAATGCCATTAATCCAGACTAACAACAGAAACGCCAGACCCATTACTAACTCTAGCAGAAATAAAATGAGGAATAGAACCAGTAAAAACTGATTTTCCATTAGCTTGAAGCCCCTGCTTAGCACAAAAGTCAGCAATCTCATTGTTCTCTCGGGGAATATGGGATATATTGAAACACTCCCAATGTTTTGCGAGGAAAAGAATATCCGAAATGGTAGCCGAGATACTGCTTCCAACCTGTTTGAAGTTTCCGATCTCCTCGACCAACAAGAGAGAGTCAGTCCGAATATGAAGTTTTCCGTTGCACATGGGACTGATTTGTTCAAGAGCCCATCTAAGAGCAGTAGCTTCCCCTGAAAGAACATCAGCAATATTATCATAATCCATGAAACCAACTCCATTAAAAGAGCCACACAGATCCCAAAACACCCAGCCAAGTCCAGCTCTCTTGTCACTACCCAACCAAGCCACATCCGAATACAAAACCCAGCAATCTTCATTTACCCAGCAAACTTCATCAACACGGAAATTAGAGCTGGAACACACAATAGGCGTTGAACATGAAAGGCTATTGAGAAACTCTCCTATCTGCTCCTCAGTCTACCGAATAGCCTAGCCTGTTCGAGATAATAAAGGAAAGAGAATTCAAAAGAAACAAACAAAAGAAAAAGTGTGTGATCTGAAAGAGAGTGAGATTTAGTTCTACATTGGAAACTCAAGGAACAAATGTTGAGTTTATAAACCCAACTCTTATGTCTTGGGGTTAGCCCCAAGGAGCACCCCACATTTTGTGGGTGGGGAAGGGAGGACCTAGAGGACACATGGTCCTCCTCTCACACATGCGGGCCACCGGCTCGACTCGGTACGGTCCGAATAATTAGAGCTTTGAATTTGTCAAAGCTAGCAAATATCTCCAAACAGAATCTATGCTAGATCGTCTGCAGAAGATAATTAGAAAATCAATTATCTCCATTATCCCTCATTTTCGTTTTGATCACCAAATCAATTTTCCTGCATATTGAGAGAGAGTTCTGAAAGAGTCTGAGTAATTAGTTGCTGTACTCTGGTTTTGATCGTTGTATTCTGCAGAGACGATTCATCATAGTCTCCAAGCACCCTGCGAATGATGATTATTATCTTTAGGACATTGCTCACAGCAATCCTCGAGCTTCATCTTATTTCTGTTTTAATTATTGTAATTTCAATTATATTAGTTTTTCCATTTATTTTTGTGTATTAGTTCTAATAATTTCTGTTGTAATCATTTATATTGTGTCTACGTTGTATTCGTTCTATTTTCATTGTAATAGTTGGTTTATGAAGGCATCTTATTCCATCACTATGAACAACAATCTAAAGACAATAATTGTGGAACAATCTGCTAGAATCAAGACTTTGCATGTTGAGAGACCTGAGAAGTTTAAGGGGGACGACTTCAAACAATGGTAACAGAAGATGGTATTCTATCTGACCACTCTCAATCTAGCACATCTGCTGACGGGCGACATTCCTCCTGCACCGAAGAAAGGACAATCGAAGGAACTAGCATTGGCACGGAAAGCCTGGATTCATTCAGACTTTCTTTGCCGAAACTATATCTTGAACGGCTTGGTAGACACCCTCTACAACGTTTACTCGTCGGTCAAGACGGAAAAGGAGCTGTGGCAGGCCTTGGAGAAGAAATACAAAACTGAGGATGCCGAGACGAAGAAGTTTATCGTCAGGGAATTCCTGAAATACGGGATGGATGATAAGAACATGGTAATCAGTCAAGTAGAGGAGTTGCAGATAATCTTCAATCATATAAAGGTCAAAGGGATGATCGTGAATGAACAGTTCCAAGTCACGTCCATCATTGAGAAGCTGCCGCTGTTGTGGAAGGACTTCAAGAATTATCTGAAGCACAAGTGTAAGGAGCTTAGCATGGAGGATCTGATTGTTCGGCTGAGGATATAGGAGGACATCGGAAAAATGAAAAGAAAGCAATGTGGGCAACCTACGGAATGAAAGCTAACGTGGTAGAAGGAAACAAATACAATCAACCGAGCAAGAAAAGGAAGACACCACCGAGCAACACTCAGAAAGATAACTCAGAGAAACGCATTAAGGGTAGTTGCTGGATGTGCGGTAAAGTCAGACACAGGGTAAATGGTTGCTATTTTAGGAAAGATCAGAACGATGGTATCCAACCTTGTAACAGCGGGAAAAGGAACCAAGCAAATATGATGGAGATAAATGATATCTGTACTATGATTTCTGAGATCTGTGTGGTCGCTGATACCAAGGAATGGTGGGTCGACACTGGTGCGACAAAGCACGTGTGCAGTAACTAAACTGTTTTGTCAACTTATACAGAGTTTGAAAAAGATGAAGTTTTCTATATGGGGAACACCTCAGAAGCTACTATTAAGGGAAATGGAAAGGTTGTGCTGAAGTTCACATCCAGAAAACAACTCACTCTCTTAGATGTCCTGCATATCTTGAAATTCGTAGGAATTTGGTTTCAGGATCTCTTTTATGTAAAATTGGATTTAAGCTTGTATTTGATGCTGACAAGTTTATTCTCACTAAGGGAGGGATGTTTGTTGGGAAGGGTTATAGTTCTGATGGTCTTTTTAAACTTAATGTGTCTGCTGTAACTCATACTAATATTAATAATAATTCTGCTTCTTTTGTTTATATCGCTGAATTGTCTAATATTTGACATGCTAAATTAGGACATGTTAATATTTTATCCATACAATGAATGATTAATTAGAACTTTTGCCTAGTTTTATTCTAGAAAAAGGAAATAAATGTGAAATATGCGTATAATCTATATTTGCAAGTAAATCATTAAAATCTATAGAAAGAGGAAATGACTTAGTTGATTTGATACATAGTGATTTATGTGATTTAGAATTAACACCTAATAGGGGAGATATAATTTTTTTTGTTACATTTATTGATGATTTTAGTAAATATTGCTATGTATATCTGCTTCATTTAAAGGATGAGACTTTAGATAGATTAAGACATAGAAGTCTAAAGTTGAAATATAACTTGGTAAAAATATCAAAGTGCTTAGATCTGGCCGAGGAGGAGAGTATGACTCCACTATGCTATCTGAATTCTGTGCTCAACATAGAATTGTGCATCAGACTACTACACCTTACACGTCTCAACAGAATGAGGTGGCTGAAAGAAAAAATAGAACTCTGAAAGATATGGTGAACTGTATATTGAACAGTTCTGGATTACCCCAAAATTTATGGGGGGAGGCCTTGCTTACAACAAACACCATATTTAACAGGACTCCACATAAGAAGACTAATAAGTCTCCTTATGAAGAGTGGAAAGGGAAGTTAGCTTCTTATAAAATCTTAAAAGTGTGGAGGTGTCTCGCAAAGTTACAAGTACCATTGCCAAATAGAGTAAACCCGAGACCTAAGACGATAGACCGTGTTTTCATTAGATATGCATTGAACAATACTGCATATATATTTTTGGTTATTAGTTTAGAGTTTTCTGACATAAGTACCAACAATATTATAGAGTTTGTCAATGCTGAATTCTTTGAGAATGTGTTTCCATTTAAAGAATGAAGATACAATCAAATTGCCAAACGAGGTTTAGAAGAAAGTTCTCCTAGAGCTTAGATTGATGAAGAATCTGAACCTGAGCTTAGAAGAAGTAAAAGAGTTAAAACGAATACCTCATTTGGTCCATAATTTCTAACATACCTGACGGAGGCCGAACCTCAAACCTATAAAGAGGCAATGTCCAACCCTAAGTCTCCTTTTTAGAAGGAAGCAGTAGATAATGAGATAGATTTCATTATGCAAAATGACACATGGATGTTGATAGATCTTCCTCCTGGAAATAGACCAATAGGCTGTAAATGGATCTTCAAAAGAAAGCTTAGAGTTGATGGTACTATTGAAAAATATAAAACTTGATTGGTAGCTAAAAGATACTGACAGGAGGAAGGTATATATTTTTTCGATACCTATTCTTCAGTGACGAGAATCGCATCTATCAGGATGCTAATTGCACTAGCAGCTTTGCATACTTTGAAAATTCACCAAATGGATATAAAGACTGCTTTTTTAAATGGAGAATTGGATGAAGAAATCTACGTGGAACAACCCGAAGGGTTCATGGTTAAAGGCCAAAAATGAAATGTCTGTAAACTTGTTAAATCTCTTTATGGATTAAAACAAGCGCCAAAGCAATGGCACGAGAAGTTTGATCACACAATATTGTCTAATAGATTTAAGATAAATGATTGTGATAAATGTGTGTACATTAAATGTACTAATGATAAAGTTGTCATAGTATGCTTATATGTATATGACATGCTTATAGTGAGATCAAATAAGGATATAATATCTTCTACTAAGAAGATGTTGAATTCTAAATTTGACATGAAAGACTTAGATCAAGTTGATGTTATTCTTGGAATTCAAGTAAAGCGAACTGAAAATGAATATATCCTTACCCACTCCCATTATGTAGAAAAGATTTTGAAAATGTTTGGGCAATATGAAAGCAAATCTATAGTAACTCTGTTCGACCCAAACTGTAAGTTGAGGAAGAAGAATGAAGTTGGAGTTTCTCAATTGGAGTACTCACAAATAATTGGGAGTTTAATGTATATTACAAATTGCACCAGGCCTGATATAGCCTATTAAGTGGGAACGCTGCCAAGATATATGAGTAATCCTGGACGTGATCACCGGAGTGCATTAGTAAGAGTAATAAAGTACTTAAAATTCACTATGAAGTATGGATTGCACTACTCAACCTATCCACCGGTGATAGAAGGATTTAATGATGTCAACTGGATATCAGATAGTTTATTGACTAAATCTACTAGTGTATATGTTTTTACCCTAGGTGGTGGTGCTATCTCATGGAGGTCTACTAAGAAGAGTTGTATAACGCATTCAATTATGGAATCAGAATTCATAGCTCTAGACAAGGCTTGTGAAGAAGCAGAATGGCTCTGAAATTTCTTGGAAGATATTCCGGTGTGGCCAAAACTAGTGTCAGCAATATGTGTCTACTGTGACAATATGATTACAACCTTTAGAGCGAAAATAATGTGTATAATGGTAACTTTAATTTATCCCTTCGTGTGAAACAAAGCTAGTATCTTTTCTCGAATCCTAGTACTTTACTGTATAAATTTTTTAAGAATAAGTACTTTAGAAGATGTGAGTTTATGGAGGTTGCTATCGGCTCTCGTCTTTATATGGGGTGGAGAAGTCGTTTAGAAGGGAGGAAACTACTTTCTTTTGGTATTAGATGGTTTGTGAGTGATGGTTCTTCGATTAATATTTGGAAGGATTCTTGGATCCCTCGTCAATGGAATTTTAAAATTGGTTCTCCTAGTTCTGATGATGTTGGTTATGTTAAGGAATTATTTCCTGCTAATGGGTTGGGCTGGAATGTTTCAAAGATTTATAGATATTTTTTGCCAGTGGATATTGATGCTATCAAATGTGTTCAGTTTAGTAGGTATGGAGGTGTGGACCTTATGGGTTGGCACTATAGAAAAAATTGCCTTTATTCTGTTAAATCAAGTTATGAGCTTGCTGTAAATCTGATGGAAAATAGGCTGCTAGGGAAAAAGTCAGGAGGTGTTAGTAGTGAGAGCGGTTGTGTTGGTGTTGGGTGGTCTAAGCTTTGGAGACTTAATAATTCCTCTAAAGCTTAAAGACTTCCTTTGAAGATGTTCAAATAATTTTTATTACTAACGAGTCTAATTTAGTTAAGAAGGGTATGAATACCGAGAATAGTTGTTCTTCGTGTAATGAGGAGGTAGAAGATTCCTTGCATTTGTTTTTCAGGCGTAAATTTACGGATGCCTTCTGGTTCCTTAGTACCCTTATCCTGCACTCCAATTTGTTATTTGGGAATAAGTTTCTGGATATTTGAAAAGGAATTCTAAACAATATTAAGAATTGAGGAGAATCGAGGGAGCATAAAAATCATATTTTGACTTGGTTTATCTTCGGTCTTTGGAGATTATGGAAATGCATAAATAAAAAATGTTTTCAAGATATTGATTATGTTGTTCATAGTGATGAAACAAGATATTTTCATTAACCAACTATTACAATGAAAATAGAACGAATATAAGCAGACGCAACAAAAACGATTACAATGAAAATTATTAGAACTAATACACGGAAATAAATGAAAAAACTAATACAATTGAAATTACAATAATTAAAACATAAATAAGATGAAGATCGAGGATTGCCTGTGAGCAATGTCTTAAAGACAATAATCATCCTCCACATGGTGCTTGGAGACTACGATGAATCGTCTCTGCAGGATACAACGATCAAAGTCAAAGTATAGTAACCAATTACTCAGACTCTCTCATAACTCTCTGTATCTCTCTCACAATATGCAGGAAAAACAATTTGGTGATCAAAACAGAGTAGATTTTTGTGTACACACTGCCTTTTAAAACGTGTATATCTTAGGGAGCAAGCCAAAATCGTGTGGTTAGTGCTGATGAGATCATGCACGAAAATGAGGGATAATGGAGATAATTGATTTTCTAATTATCTTTTACAGATAATCCAGCACAGATTCTGTTTGGAGATATTTGCTAGCTTTTGACAAATTGAAAGCTCTAAGCCTTCCTCTCCAAATAAATAGTCAAAAAAAATTTGTCCAAAAAATAATTCTTTGATCTGGACCGCACCGAACCGAACCGAACCGAACTAGGCTGCCGGACAATGGTGGCGCATGCTAGAAAAAAACATGAGAGAAAGTAAATGAGATATGCATCAGGAGAGGTATCTTTTGGACTTGAACATTCTGTCTAGACATATCAGATGAAGACATAATACCATTAAACATTTTCTCTCTAATGAGGTGATTTCCTTAGATTTTATACGGTCAAAGGAAAATCTTGCAGACTCTCTGACAAAAGGTTTGTCAAGGGAACAAATAAAACAAACATCGAGGGGAATGAGTTTAATGCCTATTCAATGAATCATTCAGGTGTGAACCTAACCTAGTTGACTGAAGATCCTAAGATCTAGGTTCAATAGGAAAACTGGTAGGAATGATTCATGTAACACACAAATAAACTTTGTTTCTTCCCATTCCTATGATGTAATGAAAGTGTATTGTCTGTTGATGATAAAAGAGTATACTTAGTATTTAATGACGTTGATATCTTGCTTGCAAGAGGAGTATAGACAGAATACTCTTAATCATCGTCACATATGTGACTAGAAGTGGGGTCGCTTCTACGAGATGTCTTTATGGATTAACCTATCTAAAGCTCTTATAAATGCGGGATATGTTCAAGACTAAAATGAACAAAATCGTATGAACTCAGATGTATTAGGATGAGATATGTGTGAAATTTGTTGTCTCGGTTTATCTCATAAGAAGCTCAATTCAAGAACGTAGTTCACTGTTCTTCAAAATAAATCCGATGAATTCTCACTAAGTAAACCCAAGGCCACCTTCCCATTTACTTCTAGAAAGTTTCTCCCAGGAGCCCAAAGAATACCTGTTTTAAAAGGGAGGCATTCCACCAATAACTAGCAAGGTAAGAACAAATTTTCTTACAACTAGAAATGGGCATTTAAAAACAGGACCTGGTGTAGTTTGGAATAGAAAGAGCAATAGATTTAATAAAAAATTCCCGACCCGTAGGCGAAAGCAATTTTTCAGCCAAAACCAAAACTGAAGAATCTTCTCCATGATTTGGTTAAAAATAACTTTCTTAGAACCACTAAAATCAAGGTTAACCCGTAAATATTTCTTCAGGGACGTAGACAAAGAAAGACCATATTTATCAACAAGAAACTGTTGCATTTCAAAAGATACATTAGAACAAAACACCATCAAAATTTTATGTCTATTAACCGTTGACTGGTAGCATCACGATAATCCTTCAAAATATAAAAAACCAAAATATATCTCTTCCTCTTTAGCTTTGAGAAAAAGCAAGGAATCATCGACAAAGAACAAATGAGAAATAGATGGACCATTCGAAGTACATTTAAACCCCGAGATACGTTTGTTATCAACTGCTTTATGTAATATTCATGAAAAGACTTCTGCACAAATCAAAAAAAGAAAAGGTGAGAGAGGATCGCCTTGTTTTAATCCATGACTATGCTGAAAAATGGTGCTACACTCCCCATTAACAATGACACTAAAAGACATAAAGGATAAGCATTTAAAAACCCAGCTACACCATTTAACGAAAAATCCTAATCTATTTAAAGCTTCAATAAGGAAACACCATTCAATCCGGTCATAAGCTTTGGCCATATCAATTCTAATAGCAGCCTCCCCCAGCTTCCCTTTCTTTATATACGAAAACTATGCATCACGTCATGAGCTAACATAATCTTATCTGTAATACAACGACCAGATATAAAAGTACTCTAACATTCACCAATGATTTTCCCTATAGCACCTTTCGATCTATTAGTAATAACTTTAGAGATAATTTTATACGTGATGTTACACAAACTAATAGGCCTAAACTGAGATAAATTCCTTGGGTTAGGAACTTTCAGAATAACAACAATATAAGTATGATTAAGCCATACAGGTAAAGTGCAGTTCTAAAAGAAATCAAACACCATTGAAAGGATTTCATGACATATCGTGGGTCAACATTGCAAGAAAAATGCCATCGTAAAATCGTCCGACCCCTAGAATTTATTTGGATTTCTCTGACAGCATTCACAATTTCCTCCTCAGACACCTCCCAATCCAACAAATCCAAGTTTGTATCATAGAGTACCGGCGATAAGTGTTGGAATATGTCCATAAAATAGCGTGTAATAACTATTTATTTGTATTTAGTTATTTCTGAGACATTAGTATTATTGATTTTTTATGAATAAAATGAAAGCTTTATTTTAAATTAAAGCGTGCTTGTAAATTACTCAAGTCTTGGAACTTTCATCAACGAATGAAGAGTGAAGAAAGAGTTGTCTCCAGACGAACTCTTCTGAAAAAGTTCATAACGATATTCGTAGTCTTAGGATCGACTGGACAATCGATTTCAATTACGACTGTAAGGTTGAACCAATGTATGCCAGTCTTGGAGCATGAGAGTGGAGACTAAAACGGCTAACCTAGACATGTTATGAGCATGTTGAATAGACCGGTAACAAATTAGTATAGAACCCATAACCGTTTACCTAGCTCTAAATCTACTTGTTACACTTTAAATGTATTTTCATAATTACCCTTAATCCTGTGGTGAATACGTTAGCTTGACTTAGTTAGTTGCAATTCTTGATATGTCAAATGAGTGAGTTCGAATAGGCGGGAATACCTCGGCTGTTGGGATTGTTATTTAATTAAGTTGAAGTTACGTGATTCACTGATATGAAAATTCATAGTTGGATTGCGAAAGCAACAATATCACCTTATGCTTTATTGATGAGTGTGTGTGAATAAATTAACCTGGTCAGGTATTCAATGAATTGAGTCATTAGTTAAGATTTGTGAATTGTACGAGACAATTCATTACTATATCTTTCTTATTCACAGTCAATAAATGAGTCAAGAAAATAATAACAAGAGGAGTAAAATGGTAATTTTATATTCCGCTATTGTTACTGATATTCACGATGGGTATTATATTAAAACATTCTGTGGACGGTTAAAAAGGGTTTATTTACACCAATAGAAAAGTAACGCGCATGAATCGGGAGTTGATTCAGTACCGAACTTATAGTGGAGTCGTACGATGTCATGATTAAGTAGGTTAGGAATTTGCGGAGATAATTTCACCGGGTATTTGAATCTTTAGCTTTGTTTATGTGGTCCATCCGGTCTCAGAAATAGGTCATGAGAACATGAATAGAGAAACAAGGTAAATTGGATCAAAATGTGTTTTGGTGCCAATACATATTTTCTACACCTATATATGATGGATGATGTACTTAATAGGTTAAGTGTGATTAATTGTATTGAAATTAATTAATTTATTAATTTATAATTATTAGATAATTAGTAAATAAAAATTAATTAATTAATTGATAATGATCAATGAAATCTATCAATTGGATTGATAAATTTCGACACAACTCTAACACTGTGGAGATATGCCAATTTTCGTCAATCTGAATATATGAGGGTGAATTTTCAGAAATTTAAAATATATAAGTATATTTGTAAATATCAAAAATTAGATTTTATAAAAATCTAATAACAATTTGATTGCAGAAAGATATAGAGATATAGATCTCATATCAGATATAGAGAAAGAGAGTTTTCTCCACTCCCTAATTATTGCCGTCGAAATAGAGCATAGAAGGGAAAATATTCAATTTTTTCCTTCAATCGTTTTGAGAGCCCACACTCAAATTTCTATACAAAATTCTCGTGAGATATATTTCTGAAATTAATAGGAGATTGTTGGTGGGCGAAATTTACAAATCGTTCTTGGAGTTCAAGTGCGTGATTCGGATCCCGAAGCTTGAAGAACACGAAGAACGCTCGAAGGAATTTCGTCAGTTCAGAAATTCTACCGTACAAAGTATAGGTGAAAAATTGTTTCTAACATTATTTTCTCGTTTAATATCATATATACATAATCGCACGTTGTTTAGTTTTAAATTGTTTAATTCGATTAAATAAATAAATTAATTTTGTTTGATATTTCAGTTCGGGGTTCAAATTTATTATTAATTAATTTTTAAACGAACTGATCCCATCAATAAAATGTTGAGAGCTTCATTCAAGGACTCTCCTAAAGGATTGGTTGATTTGAACAAGGTCTGAAAGTAGCCTAAAGTTAATATTTGGATGCTTTGCCAATCCGTATGCCATCCTCCAAAGTTGTCTTCAAGCCCCTGAATCTTCTTATATCTTCTTCGGGTCTCAACACGAGCATGAAAGTACGTTATGTTTTTATCTCCATTTTGCAGCTAACCAACCTGGAGCACGATCTTTCCAATATTTATCTTCTTCTATAATTGCTATACGCAATTTGTCCTCCAAATCTCTAATTTCCAGCAAATTCGGATCTCCTTTTTTAAAACAGTCAGAAAGTTGACGGTTAAGATCTCTAATAAGCAAACTAGAATTGGCCTTCGCATTTCCTTTCCTCCATTTAACTAACGCCCCCGACTACCCCAAGGGTAGAGACAATGTTTCTATTTGCTCCATCCGAACAATAACTCTTCCAAGTACCATCTATAATGGAACAATCCGAATGTTGACTCATCTCCGATCAAATCTGAAAATCGGTTTAACTCTTCTATTCTCCTATGAAGTATCAATAAGAATAAGTAAGTGATCCGACCCATGCGTCAGTAGATGAAACAATTTAGCATTAGGGAACAACTCAAGCCAACTATATAATGCCCCAAACACCTATATAATCTTTCCTTAATATAACCGTCCCTCTCCCTTATATATTAATCCACATGAACGAAGGGCCAAAGTAACCAATATCAACTAAATCACAATCTTGGGCAAAGCGTTGAAGAGGTAAAAAACTAGAAGCACCTCTATCCAATCCTCCCTGTTTTTCCATCGAATCCACTAAGTCATTGAAATCTCCCATAACTGCAAATGCTTCCTTACACCATCGATCTGTCAAAATATTAAGTTGAGACTACCTCACATTATCCGAAGTACTAAGATAAACAACAAAAATTCTCCGGTGAATATCTTTGACAGCATCAAATAATGCTTACGCAGTTACACAACAACCGAGTCATCAAACCAAAACACAGCCATCCCACCTCTAGTTCCATCCGGATCGACTGTTACACAGCCCGAAGCTTCTATTAGGTACTTCAAATTGTTCACCATAGCAGATCTATTTTTAGTTTCCAAAAGAAAAAGAAGATCTGGGGAATGGGTCTTTGAGAGCCCTCGCAAAGAGGAAACTGTCAGGGGTTCCTCACACTCTGACAGTTCCACACCAGAGCTCTCACGGGTTACTTTGGGGACACTTTGGGTCGGCTTCCTCCACCCTTTTAGCTCTTTGTCCATTTGCATCACCTTCCCCTCTTTACTTCTTTGAACTTATCATAAAAAATGATCTCATGAAGATATATGACTCCATCTACAGTATCATTTCGTTCTTCTACTGGAGAAGACAACATGTTCTTCCTTTTAGAAGTCGGGTTTAAAACCTCCACTCGAACAAAATTACCCAGCCTAAGATTTCATTCAGTTTTAGAGCTTCCAACCCCATGCTGACTTTCATTTTTAAATTGGCACACAACATTAGAGTTATAAAAAGAATGACCCATGGATGAATTATCCATTCCACGAGCTTTAAACTTTATTTTCCTAAGTCCATCTTGTGCCTGGGCTCGAAGGAGTGCTCGGCCGAGATCAAAGGGATCGTCTTCTACACTCAAAGGCTTGACCGATTGCCTTGTCTCACATTTTAAAGGCCCACTATCCCAATCACTTCCTTCTTCTTTCACAACCATCTCCACCAGGCCCACTCCACTATGCTGACCCACATTCGAATAAGGCCCATTTCTCTTAGCCGAAACCCCCGAATCCATATTGGCAAATTCTATTTCATCCAGGGAGTTAATAGAAAGATTCACCTTACACGTACCCCTCCATGATCTCCATTAAATCCATCTCCCATGATCTCCTCGCCTACCTTATCAGCAACGTCTTCCCCCTTAGAAGGAGAAAAATCCGTCTGATTAGTAACGAACTCCTGAATTATCGGTTGAAAATTAAAGTTAACCATATCCGAATCTGGAACTATCGGAGCCCTCCGATCCGTCACCACCGAGCCGCCATAGGTTTTATCCGTCCATCTTCCTCTACTCCGCCCAAAACTACCATATGCTCCCCTTTCTCTATTCCTCCATGACGATCTCTAACGTATTTGAAAAGACACCAAGTTTTCTGACCGTTAAAATGATGAACGATCCTCACAGTAAGGGTTTGGTTATATTCAGTTCTACTTTGACACGTAGAAACCGATTGAGTTCAAACCCATCTCTAGAGTAATTCTCTTCATAGTCAATCACCTTACCAGCTTTACTGGCTATCAACTGATCCACTCTTCAACGTCATCAACGTCATTCCTGGTGTCCACCATTTGATAGCGAAAATACTACCTGCAAACAACCGTGGTCCATTTCCAACAACGAAGTTAAGAATTGCTTCGTTATTGAAAAAGATTTGAAAGACATATTTCCCTACTTCCACAAAATGAACTTCATTATAAATCCCCCAAGCCTTCGACAACGTCTTTCTGAGACCAAAGAAAGTATATCTTCTGTTTAAGAACAATCTTCCTAAAATACTCAGTCTATTAGTTTCCACACTCCCATAAGTCGCCTCCCTGGGAATTACTATTTCTCTAACTTCCTCTTCCGTGAGATTGCAACGACAAAATGATCAGCCAAACTATCATCAATATTATTTCTATCCGAAAAATCCATCGATCATGCGAAAGAACAAAGAACCAAGATGCCAAAGGAGACAACACAGTTTTTTGTGTAGCCCTTTTTTATTCTTAATGGTTTGTTAATTCAACTTATTATTTAACAATTAATTGTAATTGTCTTAAATAAAAATAAAATACGAATATAAAATTATAGTGAAACTAATTTAATTATTTTTAAAAATAGTTAAAAAATTATAACAGTCTTAAAATGATTAAATGTTACAATTTTAATTTTTTTAAAATTATTTCCATGGTCTTTCCTGTTCAGTGCTAAACTTTTGCCATTTTCCAGTCTCTTTCTCCATGGGCCTGCAAATGGGCTGGTCTGTTACTCTATAAAAGTAGGTCCATTTCTAGCCTTGCTTCCCATGTCTAGGGTCAGTAGCATATAGGAATCCAAGGTATATGTAATTATATATAAAAAAATTTAACAATGTTATTTGACAAAATTTATGATGTATCAAAACTTTATGTGAGAAAAATAGATTGATTATAATTTTTTAACTTATTAAGATGCATCAATCTAGTTATGTCATATTGGTTATAATTTTTAACTTATCAAGATATATCTAAATTTATGATGCATCACAAATTGAGTTAAATTACATTTTTTTGAAACAACTACTCATTTGAGTAGGCATGGGGTAGGAGTTTTGGAGTATCCTCATTTTCCCGACTGCACATGCACATATCCTACTTACATGTACAGCCACACATTCACATCCAATAGGCTGTGGAAATACTTATAAAGGAGGAAAATCAAGATGGTCAAGCTTAAATTTAGAAGTTTCCAATATTGAAATGTGCAATATGGCACTATTGGATGGTCAAGCATAGTTCACATCCAATTTCTGATTTCCCTTTTTGTGTTGGTATATATCCATTTTCAGTTTTTAATACGTTTTAACTTTCTGAATTTTTTTTTGGGTAGAATAAGAAAATCTCACCTTCATTTCGGTGTCTTTTCAGATTGAAAAGTACATACAAAAGAAGTAGCAAACCTAAAAAATTCAAATAACCACAATCTCTGAACAAAACGAAACTAAAACCATAGACACTTGACTAATGAAGTTCACAAGAAACTCACACAAGATCAAAATCCTTATAGCTCTGCAGTGTCCTTCCTCATCTTCACTCCAAGATCCCCTGCAGTTTGACTCACTCTCTCTTTAGCACCCTCATACTTAGCCTTTGCTCCTTCCGTCATCGTCTCCTTCGCCGACTCGTACCTCTCTCCCACCACACGTTTAGCTTCGTCATACGCCTTCCCTGCATCGTCTCCCACATCCCTGGCCTTCTCCTCTCCATATCCAATTACATCTTCCATTGTCCCCCCTACGTCATACAATTTATTTGATGCTTGATTTATTCTGTGCTTCACTTCATCATACACATTCGTCGCTTGCTCTTTCCCGAATTTCATTGCGTTTGACGCCTTCTCCGAACTAATATCCGGAGAGCTGATATCTTTCACCGTGTTCACCTTGTCCCGAGCTTGTTCGTATACATTTTCTCCTACTTTGTCTGATGCTTGATATATCATGTGCTTCACTTCGTCATACGCGTTCGTAGCTTTCTCTTTCCCGTATTCTATTGCGTCTGACGCCTTCTCTGAATCGATGTCTTTTGCCGTGTTCACCTTGTCCCGAGCTCGATCGTATGCGCTTGATCCTTTGTCAATGCCGTACAACGTTGCGTCCGACATTTTTTCTCTGGCTTCATAGAAGCCGTCCGATGCCTTATTCGTAGCCGTGTTCAGCTTATGTTTAACGTCGTCGTATACGTCAGACGCTCTGTCTTTGCCATACTTTATCGGTTCAGACGCGCCATCCCTTGCGTTCACCGCCTTGTCTGATACCATTCTAATCACTTCGTCTGCCTTCTCCGACGCGAAATCCTTTAAATCACCAGCTTTTTCATAGGCCATGTTGGCTGCCTCTCCAGCCTTATCGGAGGCGTATTTCGACCCATCTGAAAAAACCGGAGTCAATGATCGCTAAAACGTCGAAAGCTCGGAAAAACCCCGGTAGTTTCGAAGAATTAATCGAAAATTTACCAAACGCGGCAGAATTGATGGTGTTAGTGGTCCTTGAAGCTGCATCACCAGCGTCATCCATAATGTTATGTGCAGTATCTTTCACATTCTCTTTATTAATTCCAAATCCACTGAAAGCCAACACAATATATATTATATAGCAATATATGAATATCATATACAGCAGTCATATATGAGAAAGAGAGAGGCAAACACTGATGTACGGAAAAATTGACGGTAATCCATTAAGTAATAAATATAAAAACATCTTCATGCATGTACATTAAAACATCTCATATACGGTACATGTACTGTACTATAGAATTATCCAGTGTACTTAAAACAAACATTGAAATAAATTGATCATATTTTTCCCAACAATTGGCCCTTCATACAATATAAAAAGAGAGAGAAGAAAATTGGAAGAAGGTTGAAAGAGAATGGAAGTTACTCGGAAAACTTGTCAAAAGCCCAATCAACCCATGATGATGATGATGATGATTCAGAATTGGCATTACCATTCTCATCCTCTTCATGGTAATTCCTCTCCATTCCTTCCTCTCTCCAACACTGACCCACCACCACCAACATTCCCACCAACACCACCACCATCACCCCATACGACGCCGTTCTTTTCCCCATCATCTCTTTATCCTCAATCGAACTGTGTTATTCTTTATCAGATAAACTCACAGCCAATAATGTAATTGAAGCAGAAGACAGAGATCTCAGTACCGCTTTTAAATGGGTAAAAGAAGGTCGTTTTGCGTCCACGTGTCGCTTCATCGGTCAACGTGGC
Organism: Datisca glomerata; assembly: GCA_003255025.1. Classification (NCBI taxonomy): domain Eukaryota; kingdom Viridiplantae; phylum Streptophyta; class Magnoliopsida; order Cucurbitales; family Datiscaceae; genus Datisca; species Datisca glomerata. Next base: position 921,213 of record QANY01003970.1, read on the forward strand.
AGTTAATGAAACAGTTAGTGAAAGGATCAGTGTTTTTGTTCTGACACGTGTTGGTCGGCCATATTTTGCTCCACCGGAGCTGGGCCTCCACATCTCCCCGGAATTTTCTCAGAAAATTGGAAAGAAAATTAAGAGAAGATTGTTCTACGGTTGATATTTGGTCAAGTTCCTCAAGTAATTGGAACCCTTAACTGGTTTTGTTTTTCTTTTTTTTTTAAATCAAAATTTACCAAATATTTTACTAATTCAAGGTAGAAATTTTCTAGACCAACTAAATTGTAAATTAAATATTGATTGATTAACTAACGTTGATATTTTGATAAATTAAATAATTTGATCATTTGAAACGTTAAAATTTATTATATATCTTGATCAGTATAAAATTACTATTCAAGATATAAGCATATGAGTTTATTTACTACTCCAACTCATGTGGTCTTAAAATGGATTGATGGGTTGTATTTATTTTATTGTCAATCATATGAAGTTGTAATTGGTTTTTTTTTGTCTGAAGTTGTAATTGGTTTGAATCATTACTTTCTATCATATATTAGTGTCACTATTTAAAATAAAAAGACTAGAGCTTTGTTACGACACGTCGCCTCACTTCACTCATTTCCATTTACGTTGAGCTGAGTAGTAAGGGTGTAAAAATCGGCTAAGTTGATCAAACTGAACCAGATCAAATTGAAAATAATAGATTTAGTTTTTTTTAGTTAATTGTGATCGGTTCGGTTTTAGATTAAAAAAAATTAAACTTTCGGTTTAGTGCAAAATTTTTTATATTTTGAATGGATCGACCATTTATCCTCCCTCATATATATACATATTTATTTTCTAACATTTCTCTCATCTCTCTATATATCCTATTTATTTTCTCACAATTCTCTCATTTCTCTCATCTTTCTTTAATATTTAGTTTACATATTGTAGTTTAAATTATGAGTTTTTATTATAATGCATGAAAAACTTATAATTTTTTGGAACATGAATGATTAAATTCATTGATGGATCTCTTTAAAAAAATTCTTGATTGGTCGGTTCGGTTTATATATGCACATAATAGGTGGGTTTGACTCTCGTTTTGACAAGATCGTGAATTTCAGTTCGGCCTAATTTTTATGTTAAAATTGGACTGAACCGACCATGCACACCCCTACTCAGCAGCCTGTTGATTCGTAGTAAACACGAGTTGAGGCTGAAAAAGATTTCGTCAATATTATTCATAAAATATTTAGGCGAATAATGTGTTATTTTTTTAGTTTATGAGTTTATTATTTTGGTCTCTAATCTTGTCAATTAGAAATATTTTACTAAGTGTTTATAAAAACATGATAATTGCCCTGGTGGTAAGGTAACGGGCAACTTATTAAAAAGGACTTATTGGTGAAAAAGACTTATTGGTGAACATTGATATTTTCGTGACTAATTAATTTCAATTTCAAAAATTAATTTTAACCTAGAAATATTTTTTACATTATATTTACATAAATATATATAATATTCCACAATTCAAGCATTGACTAACTATAGTTTTCACCCTCATAATATTCCATATTGATTACGATTCCTTCGAGCACAAGGAGAAGGAGTGAGTCCCACTCAAAATTTAATTTTGAGCATATTGGAAAATATTGACGTCTTCTTCATTTGCAACCTCTACCTTAGAATTATTAGTTCGAGCATTACGTTTAAAAGGCAACTTACTCCAAACGTTGATGGAGTTTATGCATTGTCTCCTTAATGCATCAATCTTACTGAGTGTTATTAAAGTTTTTCAATCTCAAAATTAGCTTGAGAGTTGAGATTCTCCATTATACTTATAAACTGATTACTAGTTCATTCCATAAATGATGTGCGATAACCCCAACAATCTCATTATCACATATCGGGTCCTGAGTTGGATAACCATCGACTCGCTCTACCCGGATTCACCAACTATCGGATCCTTGAGTCGGATAACTGTCGACTTGCTTCACTCAGATCATCATACATCGAGCCATGAGTTGGGGATTCAGTTACTCACTACACATCAGATTGTGAGTCAGATGGTCATACAACTCACTTCACCTAGATTGTGCTGAAGACTTGTTGGATAAACCTAGACCTGACTCTGATACCAGTGTTGAGTGTTATTAGATTTTCTCAACCCCAAAAATTAGCTTGAGAGGTGAGACTCTCCATCACACTTATAAACTGACTACCAATCCCTTCCATAACTGATGTGTATAAAAATATTTTTATTAGAAGAAAAATGCTTTAAACAAGAAGTTATTTACCAAACCGCGACGAAAGGTAATGCTACTTTACCTTTCCTTGCGATTTAAAACCACCAGAAGAATTTGAACCTATATACACCGGTGGTAAAAATCCATCGTATAGGTTGTTTCAATATGTTATGGCGGCTCAAGTTAGCTGCTAGTATAGAGTTGTGTTTTATGGCAGAGCATTGAATCATCAATAATAGGGTATTGGAAAAACTTGCGCGTAGAAAATTTGAGTTATACTGATAGTATAAAATGAACAATTCAACACTATACCTGTGGTTTTAAAGATGCTCTTGTATAGGCGGTTTAGCAAAACCGTAATTAAGTAGTAGTGATGTGTCGGCATGGAGTTGCGTCAGCTGTAGATATAGACTAGGCTAAGGAACGGACTTCATCTCTTTTTCTATTATCTTTACTTACACCTTACACTTCCGTTGAGTCTAACGAGGAAGGGGGGGAGAGGAGATTAAGGATAGTCACTCCACTCCATAGATAGTGAACACAGATTCTTGTTTCATTTTCAATTCCTTTCGGGTCGAAAATGCGGGCTGCTGGCTGCTGGTGGGGCTGTGCCCATTCAACTGAGTTCAAGAAAAGGTAGCAAAACGCTATCGTTTATTGCATAATTAATTGTAACACTACAAGAAAATCAATCTATGTCGGCGTTTTATGGTGGTCGATGGTACAACCGCCGTGAAAAAAAGCTGTGGAAATCATTTAGCCGCGATTTTATTATAACTGCCATAAAAGTTTCTCTTTAGCGGCTGTTTTAGGTTAACCGCCGGTAAAAGTCATATTTCATGACCTATTACGGCAGTTTATTCAGAATCGGCGCTACTGGTCTTTTAAATCCCTACCTCCCTTGGAACCCTCGAAGTAGTAAGTTCTTTTTCCCTCAAACTCTCTTACAGGCGATTCACTGCTGCTGTCAACAGCGCTCCTTCCGGTCGCTCCTCGCCATTGTTCGTCCGCAGATAACTCTCTCTCTCTCTCTCTCTCTCTCTCTCTCTCTCTCTCTCTCTCTCTCTGTAACTTACTAACTCAGCATCTTCACCTACATTCTGTAATTTTTTATTTCGCATCTAAGGTTTACTGATCTAGGTTTTTGAGTTAGTCTTGGCTTTACTGATTTGAGATTTTGAGTTAATTATGAAGTCTTGGCTTTCACTGATTTGGAGTTTTGAGTTAATTATGAAATCTTGGCTTTCATTGATTTGGGGTTTTGATTTAATTCTGCTAATGGTATATACTTTTAAGTTGCTTGAAATTGAAGTGTTCGAGATTATTTCTGCGTATTGAAGTGTTGAATATCATCACAATATTTGTTTGAAATCGAAATTGAAAGTGAAATATTGGAGTTGAAGTGTTGAATGTCACCTGGTTAAGTCGTTATTTGAAAAAAAAAACATAATGCGATTTGGTGGATGAGTATGTGCTTTGATTTGTATCCTGACTAATCTCATCATAATAGTAGACATGACTCTTGCTCTTCTCATCCTGATTTAAGTTCTTATTGCAGCAATAAATAGCCAATTTAGCTTAACAAATTTGCGTTTAAATTGGAAAGAAAAATTTGGATACAAAATCAGATAATATTTTGCACTAAGACGGGTTGTGGTTTTGTAGATGAAAATTAATCAGAAAAAAATTCTCCTATGTTTTGTTGGAAATTAAGTGCCATTTTACTTTTGTATTCTTCATTTGGTGGCTGAAGAATTGGATTAGAGAACGAATTGGGAATGTGAAATGATAGAACTTGATTTTGGCTAATTTCTCTCTGATATCCAAGGAAAAAAAATGGAAGAGGAAAACACATGGCCTCTTATATATTTATTTAATTATTATCATGTTTGATTGGTATTTATACATATAACTATATCTTTAGGTGAATCAACTCAGTTTTTAAGTTTGTTAATTTCAGTACGTCCATATTTGCTGTAATTTGTTTTCCGTGGTTGGATTCTTATTGATCATATTTCATGTGACAGTACTGTAAGCATTCACTAGTAGAGCATGAAAGTGACTTGCTGTTATTAGTTTTAGGGAGACTGCCATTATATATTGTTGATATGGTACTCCACTCCACATTATATCTTTCATGATTTCTCTTTAAAAGATTTTTGCCATAATTTCCTGAAGATAATGTAATTTTCTTATGAAGCTTATCAAATTTTCTTCTGCTTTGAAAGATATGAAGTAGTATTATATTTCCATGTCATCACTCAAGCACATCCCTGATGTGTATAATGGGGTTAGTCCAATGCCTTGCCTATGCTCTCTTATTTGGTACGTATTTGAAGTTTTTAGGAGATTTTTTTTTAAAAGCATTTAATATACCATTTTATATGCTGTTAATTAGGTGTTTGTGTTAATGTTTGTGAGGTAGGGAATTGTGGCTTCAGGGTTGGCAGTGACTCTAACAACATGGTGTGTGCAGGTAAGAGGTCCATTGCTTGTGTCATGTTTTAATATGCTAAGCATATAACTTAGTATTCTTCAGTAACTTAGTATACTAACATGCTTTAACAGTATGGAATATGTTGCATCTTTAATATGGTAAGAAATATTGATAAACTGAGCTCTTACATGATATAATTAAATATGAGTCGTTAAACTTTTACAGCCAACAATGTTGCGTATATTTTTTTTTCCAGCGGGCACCTATGATGACGGTTTGGCACCTATAGCTGTGGTTATAAACCGAAGGGTTGGGTTTCATTCACTGACCCATTTAATAAAGTAAATAGGAAAAAATGGAATCGTTCGAATCAATCTATTATGTTTAGTAAACAAAGAGAAAAGAACATGTTTCGAGGAGAACAACCCGAGAACAACCTCCTTATAGAAGAGATGAACAACAAAAATGATGAAGTTTACCTGCAACATGATAGATCGAAGCTAAGTAAATCGAAAGGAGAAGGTTTGGTTCGTTGAAGGCTTCGATGGAGTTAGAGAGAGTTGATGGATGAGGGAGAGAGAGTAGTTTTTTTACTAGAGAGAGAGAAATGGTTAAAAGTTAAAAATATCTTTTAATAAAGAAAATATGTAAAATAGGTGAGTTGGAAGAGAGAGAATTGTATTTTAGTAGATGACTCTGCATTTATGAGTCCCACACATGATACATTATCACTTAACACGTTACATCAATGTCTCCGTAAACTTAGTTAACATAGAGTGACATAAAGATTACATTGAGACGTTAAGTCAACTAATATGGTCAAATGGAGATTTTTAAATTGTGATGGTCAAATTGAAAAATGACATAAATTATGATGGCCAAGTTGATGATTTTTCCCTAAATTTAAACTTGAGAACCTATTTGCTAAGACTCTTCTCATTGTGTATCCTTCTAATGTTGGAGTAAAACGTGGTAGAATAAATAACAGTTCTGCTTCTTGTGACATAAACATTTATGTCACATATGGTAAAGAATGAGATTCTCCCCAGTTTGGATTTTACTGATCTAGGAGTGTGTGGATTGTATTAAGGGAAAACAAACCAAACACACAGATAAGAGAGCAACAAGAAGCACATAACTTCTTAAAATTATTCACACTGATATATGTAGACCTTTTGATATTATATTTTTTAATGGAGAAAAATATTTCATTACCTTTATCAATGGTTTTTCACGTTATGACTACATCTATGTGTTGAAAGAAAAATCTCAAGTTGTCGAAGCCCTTGAGGTTTATATAAATGAAGTTGAAAGACAATTGGATAGAAATATGAAAATTATTCTGTCAAATAGAGGTGGTAAATATTATGAAAAATATAATGAATCAGGACAATGTCCAGGTCCATTTGCTAAGTTCCTAGAGAAAACGTGGCATATGCTCAATACACTATACCAGGTACACCACATCAAAATAGCGTTGCTGAATGTCATAATCGTACCTTATTTGATATAGTTAGAAGTATGTTAAGTGATTCCACCTTACACATTTCATTATGGATGCATGCACTTAAAACTGCCATGTATTTGTTAAATCATGTTCCTAGCAAGGCAATCCCAAAAACTCTTTTTGAACTTTAGACTAGAAAACATAGTTTAAGGTATTTGCATGTTTGAGGTTGTCCCGTAGAAGCTAGAGTCTATAATCAACAGAAAAAGAAATTGGATTTTAGAAAAGTAAGCGGTTACTTCATTGATTATCCTGAAAAATCAAAAGGGTACATATTTTACTGTCCTAATCACAATCCAAGAAAGTAGAAATTGGAAATGCAAAATTTATAGGAAATGGCGAAAGTAATGGGAGTGATAAACCACAAAATGTGGTTATCCAAAAGGTTGGAGTAGAGACTCCTCTACCCATAACTTCTAAAGTAGTGTTCCTATAGTTGTAGAACAGTCTGACAATATGGAACAACAAATGAGTTATTAGTCACCCCTAAATGATACTATTCCAACTGATACAATTGTAGAAGAACCTCAAGAAATAACATTAATGCGACCTCAATGAGAAAGGAGATGGGCTATTCCAAATGATTACATGGTACATCTATAAGAGTCAGATTTTAATATTGGGATAATTAAGACCCAATTTCTTTTTCACAACCCATAGAAAGTGTTGATGCAATGAATGAAGAGATTGAAATCTAAGAAAGAAAATGATGTTTGGGAAGTCATTAGTTTTCCAGAAGGTTGTAAAAAAATTGGGTGTAAATTAGTCTTCAAGACTAAACATGATTCTAAAGGCAACATTGAACGATATAAAGACAAGACTTGTTGTTAGAGGTTGCACTCAGAAAATGTGGTCTTGATTATAAGGAGACATTCTCACCTATTTTTAAGAAAGACTCATTTAGAATCATTATGGCATTAGTGGATCATTTTGATTTCGAATTACATCAAATGGATGCTAAAATAACATTTTTGAATAGAGACTTAGAAGAAGAAATTTACATGGAACAACCTGACGGGTTATTAAAGAAAGGGATAGCCACACGGTATGTAAACTGAAGAATTCAATTTATGGATTTAAACAAGCTTCTCGATAATGGTATCTCAAGTTCAACGATACAATAACTTCCTTAAGATTTAATGAATCATTTTAGATCGATGTATATATCTGAAGGTTAATGGGATCAAGTTTATATTTTTAGTTCTATATGTTGATGATATTTTACTTGTGAGCAGTGATCTTGGTCTATTATATGAAACTAAGAACTTTCTTTTTAAAATTTGAAATGAAAGATTTAAGAGATGCAATCTATGTGATAGGAATAAAGACATTTTAAGATTAAACATGTGGATTATTAGGATTGTCTCAGAAAGCTTATATTAATAGAGTTTTAGAAAGATTTAGCATGAAAAATTGCTCAGAGATGTTCACATAAAATGTTGTTGGGTTCACCCTAAATGCACATGAGTTCAACCTATATGTTCTTGGGTTCAACTAAATGTATAAAATTAATATTTCTTGAAGGTGCTCATCTAAAATTTAGTGGGGTTCACCCCAAATGTATAAGGGTTCAACCAAAATGTTATGAGATTCAACCAAATGTATAAAATTAATATTTCTTGGAGGTGTTCACTTAAAATTTAGTGGGGTTCACCCCAAATGAACATGGGTTCATTCCATGTGTTGTGGGTGTTCACCTCCAAAAAATATTAATTTTGTACATTTGATTGAACCCATAACATATAGATTGAACCTATGTACATTTTTTGTGAACCCCACTACATTTTAAGTGAACACCTCTAAGAAATATTAATTTGTATATTTGGTTGAACCCCATAACATATGAGTTGAACCCTGTACATTTTTTGTGAACCCATTTACATTTTAGGTGAACCTTACTATATTTTAGATGAATACCTCAAAAAAATATTAATTTAAATATTAATTTTGTACATTTGATTGAATTCCTATACATTATTGGTGAACCCCATAATATTTTAGGTGAACACTTCCAAGAAATATTAATTTTGTACATTGGGTTAAACCCTAGAACATTTTGATTGAACCCATGTACATATTTGATGAACACTACAACATTTTAGGTAAACACCTCTAAAAAATATTAATTTTTAAATTTTGTTGAACACCCCAAGTATTTGTTGTACCCCACTACAAATTCATTGAACCCCATTAATTGCAATCGCTACTCAACAGGTCCTAAGCGCCACTAAAAAGCATCTCATCGCCATCTTGAAAGTGTTAATCGTATCTTCATGTGCAATCGCTATGATAATAGCTCTAATCGCCATTGTTCACTCTAATCGCCACCCTTGGTATGGAAATCGCAAAACATGCCCTTAATTGCCATTAAAATGGTTCTAATCGCCATGTCCCCCATAAACCCTGAAATTGATTTTTTGAATTAATTAACGTACACTAGACAAATCGCCAATAAAATTAAAAAAACTCGTTCTCTCAATGCAAATATTTATGAACTCTTATATGTGAAATTAGATTGAATTAAGTAAGAATTCCTAAAACAATTGAAGACTTATTCATAAACTTGATAAAAGTTGTCATTGATAATGTTGTTGTGTTTTTGTGACAAGTATCAAGCGAGACGAGTTTTTACCATGTATAATTATAGGTCGTGATATTATGATTGTCGGTAAATCCTACTTTTCAGTTTGACGAACACATATAGCCCCCAAGGTCGGATTCTACTGTTAAATTGAACTTCTCCGCTAAAAATTTGTTAATTAAATATTGAAAGTTGAAATTTAACCTGTTATTTTATAATTATAACCCTATAAAATTTGAAAAATAATCTCATTTATGTTTTTAATTTATAACCCTATAAATATATTTTTTTATTCTATCAATTCTTATATTGTCTCCCACTCTTGAGTATGAATGATGTTTTACTGATAAAATATTTGATTTTTTATACTTGTAAATCAATTGGAACCCTTAAGAACCATATGAAAACTTACTTGATTATTACATTGAAAGTATGTCTCCTACCAGCATGAGAATCTTGCTGTAAGGACCTGCTGGAAGAGTATGGTACTTGGTTGAGCGTGTATCAATAAAGAGTTTAAGAATCGAGGTGTCTTTCATCCAAGACAGAATCCCAGCTTCAATGCTATGTGATCAATCATTCACCAAAGAGGATCTAACAACTAGTCTTGAAGGGTTTTGAGCACCATACTTTATCGAGTCTGATGGTCTAATCAAAGATACTTATGATCTTTTCTAGAAACATTGGTTATCTTATAACCATGATGAGGTGTCTTCATCTTCGCAGGTGCTAAACGTCTGTAAGTTGGTTTTTAAAGATAGGAGATGACTCATATTGTTATGCAATGTAAATTTGTAATCTACTTGTTCCGATGGTCTAATCGAAGATACTTATGATCTTTTCTAGAAACATTGGTTGTCTTATAACCATGATGGGGCGTCTACATCTTCGCAGGTGCTAAACGTCTATAAGTTAGTTTTTAAATATAGGAGATTCCTCATATTGTTATGCAATGTAAATTTATAATCTACTTGATATATGCACTAACAATAACAACCGTAACACTAGAAGCATCAGGGTCGGCTAGAGCGACCGTTGATGATATAAGAGTGGCTGACATCCCACTACCATCGTGGCAGATAATGCTTCCACTCACAGATAGTGGTAGTGAGTTGATTGACATTTCACATGATGTTGTAGCCTGGAGTCTTCCATCAGCTGAAATCGATTATGTGAGTTATCATGTTAATATTTATTAATTATCATATTAGCACGCATTTCAGATAATGCAGGTGCCGATGAGATGCACGGCAAGCATGTTGCACATGACTGGTGGTCTCAACAGGTTGTTCTTCAAGAAAATGTTGAGCGTGCGAGAGTCGATGGTAAATGCGATGATAAAGGCGAAAGCTTCAATGAAAAAGAAGGATAAGTAAATTATAAACTCACTATTTTCCCTAATTATTTTTTGATTTCAAATCAAAATATTCAAATTAACTCTTATAGCTTACATTTTGAGTATGTACACTTGTAAGGGAAGTTGCAAAGACGCCTGCAAATGTATGAAACTCAAAGAAGCAGGCATGGGGATGATGATGATGACGGCGATGATGAGATGATGATGATGATGATGAGGATGACGATGATGGTGACGATGATGGTGACGATGATGACGATGATGGTGACGGTGACGATGATAATGATGATGATGATCATGATGATAATGATGACGACGACGATGATGATGATGACGACGATGAAGATGATGATGTTGATGAAGATACTGAATCGGATGTGGAACATGAAGGGCGCACAAAACATTCACATCATGCTTTGTCGAAAAAGAGAAAAGTTGCACCATGACGCTTTGTTTATATTTTTTAAGTTTATATGAACATTTTTAAACTGGATTCTAAGTTTGTTGAGTATATGTTTGCATTTTTTAAATTCTGGCTACATTTTATTTGACATATTATGGATGCAAAGAAGTGTTTTGATTGTGGATTTTATAATATTTATGGGGAGGTTCAGTCTAATCGTTGTTTGGACATAACCATATCCTAAAATTTTTGTGCATAATGATAAAATTTACAAATCGTTATAGAAATTGACCATGTTATTGAAATGACCATAACTAATCATAAATTTGACTCGTCATGAGAACATGGGGATTAGGGCCGAATCGCGTACAACGGGCTCCAATCACCATGCACAAATGGTGAATCACCATGAATGCATGGTGATTGGGGCATGCTGTAAGCAATTGGGCCCAATCACCATGTTGGCCTATCATGGCCATGTAGGCCCAACAAGGGATGATAAACACATGAATAGAGAGGGGGAAACCGTGTTACAAAAATGAGTTTGCTCAAAAGAAGGATTCTGAGAAAAAAATATATGGGAAGAGAGGACATCAAGTGAGAACTAAGAGGATTGACAAGGGTGAATTGTCGTTCTTGTTTTAGAGTAAACTTCGATAAGAAAATGAAAACTGGGTCTTTAAAGATTTTGAGGCTATGCACAACCATCCCATCACCTCACCACAGGACGTGTCATTTCTTTAATCCAATATAGTAGTGAGTGAAGCGGACATGGCTCAGGTAACAGGATTGCACAATGTTGGTGTCAAGCTAAACCAAGTGTTTGACTACATGGTCGACCAAGTAGGTGGTTACGAAAATGTGGGGTTTTTAAGGACGAATCTATACAATAAAATGGACAAGCAGCATAAATCGCAGGTAATCGAAACTGATTCATGGGCAGCTCTTGATTTTTTTTTTGCTGCAAAATTGGAGATGGATCCAGATATGCATTGTAAATACAACATAGACAATGATAATCGTCAAGCAAATTTTTTATGGGCTTGCCACATTGACTATCACTGTTTCAAAGATGTATTTACATTTGATATGACATATATGACAAATGCATACAAAAAACCGCTCGTGATTTTTCTTGGGGTGAACAATTGCTACACGACCACAGTATTCAGTTGTGCGTTATTGGTTGATGAAACTGTTGAAACCTATAAATGGGTATTGGAGACTTTCTTAGATGCCATGAAAAATAAGACGCCTCAATCACTCATGATAGATGGCGAGAAGACAATATGTAAAGTGATCAAGAAAGTGCTCCCCAATCATAATAACTCGCTTTGTGCATGACATCTCAAACAAAATGTCATATCAAATGTACGTAATCCAAAATTTCTCCAAGCTTTCAAGAGAGTCATGTTTGATGCACTGAGTGAGGAGTTCAAAGAGGAATGAGATTGCTGGATGGAGTCATTCAACCTTAGGCAAAATAAATGGGTAAAATGGATGTATGCAATGCGTGAACGCTGAGCAGGCCTTCCAACACGGAAAATTCTTTGCGTTAATGAAAACTATGCAACGATTAGAAGGTAAGAACGCATATCTATACCGATTCATTAAACGTCGCTATAATTCGATAGGGCGTTGGCACGTATTTAAAACATGGAGAGATTTGATGATTTTAAGTTGACAAATGAAACATTTGTGTTGCAGGCACATTTGCGTGCGTTAGAGCAGCATGCGGTAAATACGTTCACACATAAATGATTTAAACGTGTGCGTAAGAAGCTTATGGGTGAGGCAACCTTTATAGTTTGTGGTTTGGCACATGATGGGGAGGCTAAAAAATATTCGTTGGTCGACTTTAGGGTGCCGAATGATCCATATGTAGTGACACAAAACCAACAACTTTATACACTAAAGTGCAGCTGTGGAAAGTTTGAATTAGTGGGGATACAATGTCATTATATGTTCACTGTTATGAACGTTGAACACTTACAAGAGATCTCAAGCACGTGCATATTACATCGATGGTAGATCACTGTGAAGAGTCATATGTTACCAACCGCGTCAAGCCATTCTCATCAGGATACATGTGAGATAGTATTGATTCGGTATAATTCAATCCAATCATTTGCCAAAAGCTTGCTCACTTTGCGGCAAGGCTAAGTGAATGGTCAACTCGAGCCAAAGTGGAGCTTGAGATGCTATGCGCAAAATATGAGACCTTGTGGAATGAGAAGATCGCCAATGGCCGGGATGGGAAACACGAGGACGGTGTAGATATTAAAATAGGCCTTGTACAAGACCCGCTAATTATGAAGACAAAGGGCAACCAAGGTGCTAGCTTGAGTAAAGCACGACCAAAAGCCCGCCGATGCGGCCATTGTAAGAACACTGGACATACCAAACAGACATGTCCAGAGTTACCGAGCGATATACATGCCACGATAACAAATGACACTAATGATGATCCAACACCAGCTAACGTACAAGGTGCAAACGTGACAGGGGTCTCCGGACAAGGTGCGTCCCAAGACCGAGACCTATTGCACGAACAACCAACATTTCAATACCCATTCAATGTGCAAATGCGTACCAATTCTGTTATTCAATTCATCTGCATATCCACCACCATTCAACTCACAAGGTGGGTACCCTATGTAAAAGACAACCATCACATACTCGTACAATTTTCCTTATCCCCCACAGTAAATGTACATTATGCTGTATGGCAAATAAGTCATTAACATCATTAATGCAACTAAACTATCTATAGATCACATTTTTTAGTTCTCATGCAAGTATGTCTAACAAACACTGAACATAATAATTTTCTAAAATCTGTCAAACAATCACTGTATACATAATTTTGCAAACAAATCTGTATATCATCACTATACACAATAAATTTGCAAAGAAATATGCCTATCATCACTGTACACAATAAATTTGCATAATCTGTTTTTCATCACTGTACACAATAATTTTGTAAAATCTGCCATCACTGCACACAATAACTTACCAAAATCTGTCTATCATCACTGTTGTACACAATAACTTACTAAAATTTGTCTATCATCACTAAATACAATACTTACTAAAATCTGTCCAAGAATAACTGTATGCAATTATATAAAGAATATGACAAATACGATTACTATACATAATAACGTACACAATATGTCTATCCCTTAATTTTTCTCCTCTTTGCCACCCTTTGCTTCAAAGGAGGACTCGTCTTTTGTGGTTGTTGAGTCTCCGAAACAGATGAGTTCCTACCATGAAACATGACAACGCGTTGTTGTGTCGTTATATACATGCTATTCGAATAATGGTTGATGATCTTCAAAAGAATATCACACTGAAGATCGTGTGATTTCAACTCCTGTAAAATGTTTTAAATATTCACTCAAGTATCATACACCTCAAAAATTCAAATATGTGGCTCAAATGAGCAAATTTAGCCTAAACTAACTAAATTACCTGGGAACAATAGTCGTGAACTGTTTGTGCCCTTACGTCATCCATGAATCTTATCAACCATACACCATAATCGCTCATGGAATGTAATAATAAGCGCATCATTAATGTGATTATTGTCCAATCCAATTCACGATTAGTGAACTTACCCATTTGATCAGTGAACTTACCCATTTGATTTGATGATGCGACCTTGAAATTTTGAACGAGCTGAAGGTTCTGGCTGGGGGTACCTAAACATGGAGCTTATCCCCAAATATCATGTCCATACCTTCCAACTATAATTTCATTCGCAATATATAAAAGGAGAAGCAATATCAACATCATGTATGGTATAAGATATTGGAAGTCATGATGAGGGGTTAAAACATACAGTCATTTTGACAATTTTGATCCACGCCAAATTACTCTGGCCATCTCTCAAGGTGTCCCGCATGGTGACTCCCTTGTCCATAAATAAATGATTTCTTCCATCGTGTATCAGAATACAGGTATGTAGCTCAAGTAAACCCGTGTATCTCTCCATAATTTTGTGTTTGCGTTCAAAATTAGGTTGTTCTTCTAATTTTGAAACACATTGAGTCTGTAGTGTCACAACAAAAACATAATATACTAAGTATAGGCAAACCTAAAATAATGATGATACTTAGTAGTAGATACTCACAACAAACAACATGGGAAGAAACTAGAATCGATCGCTCATTTGTCGCAACATGAGTCTCCAAGGTAAAAAACTGGACAAACAAGTCTATAACCTCCGCACCAAGCCAATTCTTTGGACCGGGAGTCTTTAGAGCTATCCGGTCATCATCGTAGATACAAAATTTCATGAGAATCTCACTGTAAAAGACAAATAATAGACAAATTTAATCAAAATCTGAAAGTGATCGTTTTCGAATTTTGTTAGATTAGTGTGACTACTACCTATCTACTAAGTTTTTCTAAAACATATACTCCACTAAACACTGGTCTTTGACTTCTTGTGAGTCTTGTAACGTGTACGAACCTAGTTTAAATACCTTTCTATTCCATTCGGTGGTCACTTTACCTTTCAAATAGGGTGAACTAAGAAGAGGGCCATCTCTCCTCTCCTGCGTGTTGCGTAGCCGCATCGGGCATTGACTTTCAGTAGAATTGGTCACGACTTATTTGCCCAACTAACACACAACCCCAAGTAAGGTGTTCGATTACTAGTAGAAAAGATGAAATACAAATAAACAGAATAATACCTTCTGACGTTCTTTAGACATTCCTGTCATACCCACATATGGTTCCCTGACCAATAGCAGGTCAACCATTGATTTCCCAGATGCATCCACCTGGATGTAGGAATCATCTTTATCACCTTTATCTAAGGGTGATGAAGAGTCTGGATTCTCTTTTTCATCAGGGGGACTCATTTCATGATCAAAATCTCCTCATTCTTCACATCGTGTCGGGGGTGACACGTGGCTCATTGTCTTGGGTCGAGATTTTCCACTGACCCAATCCAAAAGACTCACCAAAGTTGTCCATATTGTTTCTTGGACGACCCTCATCTTTATCTGCTCCTCAATTATTTGGGTCATGTACTTCCTCATGGAGCTCGCCTTTGCCTAAAGAACAAACACTTATGCATTTAAAGCATGTAGGTCCTGCCCGACGCCTTGCTCTTCAGATTGGTCTGCACAAATGTTCTCATAAACGTGCGTACGCTCACGGTCCTCCTGAATCTAACTGTCCTCCGAAACGGCTTGAGCGATTGATCGATCTACATATTTCAGATACATATGAATTAGTAATAAGTAATCAAGAGTAATCTAACCAACCAACTTTGCAATCTTCTAAAATGCTTACCGCCAAGCTTTTAGGCCCTCCCCCATTTGAAGTTACAAACTTCAAGATTTTTGTAATGACCCATCCATTCCACAGTAGCAGTGAAGGCTGGTTCAAGTCAACAAAGTCAGTAACACATGCCAACTTCTCCAAATAAAAAAACTGCAACAAAATGAACTTATTAGTAGAATTACATATGTTATCATGCGAAAATAGGACCAATGTACTAAATCTATTACCTGGATAAATAGCACGCTTTCAGTAATGCTATCGTGGTGATTCTTTTGATAGCTCACAACACCATCCACAAATTTTTTAAAATAAACAGAAGCCCAATTCTTCTAATGGATGGTCGTAGGTGTCTTCACATCGTGCAACCATGAATGACTGACAACTGATTTTGATCAAGGAGATAACAAAACCCCGACGATGTCTATCACAAGCACTTGCCTCTAATAGTCACTGTCTGTCTCCTCCATCAAGAACTTCAATAAGATGTTCACCAAAATATCTCCTTAGGCGTTCACCCACTTTGCCCTTAGATATTTGACGTTATTCAAATCACCATCAAATTTTATCTCTTCGCCACCGTCGATGATGCCGAGTATAGAACTCACATCATCTAACATCACATTGAACGTCAACCCATGGACATTCAATATGCAGGTGGTTGGATCAAAACAACCTAATAGTTACTTCAAGAAGGACCTTCTCTGCTTACGACATTGCATCTTTAACAACCCTCAAAATTCCATCTCCGTTATTGTTCTCCTCTTCCCCCCATAAAAATTTATAATAAGATCCACAAATTTCTTAGGAGTGTAGTGTGTAAGCAACTTCCGTTCAATGACATGCTTTTATGGACGACTAGGACCGAGTTGTTCTGCTCTGTCTTCAAGTCATGGATTTCACTATCCTTGAAATAAAAGGTCTTCTCATCCTTGGCCATGTTGTTCCATATTGCAGCCACGTTTTTTCGTTCATGCATATCACAAATTCACTTAAATTACAATCAACATTTATCAATTCAATGTCATATGAATTGTTAAATTAAACATACTTACATGACCTAAAAGTTTTACCCATGAAGCCTGTAGTGCCACATATTCTTTCTTATTTTTTTAATTATAAAAAATAACATTAATAATGCAATCATTGATATGAAAATATGTAACATTAAATTGATGTGATCACAATAATTACTTACAAGAAGCCAATAAAACCACCCCATGCCTTCTTTACTTTCACATTTGTGTTAGCCATCTGAAATATATGTTAGTATCATCAAATTTAGTGTGTGACAATGCTTTCTTATCATGATTATCCCTGGTATGAATTTGTAATGGATTGAGCATCATCTAGTAAGAATGCTAAGCTCTTATGTGCCATTAAATTGATGCTTCTAATATTATGTTCTTATATTCATCCACCCCTATTATGTTATTAATCAGCTTTATGTAGTGACTGTTTGAGAAAAAAATTAATTGAAAGTGACATATATCGACAATCTGAATGAATGATAAACATGATGTGAATGTCAATGACTTGTAAAAATTGAGGCAAAAGTTCACGAAAATATGGATATGTAAAGAATTTAAAGAACGTAAGAAACTTCGTTGATCTAGTTGAAACATTCTCTTCTCCAAGTTTTTTTAGAATTTATCATGTTAAAAGAACCATATTAGTCCATATACACCACGTAGGTAAGCTAGTTAAGAACTCTGTAAAAGTCCAAAACTGTAGAATCATATAAAAAAATGAAGTTGATCATGTTAGTTCTATCTAAAATAGGACTTTCCCTTATATTTGATTGCTTGAAGGATGACATGTACAATATGTATTCATCTAATAACAAACATACATATGAAATAATATTATTTTCATGAAAGTAAATTGACCTCAAGAAGGTCTACAATATCGGTATAAGAAGCATTATATCAACAAAATTTCTTATATTATGTTTTTGTCTACCTCTATGTTTCTCTCAGTTTCAAAACCAGTCCTATAGAATCTTAGTTGAA
The DNA here is from genome assembly GCA_003255025.1 of Datisca glomerata. Classification (NCBI taxonomy): domain Eukaryota; kingdom Viridiplantae; phylum Streptophyta; class Magnoliopsida; order Cucurbitales; family Datiscaceae; genus Datisca; species Datisca glomerata. The sequence goes on from QANY01003970.1 coordinate 939,039, forward strand.
TTAGTACTTTTCCTTTGGGTAAAGTCAACTCTGTTGCCACCCACATTCGGGCCAGAGCACCTAATTGTGATTCAACAGTTAAAGGACATGTTAAAAACTTAAATCACATTCTGAAGCCATCTGAATAAATATAACTATATAACAAGAAAAACAATAACTGGCTTTTATGGACATGAGCCTTGAAGAGGTAGCATGATTGTTGTTCAGTTGGCTTTTAGTTTAGTAATATTAATATTTGGGATAGGTTAAAACGACCAACACTTTCTCATATTCTCTAACCAAATCATCTGGGCCATTGGCCATTGTAAAAATATCTTTTTAGTACAGTTAGATAAATATCATCCGCAAAAAAATTAACGATGAATATTTCACTGTTCTCCTGAAAGTTCAAACATCAAATACAAGAAAACAATAGGACGATTATATATATATATATGATATCAATGACTTGCCAAAATTATTGGTTCGAAAAATTGGCTCATGGAACCTCCATATGCATAGATAATTATATAACTTATATAGCACAACTATATTTTGGAAAAGAAAATAAAGAATTAGTCAATTAGGGCCATGATCTCATAAAAATTACTAATTTAACATGTAAAGAAGAATCTATATGTTTAAATCACTAAAACACATATATAGACAGGCGGAGTGACGCGTGTGATGACCAACTGAAATATTTAGGATTACTTTCCATACTGAGAAAAAAATTGTCTAGAATACTTTCTAGTTTGATCTTTAAGGAAATACTAAAGAGTTATAAAATGAGCATCAGTAGCTCCCAGACATGCTTCCTTAAAAACTGCACTCTAATCTAAACTTAAAATTGAATTACTTTATATAAAAGTAAATGACGGAATGGTATTTGGGACATGTATCGGAGAATGAATCATATGTAGTTGAACCAATTGTTTACTTCTTCAAAAGTTCAGTTCTGCGGGTCTATTCTCTTACATAGAGGTATAAATAAAGAGAAATCTATGTGCAATCAATAGAGCAAAACAAGATAAAAATCATCTGCTTTAGGCATTTTTTTGGAGACGATTACCAGACGCACAATCAGTAAATTGACGGAAACGACATACATATTGCAAAGTAGATAAAAGAGCACGCAAGTTTCCCTCTTTTCCAGCAGCCCATTGCTTAAATAACGACAAAGATAGGGCAAGTATGCAGAGAAAAATACACGTCGCTCGACTACCTTAATTTTGAAAGTCTGGAAAGTCAGAAAAATATCTGACCAAACAGCACGATGATTATGCAGAGAAAAATACCTTGTAAAGAACAAAGAACTAAAGAACGAAAAGTAAAGGGGAGAGAGATAAGCAAAACGTGATTACCTTGTAGAGAACGACAAAGATAGGGCACTACAGAGAGAGAGAGCACGGCAAAGAGAAAGAGACAGCCGTGGAGGTAGAGAGAGCACAACAGACTGTGGAGGGAGAAAGAGAGAGCACGACTGAGATTGTGAGTCTGAATTTGAGCTTCAGGTGCTTTGTCGAGGAAGATGACCACTGTGGAGGGAGAGAGACAAAATGAGGGCTTGATTTTGGGTTATTTGGATAAATATACCTTCCATTTTTTGTTAGGGTTTTTATACCTTTTTTTTCTAAAACTCAAAATTTTATACCCATAGCCCACTATATCAAACAAAACTCACTATTCACACACTGCACAAGGCAATTACGCATTATGTAGGATTAGACGGTTACTTGCTCTTTCACCTTCCTTCTTCACGTCCTTCCTTGTCTCTCTTCCTTGGGTTTGTCCTCATTTGCTATCTTCTTCCTCTTCGTATCCACTCTCATCTATGCTCTCTCTTCTCGGTGAAAAATTGAGGCTTCTTCTTCGACGAGATAGTCCCTGCAAGTCTTCTTCTTCTTCTTCCATTTCTTCTTCTTCTTCTTCTTCTTCTTCTTCTTCTTCTTCTTCTTCTTCTTCTTCTTCTTCTTCTTCTTCCGTTTCTACAGCAAGCTACAACACTCTAGCACAATATCCAGGCACAATACCCACTACAGACAAACTCAGGTACCCATTTTTTAGACGCAGGAAAGGACTTAGAGTTTGTTGCTCTTTCTTTTGTTCTTCTTACTGAAATTTTGGGAAAAAAACTATCTCGGGTTTTAAAAATCGGGACATTTTCTATTCTGGGGTTAGGAGAAAAACTTCCAGGGTTATATTGTCCCTCTTGATGATTATAACCTTATATTACTTGATGTTTGTGATTACCATGTGAATATATTGGCTTTTTGAAGGGTTCAATTAGATGTTTAGAACTACTTGAACCCTTCAAGTAGTGATTTTGATTCTTGAAGTCAAAACAAGTCAGTACTTGAAAGGTTCAAGTACTGTATATGACTACTTAAACCCTTCTAGTATTGCTTATGATTCTGAAAGTCAAAAGAAGTCACTACTTGACGAGTTCAAGTAGTGTATCTAACTACTTGAACCCTTCAAGTAATGATTTTGACTCTGAAATTCAAAACAAGTCACTATTTGAAAGGTTCAAATAGTTGTACTGACTACTTGAATCCTTCAAATAGTCATTTGTTCACTACTTGAAGGGTTCACGTAACTGTATCTGATTACTTAAACTCTTCAAGTAGTGATTTGTTTCTGAAAATTAGAACAAATGACTACTTGAAGGGTTCAAGTAATTGTATCTAACTACTTTAACCCTTCAATTAGTCATTCGTTAACTACTTGAAAGGTTCAAATAGTTTTATCTAACTACTTTAATCCTTTAGTAAGCAACCAAATGCTTTTTATGTGTCTAAATAAATCATGATACTTACTTTATATTTGCATCCTTCAACAGATAATGGCTCTAAAAATTCAACTGACTCCATTCCTCAAAGATGATGCATTAATCTCTAGAAGAGTGAACTTCCTCTTTAGGCAGACATGTTTAAGTCATTTGCTGGACATACGGAGTATCCTGTTTTTTGGAACCATATGTCATCACATGCTTCTTAGAGAAGCTAGGCTAAAGGAAGACACTACTGATGATGAGATGTATTTTCTAATAGCTGAAAAGCAATCAGGTTCTCCAAGAGAGAATTTTCTTTGACACTCCTCTTGTCCTTGTGACATATGACATGACTGCGCCTAATAGGATTATGGATCAGTACTTCAACCACGACAACAACATCAACAACAAGTGGTTGAAGGAAATGTTTATGGGCAACGAATGTGTGGAGGATTGTGATGTTGTGAAATTAGGGAACTGTATTTATTGGAGCATGTTTTGTTAGGGAGGGATAGAAGGAATAAGATTAATCAGAGGTGGATGATGCTAGTTGATAATCTTGATGATTTTAATAATTACCTATATGGGGGAGGTATCTTTTAGGAGGACCATACATGCATTGAAGAACGCCCTTCGCAAAGAATTCAATGATGAGGAAACAAATGGTAGTCAAAAGAAGAAAAAGAAGAAGGTTGAGAATTTTTTTTAAGTATACATAGGCCTTGGGGGCTTTTCAGGTATTTTCATTCTTTTTTTTATATATTTCAATTAATGGAGAATAATTATTATTGATTTATATAGGTTTCAGAATTTGAGGTCATCCTCACAATCGGAAGCTTGTATGCAACAAAGGTTGTTAATCTTTTTTCAAGATTACTTAACTGGACGACTAACACTATTGTTTCACATGAACAAGTGCACAAGGATATTTTCGGTCTTAAAATGGTAAGAACACTTGATTTTCTTGTGTTTATCATTTTTGTAGTGGCAAGTCAAGTAGTTGTATCTGCCTACTTGAACCCTTCAAGTACTGATTTTGGTTCTAGAAGTCAAAACAAATAAGTACTTGAAGAGTTCAAGTAGTTGTATCTAACTATTTGAACCCTTCAAATAGTGATTTTGATTCTAGAAGTCAAAATAAGTACTACTTGAAGGGTTGACTACTTGAACTCTTCAAGTAGTCATTTTATATCTAGCTACTTGAACTTTTCAAGTAGTCATTTTGTATCTAATTACTTAAACTTTTCAAGTCGTAATTTTGATTTTGAAAGTCTAAACATGTAACTACTTGAAGGGTTCAAGTAGTTATATCTGACTACTTGAACCATTCAAGTAGTCATTTTGATTCTAAAAGTCAATCAAGTAACTACTTGAAATGTTCAAGTAGTCATTCATTACTTGAGGGGTTCGGGTAGTCATTTGTTCATCACTTGAACTGTTCAAGTAGCAATATCTGATTATTTGAACCCTTCAAGTAGTCATTTGTTTATGAAAATCAGAACAAGTGACTATTTGAAGGGCTCAAGTGATTTTCTTATGTATAAATAAATCATGACACTTACTTTATATATGCATATTTTAATAGATAATGACATATTTTTTGTGTTAATTTGTAGTTGAAGGTTCTTTTCACTTTGAACCCAATTGACCAAGAAGAGCAACAACCATTTTGGAAGAATTTTGCTGAAGTTCATAAAGTTAGGGTTGTTGCTAAGGAAGTTGGGGCTGTTGTAGAGGAAGAGGTGGACTTGCTGAGTCCTTTCCTTGAAAGTGGAACTGTGGCTGAAGAAGTTCCACTGTTAGAGTATACTACTTTTAGGACTGTAACTGACAGTGGGGAAGATGATATCCATGCTTTCATGCACGAGATCGAAAAGAAGCTAGTCATTGTGGCTTCTGATATTAAGGAACTTAAGGTTGACTCGATAATGCTGAAAAATAGGCAGGTGATATTAGGCAAAAATTAAGGAGTATTGTAGGTCAACTACAAGCCCTTATTGATCAGCAAGTGAGATCCCCAATCAGGCAAGATTTTTATGTTCTTTTTACCTAGCTATTAATGACGGTCACAACAATTTTGACAAGATGGATGTTGGACATGAAGAAAAGTTGGATGGTATTGAGGGGGAAATTTGGATGGTACCAAGGGGGGAAATGAAATTCATGGTTCCTCATTGGAAAAATCTCCCTTTGGGAATTTGGATGATACTGACGATAACACATCCAACATCATTATTTCTCAAATTGCTCAACACTACGATATTGAATATTGAAAGAGACAACCAATGAAGAGGAACAACCCACTAATGAGAAAGAGCCAGATCTACCTATTGAGGGGGTTCCGTCTTCATTGGAAAAGTCTACTACCCATGAGCCCACTGTAGAAACAAATATTTTTTTACTACTTGAACCCTCCAAGTAGTTATTTTTTAGTCATGCATTAAGTTATACAGTGAGCATGAGACTACCTAAAGGGTTCAAGTAATTTTTTTGACTACTTGAACCCTTTAGGTAGTGTGAAAAACTATTTGAACCTTTTAAGTAGTATTATGTTCTCTGTTCTACAACATATAACAATATTTTTCCTTATTTTGTTGGCAGTGTTGATGAGCACTAGCTCAAAATTTAGAGGGATCTTCATGACTTCCACCCAGATCTACAAATCAATATTTCTGACGTTATTTTTTAGGTAAGCTTTTAGGTTTTTTCTAAAGTACAAATTCATTGCAAACTTATTATGTTTATAGTGATCAATTTACTGACCTCAAATGTAGGGTAACATGTCTGGTAGATGTGAACTATTTGATGCTAATCCATCTGGATTTGTATTAAAAGACAATGACCTCTTGAGAGCTTATATAGTCGGGCTGAGACCATATTTTGGAAGAGCTTGAGATTCTAGTGATCGAGTATGAACTCTTACACATTTTTCAAATTATGTCATTTAGAAGTTATTTTATGCAAAGTTTGCTAAAATACTATTGTATAGGTTTTGTTGTTATGAACATGAAAAAATTTCACTGGGTAACCATGGAATTGGACCTCAATGAACAAGCTATCAAAGTCTATAATTCAATCAACAACGCCACTCAACGATCCCACCTCCGTCCACTAATTCGACTATTCACCAATGTACTCCCTCGTGTAATAAAACTTATGAGATTTTATGAGAATAAAAAAGAAGTTCATAAAGTACTTTACAAGTGGCCTCTAACTCATGTCAAGGTTGCTCAATAAGGGAACGTGTGAGCTTTGTTCTAGTACATATGACCTTAATTCATGGAAGATGGATATTGGATTTATTTTGTTTTTGTTTTGTAGGTTTGATTGTGGTGTTTTTGCCTTAATTTTTTTGGAGGCCTTGGTTTATGGCCGGGACTTAACAACTATAAAGTAGAAACTTATGCCACAATTTCAAAAAAGTTGGTTGTGAACTTTTTTTGTCGTACATCTCCACTTGAAGAGAGCTACAAACGCTTTATTTTTTTCGTTGTTTGGTGTCTGAATTCTTATATTTGTTTGGATATATTTGTTGATTAGAATTCAAGAAATTATAAAATGATAAGGGGTTTAAGATTGATTACTATGTGGATGGTGTCAATTTTTGTGTCTAGATTACTCATTAACAGGAGACAAAATTGACTAATTGAAGGGCTTGAGTATTATTTTATAACTACTTGAACCCTTCTAGTTGTCACACGCTCTTTGTTTAAACTAAAATCAACAAACAATATAACTATTTGAAGGGTTCAACTAGTCAAAAATCCTACTTGAAGGATTCAAGTAGTCAAAATACTACTTGAACTCTTCAAGTACTCACATGCTCTCTGTATAAACTGATTCAAGCAGTTACATGATCTCTGTATAAATCACTGCATGGAATAAGATTACTATTTGAAGGGTTCAAGTAGTAAAAAAATACTACTCGAACCCTTCAAGTAGTTACATGCTCTCTGTATAAACTGACTACAACAAATAATACGACTACTTATGTTCAAGTAATTTTTTTACTACTTGAAGGGTTCAAGTAGTAAAAATAATAATACTTGAACCTTTCAAGTAGTTATATGCTCTATATATAAACTGACGGCAACAAACAATATGGTTACTTAAATGGTTCAAGTAGTTTTTACTACTTGAAGGGTTCAAGTAGTAAAAAACTACTACTTGAACATTTCAAGTAGTTACATGTTCTCTGTATAAACTGACGATAACAAACAATATGACTACTTTAAGGGTTCAAGTAGTTACATGTTCTCTGTATAAACTGACGACAACAAACAATATGACTACTTTAAGGGTCAAGTAGTTTTTTTACTACTTGAACCCTTTAGTGATTTATCCAGAGATAATGTGACTACTTGAAGTGTTCAAGTAGTCATAAACCACTACTTGAACACTTCAAATACTCATTGAATATATGTAATTTTCATTAGTTTTCTTTCTAACCAAAACAAATAACTACTTAGATGGATAAAAATTGATACAATATCTATACAAAATTCATAAAATATACATACAAAATAGATTGATAAAATACATACAAGCTTATGTGCATGGTTGTGATTCATCACGCATGTGAAGAGGGATTGGATGTTTGCATGTCTGTCTATTGTGTCCGTGTAAACCACATCGACTACATTTATTTGATTGTACATCCTCATCTCTAGACGGTATTCTATTTACCCTTGGCTTCCCACTAGACCGCCTCATCATAGAGAGCAACACAATTCTTTCTCTCACCTCGTTTCTAATAGTCCAGTCTGTAGGATCTCCGAGGGGGTGAATTGTTTCTTTGGAGCTAATTTTTGTCTTGTTAGAGTTCTTATATATCTAACATATCTGAGATACTTACATGCTAGTAATCCTCTAGTTGTGATAATCTCAGAGCATTATAAGATGGTTGTGACGAAGATGCAATGTTAGTTAGCATTGATGAAAGATGTGCTTCTTCATATAGCCCAAAATCAAGATCATTAACACCAATATCAAGACCACCATCACTTTCAAGATGTTCAAGTTCATCATCATTAATATCTTGTTGACAATCATTATCATCATATTTCCCATAGTAATACTCCCCTGAATGGAAATTTTCATTATCATTGGTCTCATCACTATCAATTATTGTTTCACCCATAAAACATGGAATGTGACCATAACGATCTTGTTGCGAGGGAGGTGTTTTACGAAACCGACTTGCTACACCCATAAGCATGGAATGTGATCATAACAATCTTGTTATGAGAGAGCTGTTCGACTTTGACTTGGACATGTAATATTATCAACAATTGTCCTATATAAAAACTTCATTGAAATATTGTACTTTGTTGGATCAACGTTTATTTCATCGTATATGATACTGGATAACTCTTGGTAAGTACAGTTTGATGGTATATCTAACAGTGAGCTTACTGTACCATTAAAAATGAATGAAACAATATTTCTCTCACATTCACCACCGTGTACCAATAATATCCAAATTTCAGACATATCTGTTTAAGATAAAAAAAACTTTCACCTATAAAGTTTATTTAAATTTTTAGTAGTTATTTTTTATGAATAATAATTATATTTATTCACATTAAGGAATCATAGACCATGTTACTACTTGAAGAGTTCAAGTAGTGGTTTATAACTATTTGAACTCTTCACGTAGTTATTTTGATTCTTACAGTCAGTCATCCAGAGAGCATGTGATTACTTGAAGGGTTCAATTAGTTGTAAAACATTACTTGAACCCTTCAAGTAGTCATTTATCCAGATAACTTGTGACTGTTTGAAGGGTTTGAGTAATGTTACTATTTGAACTCTTCAAATAGTCATTTTGATTCTTATAGTCAGTCATCGAGAGAGCATGTGACTACTTGAAGGGTTCGAGTAGTTATAAAACATTACTTGAACCATTCAAGTAGTCATTCATCAAAAGAGATTGTGACTACTTTAAGAGTTCAAGTAGAGTTTTATAACTATTTGAACCCTTCAAGTAGTCATTTTGATTCTTGCAGTCAGTCATCCAGAAAACATGTGACTACTTGAAGGGTTCAAGTAGTTATAAAATATTACTTGAACCCTGCAAGTAGTCATTTATCCAGAGAGCTTGTAACTACTTGAATGGTTCAAGTAGAATTTACCCTTGGGATCAATATTATTGAATGAGTCCTTCAACTAGTATTATCTATGAGAAATTTAAAACTTTAAAACAAAATCATATTCTCAAATCCATCAATTTAATTTCTTGTAAAGAAAAACAATTGTGGTTTTTACAAGGAAAAATAAAATTTGGAAGAATTGAAGTAGAAACAATAATTATCCCCACGAGTTTTGGCTTTGGTACTGCAGAATCAAGTATAATTTAAAGCAATTAGAGAATGGGTATTAAGATGAAAGAATTAAGCACAAAAATAGTAAAAACTATACTAAGGTGTAAACGAGTTCTGAGTAACAAATGAGAGAAGGCTACCTGTTTATAGCCAAGGAAAGTTTAGTTCATCTGGAACCCATCACTTACCTGATCTATTATATTCTACAAAAGTAAAAATATTTTACATTTCTATTTTTATTTACTTTTGACTAAAAATAGTAAAAAACATAAATAATTGCCTAATTATTTGACAACTAGTACAATTATTACAAAACAACAAATTGCTAAGATCTTTGATAATTGCTATCTTTGTCTTTGTGGCTTGGTCGTTGCTTCATTTTGGTGGAGATACTGTTATTGATCCTTGTATTATGTTAGGGTATTATCATAACATATCTTCAAATAATCTGGTCCCATTGGCATTTTGCTAAAAGTGAATTATTTTCTTCTATTCATCATCACTGAGATTTACACTGTCATACAGGTTTTGTGAATCTTGAAAGGGATCAAGGGCCTACTGAGAGAGTGTGCAAACATGCGATTTCCCTTCAATTGTTGAGAGGGAGTCTTAAACAATTGACCCTTTTTTTAATTGGGTGATTCAACTCTACCGAGGACTCAGAGTCAAAATCTGTATTGTCTTAAAAAAGGAGCATCATTTGTATTAACTCCTGCTTTGCTTTTGACTTTGTATCCTTGGCCTTTCCTTTTAGGGAAGGTTTTGATGTAGGCTTTAATTTTTAAGGAGGCCATTGGAGGTGGTTTGAGTAATTTTAATTGTGGATGAGTTTTTATAAACTCATCATTTATGGCAGTAGATATGTTTAGGGTACTGAACTTGTCCCACCATTTAACGTAGTATTGTCTGGTGAGGATTTCATCTTTCATAACATACTGCCACTTCAAAATCCATGAAATTTTATATTTATTCATGAAATAAATTATTGGGGAAAATGAGTCTCAATTGTAATTCAATTGGAAAATTTCAAAGCTAGGGCCGTTGATTGACCACCATCTTAAAAATCATTTTGACAAATTGGCTTTCAATTTTTTTATCAAAGTTCAAAAACTAAGAGTGAGAAAATTCACTATTTTGATGTAAGAAAATTGTTTGCCAAGCATCAATATAGTCAATTAGTTGTTCTGTTTTTTTAGTTAAAAGGAGTTTTAACCCTAAAGGATGGATATTTCATTCCTCCATGGTTATTATTTTTATAATGTAGAAGGAATGATAAAGGATCTTATATTTTGAACTGTTTATTGGTTTGATATTTATTGATTTTGTTTCTAAGAGAATATCTTTGTAGAAACTGATGATTTTATCTTTATGCACAGGGACAAAATAAGAATATGGAAGGAGATAAGCTTTCACTATTTCAATTGGGCTTTTTTGATTAGCAAATGGAGGTTCTATGTAAAACAATTTTTTACTGGGGGTTTTCCTGTGATAAGGAAAAGATATTTTGTAATTGTTGATTGGTTGATTGATGACCAATGTGAGTCAAAGGGCTTGTAGGCTGCAAATGGGTCAAATTGGTTGACCAGTGCTGATTGGTAGTTGGGCCTGATGGACTATAGTGTTGTCATTTGGGTATTTTTTAGAGCAGAATGCTCTTCTTTGATTTGGGCCAGAAAGGCCAATTATGGAGTTAAGGACTGCCCATTAATTGTCTTCTCTGAGGCTTGGGGTCTAGACCACATCTTGATCTTGTTGTCCCTTCAAAAATTCACTGGTCAAGAAGTTAGGAACTGAATTATTAATGCTTTTAATAAACTCAATATCAAAATAAAAAATACTAAGAATAGATTGCCTTCGAGTAGAAATATGATTGGAAGCTATATTTTTAACATCCTTTTCTGAAGCATATTTTGCAGATTTACAATCAATCTTTAAAAGGAACTTTTGATTTAATAAGTCATCTTGAAATTTTTGTATGCACAGAACAACTGATAAGATTTCCTTTTTTAATTGTACTATAATTGGTTTGGGATTGGGTTCAAGTTCCAAATTTGAATCTAACAATATGTTCAGATGATTCTGGAGAGACTTTTTGTAATAAGATACCTCCATATCCAAGTTCAAAGGCATCAGTTTGGAAAATTTTAAAAGAATTATTAGTAGGGATGCCAAGACAAGGAAGTGCCTTAACATGCGCCTTAATTCTTTTGATTAAGTTAGTATGGACAGTTGTCCGTGGAGGGGGATTCTTTTTAAGCCTGTCAAAGAGAGGCTTACAGTCAATTCTCAAGTTATTGTAAAAATAAAATATGTAAATTAAAGATCCTAAAAATTTTTACAACAGTGTTTTATATAGGATTTCATTAGAGAATTTGTCAGCAAATTGTATTACTCTATCAATTGGCTTATTATAGAATGGTGTATTTCAAATCCTAAGAATCTAACCTTAGATTGAAATAACCTAATTTTACTTGCAAATGTAACTAAACCATTTTGTTTTATTATCGTAGCAAATGATTCAAGATGTCTCCAATATTGTTCTATTAATTTAGAGGAAATGAGCACATCATCAATGTAAATAATTGAGAAATCAGTAAATTGATTAAAGATTTCATTCATTATATTTGAAATTCACTAGAAGCATTTTTAAGATCAAAGAGTATTACATTCCATTCGTAATGGCCAAATGGAGTTACAAATGCAGCTTTATACTTATCATTTTCATTTATCTGGATTTGTCAGAATCCAGATTTCATATCAAATTTAGAGAATACACTGTATCTCCAAGTTTATTTATCAAATCCCTTTTGTTTGGTATTGGATATCTTATCCATTCTAAAACATTATTAAGGGGCTTATAATTGATTACTAAACGAGAAACTCCTCGTTCAATTCACTGGCCTTCTAGACATAAAAGGCCGAGCAGGACCAAGGAGACTTGCTCCTCCTAATGATTTTTTATTGAAAAGTTCAACAATTTCCTTTTTACAGAACTCAAGCATTTCAGAATTCACTTGAATTGGTCTTGCTTTTGTTGAGATATTCTTTTCATCAAATCCCCTAATGTAAGACAGACTGACAGTGTCTTGCTTCCTATGCCAGAAAGCATTAGGAATATTAGAACATAATTTTTATGGAGTTTTGTTCAAATACTTTAATTTTGTTTTGAGGAGTAGGATTTTGAAGTTGTTCTTCAATTCTCTTGAATTTTAATTCATCCTGTAAAAAACACAATTATTTTTCTTTACAAGAAATTAATTTTATGGAATTGGAAATTGATTTTTCCTTTAAAGTTTCTAACTTTTCATTGGGAGGAAAAGACAGAAATTTGAATTTTATAGGTTTTCTCATGACATAGGTATTTATTCCATCATACTCCGTTGAAAATGGATATAACAAAGCAATAAATGGAAACCTAAAATAATTTTGTCAGTTATATTTTTTATTAAGACAAATGATGTTTTGAAATATACACTGTCTTAGCAAATATGGACTGTTGGTATTTCATAATTGATATGCCTACGAGTACTATTGATAGAGGACAAATATTATTTTGTCTTCTTAAAGTACTTGGTTGGAACTAGTCCTTCCTGCATACAATTGAAATCTGCTCCTGAATCAACAAGAGTCATTGTCGTGAAATCAAAATCATGAATAATTATTCTGACCGTTATGTGCCATTTTTTTATTTTCATGTGATTAAGTATTTTGATGAAGTTATCATCGTCTTGACTGTTAATAATAGGTTCTTCAACCTCATTATTAGAAATTAGCTAGGTTCACTAGATTTTGTTTATTAATTAAATTATCTATTTTTAAAAGGTTTAATTCTTCTTTTATTTCTGTGTTTGAATTTTTTAATTCTTTTATTTCAATTTTAATATTTTTAATTTATTTCTGAATATCCCGTAATGTCACTTCTTTTTTCTTTTATTTCACCTTATTAAAATTTTCAAAGGTTTACGAAAGGTTTGCAGTATTGTTATTATTAGACTTATTATTTTCTTTCTTTAGAATTACTTTCCTAAGTCTCTCCAAATATTTTTGTTTTAATTCTGGATATTTAGTTTTACTAATTAAGTCTAATAAGAGGTTTTCTTGTTTCTAATTTTTGTTTAAGACATTAATTTTTTAACAACAACTATCCTTACATCTCATAATGATGTTAGGAGAATCACTTTTAGAACTTGAAGAGTTATATTTAGAGGATTCAGGTGATTTAAATTCTCCTAAATCTTCAGTATTACTTTCATAATAATCTATTGTTTCTAAGATTCTAAACAATTATTGTTTATCTTCTTCAGAGATTTTTAATTGGTTAATTTTAATTTTAAATTGGCAAGTATTTGAAAAATGATCATTCTGGCCATATTTGAAACACTTAAATTTATTAATAAATTTTTTTATTGAATTTTTTTCAAGAATAATTTTTATTCTTAGAGAAACATTTGTCGAAATTTCTATTTTTTGAGAAGTATTGGTTAAAATTTGTATGCTTATTTTTTGTAGTATTGTCTCCTATGACGCTTATGATTCCTTCTTGGACTTAAATGAGACTTTCTCATTTCTTTGGGAAGGAGCAATAGTGGATAAACCATACTGCTCACAAAAATTACCTAATTTATATTTTGTAATTTGTTTATTGATTTTTTGTGAATACATATTTTTAGACTTTTCTTATGTATTATTGTACCGTATATGAGACTATTATAGTTTATATTACCTAGATTATTACTAAGGACTATTCTAATTTTGTGTGTGAACAAATTGGGTAATTTATTAATGAATCTTTCTTTCCAAAAGGGTTGAATACTATCATCCATTGTCATTACTTTAGATAAAATTATATTTTTATACGTATGAAAATCACTTAGGGATGGACACCTAAGATTAGTGAATTGATCATGGATACGCGAAGTAATATTACTTGACGTTCTAATGAAGTGTTCAATTATTGTGTAGAGAAGTGTAATAATAGTATCGAGCTTGTTTCCAGATCTTCTCCAATAATTGGGATTCCTTCAGTATCAATCTTCACTGCTGAAAAGATTCTTTGGTGAGATATTTTTCCCACCAGGAATGAAGTATTCCTATTAATCCTGTAATTAAAAGATTAATTACCTCATTGTGAGGTAAACTATATGTGGTAATGTAGCTGTTAGCTTCCATTGCCATGTGTTGTAATTCGTTGAGAACTTCTTGCTCAGAAGGCCCCTTAATATTCCATTCATACATTGTATCTACAAACAGAAAAAATTCATTAACTTAAGAATTTTCAAAAATTTGAATATCAGGAGGAATAGGCTTCTTAGGCCATTTCCTTTCTAATTTATCAATTTCTAAATTTCTAAGTGATTCTTCAATATTATTAATATTTAAAGATTCACTTATCATGGATGATTCATAGGTGGATTCTGACCCATGGTTTTCTAAATCAGAATTATTGTGTTGATTAATTACCTTCAATTCTTGAGGTATATTATCAATAATCTTTTCAGATTTAATTTCATATTATTCTAAATTTTTAAATGATTCTTCAATATTATCACTGTTTGAAGATTCGGTTACTGTGGACAACTCATGGGTGGACTCTGACCTATGACTTTCCGAATCTGAACTAATGTCTAAATTGATTACTTTTAATTCCTGAAACACTTCATTAATCTGTTTATTAAGAAGAACAATATTTAGAGTGATTTTGTCTGAAACATTTATTGAAAGTTTTTCTTCCAGAGATTCATTAGGTTTAAGTTCATGAAGATCATTAACCATATTCTCAATTTTGTCTAATTATTTTCCTATTGTAATTAGACGTTGATTCATGTAATTGAGTTGTTCAACTTTGAAATCTTGAAAGGAGAAGCATCAATTAAAGAATTTCTATGGTTAATGTCCTTAACGGAGGATGATTTATTAGTTTCTAAATTTTTTTAAATTTTTCTTCAACTTTATTAACGTTTGAAGATTCATCAATTGTGAAATATTCGTGGGTTGATTCTAATCTATTGCTTTCTAAATTTGAACTACTGTCATTCAATTCTTTAAGTTTATCATAGTAAGTTTTTAGAATTCTGAATAATTGTTTTTTTGGTTATCAATTCTACCAAAATAAGATGAGTCATTAGTTTTTAAATTCTTTAATGTTTCTTCAATTTTATTAATATTTGAAGGTTCATTGATTGTGGAAGATTCATAGGTAGATTCTAACCTATAGTTATCTAATTTAGAGGTATTGTCTTGGTCAATAACCTTAACAGATGATTTAATTTCTAAATTTTTGGATGGTTCTTCAGTATTTTTTGAAGATTCATAAATTGTAGATGGCTCATAGGTAGATTCTAACCCATGTCTATCTGATTCTGAGATATTGTTTCTCAAAATTTCTAACTTTTAAGTATTTTTTCATCATGAGTTTTCTCATAATTAGGATTGTTTCAGGTGGTGGATGACTAGCAGTCACCACACTAGAGTCTTCCTTGACCCATTCATATTTTGAAATTACTTTGATATTTTTCTCGTAAATATCCTCGATATAATCAAGGAAAAATATATCAACTCTAAATTTTTACATGAATGCATTCCATTCAGCAAGTATGGTTCTTCTTTGGTCCATATTATATTTTTCTCTGAACATATTACGTCTATCAAGACTGGTTGGGTCATCATTGTGTTGGTTTAGACATTCCCAATCTGGTTTATATTCTTGATTCATGGTATCTTGATTCAAATTTTTTAGAATTTCTTAATTCTTGTTCTAATTTTTGAATCCTAAAATCTTGATTATTAATAGATTATTTAGAAAAGGAACTCCAAGGGGTAATAGAATGGTTATACTCTCTAATTTGACATTAGAGGATTGGTAATTAATTTTATTAAATTTTTTATTATTAAAATTTGTCTGACCTTTAGGTTCTAGACTTTTAATTTTTAAAATTTTTAATTCTTACTCTATTCAAATCCTAATATCTTGATCATTTTTATGGATAATCTAGAAACAGATTTAAAAATTAATATTTTTATTGGAGATTTTGGATATATTTCATACCTCATGATCTACTTGATCATCTATAAAGTATTCAGAATGATCTTCTTGATCATCTGGAAGGTTTTCAAAATATTTATGATCTACGTGATCATTTGCTAATTCAAAATGTTCTTCATCCATTATGTCGGATATTGAAGACATTGTAGATCCAATGCTACTAGAAGAATTACTTCTAGATAACCTACTCATTGCTCAAAATAACCGAATTACTCTTATGATTGAAAATTTTATACTGTATTTTGATTATTAATCTGTTGTGGTGACTTCTACAATCTCCTATTAGGGTCGCTCTTCTCTACAACCACCCTACTCTCGGGATATCTTATAGCGCCCGTGGATTTATGTCTCTAAGAGGTCTTACTGAGATACCTGAAGCTAATCAAATAGAAGCTGATACGTCAGCCTCTGATAAAACAGATTCACATATTAGATAAACAAATAATACATAGGAATAATCAATTATAAGAATAACCAGCCACTTGGGTGGACAGTGAGATTAGATCTAAACAATTATTCATGTAAGTAATTGAGCAACAATAATAACAATAACCAATCATAATAGGTGATGAACAGTTTAATTATGCAGAAATTGAGGTAGAAACAGTAATTATCCCCTCTCTATCATGTAAGACCTTGCCTAATGGGATGAGAGACCTTGAGACTTATGGGGGGTTCTCACTGTGTGACAAGTGACGAAACATAGGCTTTTACCCCTAGAGTATCCCTTCTAGGTAAGGTTTGGCGTGGGTTGCACGTTAAAAGTAAAAAGGTCGAGAGGCCCGTGTGTAAAAAGTGGTTTTAGAGGGATCTGAGGTGGTCACTGCCCAACTATATGATGGGGGTGACAACACATCTTTTGATATCAGAGCCAAACCTGTGGGGATAATTACTGTTTCTACTTCAACTTCTGTATAATTAAACTGTTCACCACCTATTATGATTGGTTATTGTTATTATTGTTGCTCAATTACTTATATGAATAATTGCTTTTACATAATCTCACTCTCCGCCCAAGTGGTTGGTTATCCTTACAATTGATTATTTCTCAGTATTATTTGTTTATCTAATCTGTGAATCTGTTTTATCAGAAACTGATATATCAGCTTCTATTTGGTTAGCTTCAGGTACCTTAGTAAGAACTCTTAGAGACGTAAATCCTGAGGGTAATGTGGTTATAGGGGCAGGTTAGAGAAGACGACCCTAATAGGAGGTTGTAGAAGTCACCACAACAAATTAATAATCAAAATACAGTATGAAATTTCCAATAATAATAATAATTTAATTATTTGAGCCATGAATAGATTATTTAGAAGTAATTCTTCTAGTAGCATTGGGTCTACAATGTCTTCAATATCTGACATAATGGATGAATAATACTTTGAATTAGCAGATGATCAAGTAGATTATAAATATTTTAAATACCTTCCAGATGATCAAGAAGCTCATTCTAAATACTTTACAGATGACCAAGTAGATCATGAGGTATGGAATATACCCAAAATCCCCAATAAAAATATAAACTTTAAATTCTCTTCTAGATCATCTATTAATAATGATCAAGGTATTGGGATTCGAATAGAGAAAGAATTAAAAATTTAAAAAAAATTAAATTTCTAGAACCTAAAGTTATAAGTCCCCAAAGAAGTTAGGTAAACTTTAATAAAACAATCTAATAAAATTAATTTCCGATATTTTAATTCTCAAAATAGGGAGTATAGTCAGTCTAGTATCCCTAGGAGTTTCTTTCCCGAATCATCTATTAATAATCAAAATTGTATGATTCAAAAATTAGAACAAGAATTAAGAATTTCTAAAAATTTGAATCCAGGTACCCAGAACCAAGAATATAAACCAGATTAGGAAGGTCTAACCCAACACAATGACAACCCAGCCAATCTATATAGATGTAATAGGTTCAGAGATTGATATAATATGGATCAAAGAAAAATCACACTTGCTGAATGGAAGGCATTCATGCAAAATACAAATTTGATATGTTTTTCCTTGATTATATGGAGGATATTTATGAGAAAAATATTAAAATAATTTCTAAATCCAAATGGGTCAAAGAGGTCATAGGTCAAAGTCCATCGATGAGTCGTCTACAATAAGTGAATCTTCAAACATTAATAATATTGAAGAATCATTTAAAAATTTAGAATCATCTGAAATTAAATTTGAAAATATTATTAATAATATACCTCAGGAATTGAAGGTAATTAATAAACACAATAATTCAGATTCAAAAAATCATAGGCCAGAATGCACCTATTAATCACCATGATAAGTGAGTTTTCAAATATTAATAATATTGTAGAATCACTTAGAAATTTAGAAATTAATAAATTAGAAAGGAAATGACCTAAAAAGCCTATTCCTCCCGATATTCAAATTTCTAAAAATTCTTTAGTTAATCAATTTTCTGTGCCTGTAAAGAAATTATACGAATGAAATATTGATGGATTTTCTAAGTAGGAAGCTCTCAACAATTTACAGTACATGACAATAGGAGCTAATAGCTACATTACCACACATAGTTTGCCTCACAATGAGGCAATCCATCTTTTAGTCACAAGATTCATAGGAATACTTCATTCCTGGTGGGAAAAATATCTCACAAAAGAATCCAAAAATATCATCCTTTCAGCAGTGAAGATTGATGCTGAAGGGACTCCAATTATTGGAAAAGATCAGGAAACAATGCCTGATACTATTAATACACTTCTTTACATGATAATTGAACATTGCATTGGAACACCAAGTAATATTACTTCGCGTATCCATGATCAATTCACTAATCTTAGGTGTCTAACCCTAAGTAATTTTCACTGGTATAAAAATATATTTTTATCTAGAGTAATGACAATAGATGATAAAAATCAACCATTTCAGAAAGAAAAATTCATTAATAAATTACCTAATTTCTTCATACACAAAATTAGAATAGTCCTTAGTAATAACCTAGGTAATATACAGTATAATAGTCTCACCTGCGGTACAATAATACATAAGGAAGGTCTAGAAATGTGTATTGACATAAAAATCAATAAAAAAATTAAAAAAGAAACTGCAAAATATGAGTTAAACAATTTCTATAAGCAATATGGTTTTACCCATTATTGCTCATTCCCAGAAAAATAGGAAAAAATCTCATTTAATCCCTAGAAGGTCCCACAAACCTTATAGGTGTCAATACCACAAAAATAAGTATAAAATTTTGACAAACGCTTCTCTAAGAATAGAAATTATTCTAGAAGAAAAATCAATAAAACTTTATTGATAAAATAAAAATTAAGTAGTTTAAATATGGCCAGAATGGTCATTTTACAACTACTTGTCAAGCTAAAAATCAATTAAAAATTTATGATGAAAAATAATAATAGTTTAGGAATCATAGAGTCAATAGAATACTATGTGAAAGATAGTAAATATTTATGAGAATTTGAATACCCTGAATCCTTTGAGTCTAACTCTTCGAGTTCTAATAGTGATTCTCCTAACATCTCTATGGGGTGAGAGGATAGTCGTTGTAAAAAAGTTAATGTTTTAAATAAAAAGAAGAAAACCTCTTGTTGGATCTAATCAGCAAAATTGAGAATCCAGAATTAAAACAAGAATATTTAGAAAGACTTAGGAAAGTAATTCCAAATAAATAAAATACTAAGTCTAATAATAATAATACTGCAAGTCTTTCATAAACATTAAAAAAATTCAATAAGGTTAAGCAATAAGATAATGAAATTACCTTACATGAACTTCAAAAAGAAAATAAAAATATCAAAATTAAAATAAAAGAACTAAAAAATTCTAACACATAAATAAAAGATGAATTAATCATTTTAAAAATAGAAAGTTTAGTTGAATATAATGAACTAGGAGAACGTAGTAACTTCCTAAGTCCTGATAATGAGATTAAAGAACTATTATCAACAATCAAGATGATAATAACTTCATCTAAATTTTTAATCATATCAAAATTAAAAAAATGGCATATAATGATCAAAATAATTTACAGTATTGACTCTTGTTGATTCAGGAGCATATTTAAATTATATGCAGGAAAGACTAATTCCTACCAAGTACTTTCAGAAGACAAGAGAATCTTTGTCTTCTGCCAATAGTACTTGAATGCATATTAATTATGAAATCTCCAAAATTCATGTTTTCCAAGACAATATATGTTTCAAAACATCATTTGTCTTAGTAAAGAATATGATGGATAAAATAATTTTGGGTTTACCATTCATTTATTTGTTGTATCCTTTCACAATAGAGTATGATGAGATAATTACTTATCTCATGGATAAAGCTGTTAAATTCAAATTTCTTTCTTTTTCTCTCAATGAGAATTTAAAAATTTTAAAACAGAATTTTATTTTCAAATCCATAAATTTAATCTCTTGTAAAGAAAAACAATTGTGTTTTTTACAAGAAAGAATAAAATTAAGAAGAATTGAAGCATAACTTTAGAATATTGTTATTCAAAATCAAGTTAAAATCCTTAAATGAGAAATTGATTACAAACCCTTTAACAATGTTTTGGAATGGATAAAATATTCAATACCAAACAAAAAAGACTTAATCAAAAGACTTAGAAATATGGATAAAATAATTTTGGGTTTACCATTCATTTCTTTGTTTTATCCTTTCACAACAGAGTATGATAAGATAATTACTTATCCCATGAAAAAATCTGTTAAATTCAACTTTCTTTTTTTTCTCACAATGAGAATTTGAAAATTTTAAAACAGAATTCTATTTTCAAATCCATAAATTTAATTTCTTGTAAAGAAAAATAATTGTATTTTTTACAAGAAGGAATAAAATTGAGAAGAATTGAAGCACAACTTCAGAATACTGTTCTTCAAAATCAAGTTAAAATCCTTAAACGAGAAATTAATTACAAATCTCTTAACAATGTTTTGGAGTGGATAAAATATCCAATACCAAATAAAAGAGACCGAAAGACTTAGAAATACTGATGTATTCTCTAAGATTGACATAAAGCTTGGATTTTGGCAAAACCAGATAAATGATATTATTAAATACAAAATTACATTTGATAGTTATAAGATAATGTCATTTAATCTTAAAAATACTCCAAGTACAATAAATGGAATTTTCAACCAATTCGTTAACTTCTTTATTGTTTGCATTCTTATTAAACAATACTGGTTGAATCTCTCAATTGTTTGTATTAGTAATATTACTATTTTCTCTAAATATGTTAAATAATGCTGGAAATATTTTAAGTTGATTGCTAAGATAATAAATAGTTTAATTATCTCTGCAAGAAAAATCAGTTTGTTTCAATCTAACATTAGATTTCTTGAATTTGATATCTATCATTCCATTATTAATCAAATTATACAATTTGCTTGATTCAAAGATGTCTTTTAAAAATCAATGGCAAATCTGCAAAATGTGTTTTGGATGAAAAAATATTACTTCAAAAATAAATTCTTGCCAAGTAGTAGCCTATTCTCAGTACTTATATTTTTATTATTTAATTTATCAATAATTAAATTCTTGACTCCCTTACTTGTAAGGGAGAAATTGGATTGGGGCATGATTTCAATGCACCCTTAAGTCAATGGTATGAGAAATGTAGAAAAATAAGTTTTCATAAAGATAATAAAATCTGCTATGATAACAGAAAAATTTTAATTGTAAACCTTTTGAGACAAGTAATTTTTAAAATTTAATTTTCAAACAAAAGAATAAAAGAATTTCTAATACTGGAATGAACTTTTTTCGTCATACCTGACGGATTTCGAAAAAGATATAGGCATGATGTAGAATCCTTAACCAGAAGAATCAACATCACTTTCAGTAAATATGTGAAAAAATGATGAATGATTCAATGATAGAATAGTTTTCGACTTAACAATTAGCCCTTAAGGCCCAAATCAAATAGAAGTCTTCTACTCCAAACTAAGCTCAATCAACAATATTTGGGTCCATCAGATCCAATCACCAATCAACCATGGTCAACCAATTTGACACATTCCTAATATCCTTTTATGCCTAATCACTTTCAAAATACAAGAAATCATCATTTGTTTTTCAAAAAATGGCCAGTAAAAATCTTTTTCATATTCATCACTAAATTCCATTATGTTCTTGGATATAATAATAAAAATCTTAGTTTCTACAAAGACATTCTCTTTTAAATAGAATCCATAAAAATTAGACCAATCAGAAATTCAGAAGAAAGAATCATTTACCATTATTTCTCTATCCTCAAGATCATAACCATGGAGAAATGAAAAATTCGTCCTTTAAGTTTCAAAGTACTTTTGAATGAAAAATAATACAATTATTTTGACTATATTGATGCATGACACAAGATTTTCTTTCATCAAAATAGTAGTGATTTCTCACTTTTGGTTTTTAAATGTTGATAACAATTTCAAAATTGATTTTTCAAATTGATTCTTAAAATGGTGGTCCATTCATGGTCTTACCTTAGGATTTTTTTCAATTGATTTATGATAATCTTTCAATTTATTTTTAAAGGTTTACAACCCTCACCAAATGGGGTTTTCTTTACACAAATACTTTGTTTTTCAATAAAATATAAAATACCTTGAATTTTGAAATGGTAATACTCGGTTGAAAATGGAATCTTCACCAGAGAGTACTATGTTAAATGGTGAGATAAGTTGAATACCTATAATTTTAATTGCATTCATCAATTATGAATTTGCAAGTATTCATCCCATTATGAGACTAGAAAATAATTTTATCCAAGCTCCATTAAAAATTAATGAGCTTATTCACCCAGATCCAGAAATCAAACCATCCAGTCTAAATCCATCAAAATCTGAATTCATAACCAAATCAGAACCCTCTTCAAAGGATAGATCAAAGGCCACGAAACCAAAATCCAAATTGGAGAAAAAATTAATCCAAAAAATGCTTACCCTTTTAGAAGACAATAATGAATCTGACTCTGAATCATCTACAGAGCCAAGTCACCAAATTAAACTAAAAAGATCAATCATTCAGAAAGGTTACTCCTCAACAATTGAAGGACCCATTCAATAATATTGATCTCAGTGGTAAATAAACAAAATAATTTATCCTAAGCACAATGCCAATATTAAGGAGTTCAGAAATATATCAGAATAGTCCTTCAATACAACGACTATAATGATACCCAACAATCAATTATCAATGGAAACAATGCAAAAAATACAATGACTTTCAAAATAACAGTAATGAAAACACTAAAATCCAAGATAGCGATTATCAAGAAACAACAACAGTGGCTCCACCGAAATAAAGCAATAATAGTCACAATGACTCTCTTCAAGACACAATGATGATGACGCAAGAATTCAAGATTACAATTATCAAGGGATTTATGTAATTTTTCATTTTTTATAATAATTGTACTAGTTGTTAAATAATTAGGCAACTATTTATGCATTTTACTATTTTTAGTCAAAAGTAAACAAAAGTAGAAATGTAAAATGTTTTTATTTTTGTAGAATAGAATAGTTCACGTAAGTGATGAGTTCCCGGTGAACTCCACTTTCCTTTGGCTATAAATATGTAGCTCTCTCACATTTGTTCCTCAAAACTCGTTTTCAACTCTTAATTATTTGAGAGCTAAAACTTATTTTGTGAAACAAAGTTTTCTTCTTCTCCCTCTTTTGTAAATCTTTTTTCTTCTTCTTTCCTTCAACATTAATTAGTGAGCGGGAGAACTAATTAATCGTTGTCAATAAAGTTGTTTGTGTAAGTTTTAAATCTTACACCTTAATACATCTATCTTCTTTATTTCTTGCATCTTAATACTCCCCCTCTCTAATTACTTTAATTAGACTTGATTTCGCATCTTTTAGTACCAGAGCCAGGTTGGTGGGGATAATTACTGTTTCTACTTCAATTTCTGCATAATTAAACTGTTCACCATCTATTATGATTAGTTATTATTATTATTGTTGCTCAATTGCTTACGTGAATAATTGCTTTTACATAATTTCACTCTCCATTCAAATGGATGGTTATCCTCATAATAAAAGCAACTACTTAAGGGTTCAAGTAGTTATAAACAATTACTTAAATTCTTCACGTAGTGACATGCTCTCTGGATAAGTGACTGAGAGAATCAAAATGACTACATTGAATGAGGAGTTCCTTGTTTAGTAATTGATCACAAGCCTCTTAATGATATTTTGGAATTGATAAAATATTCAATGTCAAATAGAAGGGATTTAATCAACAGACTTAGAAATGTTGATGTATCCTTTAAGTTTAGCATAAAATTTGAATGTTGGTAAATCTAGATAAATGAGACTGAAAAATACAAGATTATATTTGATCATTATAAATGAAAAATAATACTGTTTGATCTTAGATCTGCTCCACGTAAATTTCAGAATATAATGATTAAACTCTTTTATCAATTTACTTGAACTCTTCAAGTAGTCATTTTGATTCTCTCAGTCACTTATCCAGAGAGCATGTGACTACTTGAAGGATTCAAGTAATTGTTTATAACTGTTTGAACCCTTAAGTAGTTGATTTTATTATGCTAGCAATAAAGCAGCAGTAAAGCAGATACCACTTAACTATTTGAAGGGTTAAGAATTGGTCTCTAACTACTTGAACCCTTCAAGTAATTATTTTTTCTTGCTTCAACAACCTAAACATCAGTGGCTACTTGAAGGATTCAAATAGTTGTTTCGTCCAAATAGTTAGTTTTATTATGTCATTACTCGAACCATTGCTTGAAGCATTTTATGCGTAAAAAAAATAAGAGAAGAATGGGTACCAATCTATTCTCATTGAAGAAGAAGAAGGAGAAAAATGGTCGAGTCTCACTGAAAAAGGATGGGTCATAGGGTCTTGAAGAAGAAGAAGAAGAAGAAGAAGAAGAAGAAGAAGAAGAAGAAGAAGAAGAAGAAGAACAAGAACAAGAAGAAGAAGAAGAAGAAGAAGAAGAAGAAGAAGAAGAAGAAGAAGAAGAAGAAGGAGAACAAGAAGAAGAAGAAGAAGAAGAAGAAGAAGGAGAAGGAGAAGGAGAAGGAGAAGGAGAAGAAGAAGAAGAAGAAGAACAAGAGAAGAAGAAGTACGATTTTGTTGAAGAATAAGAAAGAAGAAGTGGGAAATGAGAGCTAAGACTAGGGGAGTGAGTATTTGTCAATCATTGTTGATTTGATCTTTTCTTGGAGAATGAGCATAAAATTCAGAGTTTAGAAAAGGGGTATAAAAATCTTAACAAAAAATAGAAAGGATATATTTATCCAAATAACTCGTAATTGCCTAGGGTTTAAGTGGAAAAGACAAACAAGAGAAGGATAAAATCGGAGTGGGCTACCTATTAAACCATACACATGGCACATGGGTAGTGCATTTATTTACTATAATTTAACCAAAGGATAATTCTAGAATGACCAAGTAATTGATCAAGTTTTAGCTTACCAAGTGATGTGGCAATCATTTATAGGTTAGTATTTGATGACTCATTAAAATAATTTGACAAAGTAACCTATAAATAATTGCTACGTCACTTAGTCACTTAAAACTTGATCAATTACTTGATCAATGTAAAATTACTCTTAACCAAATTGCATCTACTTTAGTCAATGGACTTAACTTTCAATTAATTTAGGTTAGTTGAATGCTACTATCTACTTTTACCAACCTCCGTCTTATTGATAAATGAAAATGTAATAGATGCATTGCATGGTGCATTTATTTGGTATAATATATATATAATCTAACCCAATTATAGACTTTATTTAATGGAATTACCTTCTAACTAATTTAGACATATATCAATATAACATTATTATTTTTACAAAGATTTCATTCATTTTAGAAAAAGAGAATAAATCTAAATCAAGATAATAACAAAAAATAATATCTATCAACAAAGATAAACCAAATTTCAAAACCTCAACAGAAAATATTAACCAAAATACATAAATCAACCACAACAATAAAAAAAACTATTAAACGAACAATGAGGATAATTTAGAACTTCATCTTAGTTCGTTCTACCTGAAACCCAAAAACCCAAAACACTAAACCCTAAAACCTTAAACCTTAAAACCTTTAACTCTAAACCCTAAATCCTAAAACCTAAACCTTAAACAACCCTAAATCCTAAACCCTAAAAATCCTAAACCCTAGACCCTAAACCATAAACCTAAACACTAAACATTAAACCCTAAAACCCTAAAGCATAAACCATAAACCCAAAATCGTAAACCCTAAACTTTAAAACCCTAAACCCAAAAACCATAAACCCTAAAACCCTAAATCTTAAACCCTAAACCCTAAAATCTAAACCTTAAACTCTAAACAACCCTAAATCATAAACACTAAACCCTAAAACCTAATCCTTAAACCCCAAAAAACCTAAACCTTAAACTCTAAACAACCCTAAATCATAAACACTAAACCCTAAAACCTAATCCTTAAACTCCAAAAAACCCTAAACCTTAAAAACTTAAACCCTAAAATCCTAAACCCTTAAACTTTAAACCCAACACTCTCAAACCCTAAACCCTAAACACTAAATCCTAAAACCTAAACCCTAAACCCTAACTCTAAAAACCCTAAAACCCTAAAATCCTAAAGCCTAAAACCCTGAACCCTAAAACCTTGGACTCTAAACCCTAAAACCCTAAACTTAAAACCCTAAATAAAAATGCTAAAACCTAAACTTTAAAACACTAAACCCTAAAACTCTAAACCCTAAAACCTAAACCCTAGACCTTAAGAACCCTAAACCCTAAAAATCCTAAACCCTAAAACCTTAAAATCCTAAACCCTAAAACACTAAACACTAAACACTAAAACCCGAAACCTTAAAACCCTGAACCCTGAACCCTAAAACCCTAGACTCAAAACCCTAAATACAAAACACTAAACCCTAAACCTTAAAATACTAAACCCTAAACCCTAAAACCCACTCAAAAAAACTTGCTTGACTGAAATCGGTTGAAATACATTTTCTTACTTTTCAATATGACTTGATTTCCAAAAAAAATTGATTTGGTAATTTCAATATTAAGAAAATATGTCTACGCTATTTTGCTCCTCATTTAACCAAGTCACTATTGCATAAACATTTTTAATCTAATAATGTAAAATTTTCATCTAAATTAATAAAAAACAAAAGTACATAATAGATGCAATGCAAAATATGCACTTAAATTGGATACTTCTTGATTTGATAGAATACTTCTTCCTCAAGAAAGTCATATGTTTCCTATATAGCAACACAAAACAAAAATTCAAATAGAGTATGAAATAAAGAACTATTACAAAAATCAATGAGCATGATAACAAATAAAAGATTGAGAGATTATTATTCTTACTCGATATAAGGTTGTACTTCATTAGTATTTTCTAATACGTAACGATGCGCTTGCTTCCACGTTTCATGATCAATTCTTTCTACACGACCACTTGATAAAGTCTTACCATCTTTTAAATCATCATCTGAGCATGGAACTCCAATCGATTTAACTCCTAGATATTCAGTGCAAAACTCTAAAGCTTCTTCAACAATATAACACTCACCAATGCAACCCTCTAGACGATTGTGGTTTCTTACATAACCCTTTAACACATTTATATATCGTTCAAATGGATACATCCACCGCAAGTAAACTGGTACATAGAGTCGTACCTCTCAAATAAGGTGCATAGTGAGATGAACCATAATGGTGTGGGAGGAAATGTTTTTTCAAGAATACATAACGTCAAAACAATTTCTTTTTGTAGCACATCTAGTTGTGTAATATCTATAACCTTACTACAAATTGCATTAAAGAATGAGCGAAGTTTGGTGATTGCAAATCCTACATGATCTGGTAATAATCCACGTATTGCCGCAGGAAGTATGCGTTTCATTAATTTATGACAATCATGAGATTTCAACCCATTAAGACTAAGATCTTTCAAAGAAACCATATTTTGAAAATTTGATGAGTACCCTTCAGAAACTTTTATGTTAGCTAATGTAGTGCATAGTTTCTTCTTTTCTGCTCGTGACAATTTGTAACAAGCTGGGGGTAGAATTATTTGTTTTCATCGACTCTTGGTGCTAATTCTTGTCTAATGCCCATTTTCACAAGATTCATATGACTAGACAACCCATCTCTTGTCTTCCCAGAAATGTCAAGTAGTGTTCCTATAATGTTCATGCAAATATTTTTTTCAATGTGCATAACATTGAGACAATGTCGAACATGCAAGCTTTTCCAATATTCTAGATTGAAAAAATTTGATTTTTTCTTCCAGTAAGATTTGGGCAATCCGTCTTTCGCTGGCTCCTTCACATTCTTTTTTCCCAGTGTAAATCTAACTTTCTCAACTCTCTCCAACACTTGTTTACCACTTAAACATGCATGAGCCGTTTTAAGCTCTTGACTACATCAAATGCCTTTTTGTTGCTTCTGTAAGGATGTGTGAGTGGTAAAAATATTTTTGTCCTATATATGCATTTTGTCTGTTGTGTTTTAACCTAATAGAATATGTATCTTCTACACATATTGGACAAGCATTAAAACATTTAACACTGCATCCACATAAGTTTTCATATGCAGGAAAATCATTGATTGTCCACATCAAAACTGTTCTTAGAGTAAAACTCTCTTCCCGATATGCTCCATACGCCTCAATTCCCACTTCCTAGAGAACTTTAAGATCATCAATCAAATGTGCTAAATAAACATCAATATCATTTCCTGGTTTCCTAGGACCAGCTTTTAGCAAAGTTAACATCATATATTTGCTCTTCATGCACAACCACAGAGGGAGATTATATATCACCATAATAACAGGCCAACAACTATATTTACTGCTAAGGGAACTAAATGGATTTATCACATCTGCTGATATAGCTAGTTGAAGGTGTCTATAAGTTTCCAAGATGGAGAATCGACTGGGTGACGTAATTTACCATCTATTTCCCTATTATAAGCATGTCATCTTAAGTTTTCTACAATATGGCTACTCTTATACATTCGTTTGAACTGTGAGATGGGAGGGAAATACAATAACACCTTTGCAGGCATTCATTTTTTCTCCCCTGACAAATTCTTCAATGGTTTCCATCTTGAGACACGACACGTAGGACATACAATTGCTTCTACATGCTCATTTCTATGTAAAATGCAATCATTAGGACATGCATGCATTTTTTCATAATCCATTCCTAAAGCACACAAGGTTTTTTAGCTTCATAGAATGAATCTGGCATTTGATTGCCATCTGGAAGCATATCCTCTAAGGAACTCAATAAGTCTGAAAAACTTATGTCACTCCATCCATATTTAGCCTTTAAATTGTACAACTTCACTAACGCTGATAATTTTGTGAACTTTTTACAATTCGGGTACAAAGGCTTCTCAATGTCATTAAACATCTTTTCAATTTTCTCAAGATTATCCGGATAAAAATGTTCTACTGCTTCAACCATATCTACCATACATTCATAATCATCAATATTTTCATTATAACTCTCTCTCTTCCTTCATTTATACCCAACGTACTTTTTCTACAATTATCGAGTTCTCCATGCCACACCCATGTTTGATGTTTGATCTATACCATGAATGAATAAGTGATTTCTTACCTCAACAAAAGTGACACGTTTGAGATTCCCACATTCCACACACGGACAACGTAAGAAACAAGGGTCATTACCATGCTCCATCTCATACTTGGGGAAATTTTCAACCTAGTAAAAATTTGTAGATGTTCTATCCATTAATATCCATGATTTATATCCATCATAAGAATGGAAAAATATATACAAAACTTGTTACTACCCTAGGATTAGCATAATTAATTTAAAAAAGATAAGGAAAAACAAAAATCATACCTTCCAAACTTACGAGTAGGAAGGAATAAAAAAGAAATCGGAGATCGTCAATGTGATCTCGAGTTGAGGTAGATGAGGAAACAATTGATTGGCAGAAGAAATAGAGATTCAAAGATGATATGAGACGCAAATAATATCGATTTAAAATAGCGGAGAGAATAAGAAGAAGTCACGCGGTTATCATTTAAGGCGAAAATGTCTAACATTCACGACGGGTGATAGAGCACATGTCGTGAATAATGTCCACACCACGTGCGCAACTTAATTTTTTAAGTAGCGCACATTATGGACACATCAATCACGACGGGATCCGTACCTCCCGTCGTGAATTACTAGTCATTTACGACGGGTCATCTATCCCCCGTCGTGAATGACAAGTCCAACACATTATTTATAATTAACCATAATTAAATAGTTGTTGCTGCATCTTCTCACTTGTATTCTACCCCTCAAAAGTCACAAACGCAGCTTGAGAGGGAATAATGATAATCCTAAATAATTAATCATTTGTCCTAATTCTTGCAGCAATCGCGTTAATGATTGCTATAACAGTACAAAACTTCAATATTAACTCCAGATAAAGAAGGTTTAAATTCCATCATATTAAAGAGAGTGAAATTAAAGTCATTGAAAGTCATTGTGATCTTGTCTTCTTATATATACAATAACTTCTCATACATACTCAGCGAAGTGATTGTTCCATTCACCTCGACTTCATCGATCAATATTTGTGTAAATGTTTGTTTGTGAACTGTCATTCAAAAAATTAACAATTACGTTAGTCAACTATTGAACATTATCATAGGAATAAAATTATAGTGAACAGTAACTAACATACATACCATTTCATTCATAGGCTTGTCAGAATTCTCTATTATATGTTTCATGAAACACATAAGAAAATATCCACATTTTGTGCCCCCAACTTACTTAGGACACTAGTATATAAATTAATTATATAGATTGATAAATCAAACACGTTAGCATATAAACAAAGAATAAATGTATAAATCAATACCTGAGCTTTTGCCACTTTAAGGTTTTCCTAATTGTATGTTATATCTGAGCTCTACTAATGTTGAAGGCCTTGCATAATATTTTAATCATTAATTATATCTTTATAGTGTAATTCATATATAATACATTTAATTCTTAATTAAAGAGTAAAACTTACTTCGTAAGAACAACTCTGGGGTCCGTATGACTAAAATTATCAAGAGGGTCAAATATACATATACATTGCCCCCCATAAATATCCATGACACACAATACCCAGTGAAAGTAAAAATTAAATGGTACAAAAACATATTGCCCTGGTCGCGTGATTGTCAAAATATCATAGATATAATGTGTCATTCTTTGTAAGTTATTGCAACAGGTGAATGTGCACAACTTCCTATGTAGCTTTTAAATTTGGCGACGTCATTGCCTACAGGGTGTCCCATATCATTTGAAAGTGATGTAAGATTGCCCTATTTTCCCTCTTCTTTTTGTCATACTAGTTGTTGTATCCATATTTAATCTATCTAAGTTATCGATATTCAAATTACCATCTCTTGAATCTTGATCTCTATTCATATCTACAATTGTATGAATTGCATAACATATTAATTTCATTCAAATACGCTTAGAAAATCTCCCATCTAGATGAGATTTGTTTTACACAAGGATAAAATATGTACAAACATCTCGACCTAGATATTGAAAACTTAACAAGACATAAAATTGAGAATTTAAAAGAACCTAAAATAGTTGTTGACTGTGTTTAAACCAGCGAATAATATTCTATAGCTTATCGAGTAATACATTTATTGGCTCATATTAGCTTCAGAATAGTGTTTTCGTCGTATATAGTTGCTTGAGTTGGTTTAAACAGCTGAAAATTCATTTAACGGCATAGATTTATGCATATGTAAACACATCAACAGATCAATCTGGGATTTTCCTATTAATCTTAATATGAAGACTAATCAGACACACAATAGAACGTAATATCGATCAAGCGGCGCGATGATCTGTAGTTTGCAGTGAAGTAGAGTGGCTTAATGTATCCGTAAAGATATTCACTTCTTCCCATTATCTAAGTAAATTAGTCGGTACCAACAAATTAACACACTACTATACAATATCTTATCAAAACAGA
Organism: Datisca glomerata; assembly: GCA_003255025.1. Taxonomy (NCBI): domain Eukaryota; kingdom Viridiplantae; phylum Streptophyta; class Magnoliopsida; order Cucurbitales; family Datiscaceae; genus Datisca; species Datisca glomerata. The sequence continues at coordinate 971,157 of QANY01003970.1, forward strand.
TACCAAACGACAGATACCCACCATACCAATTGAGCAAAGAGAAATTTCAAAGCAGGAAAAGCATATGCATATGTTTTCAAACGAAAAAAGTGAGTGAGAATTTCAATGGCGGCAGATAACCACCATATCCATGTGGAAGCATGCCAGCACCGAATCAATGGCGATGGTAGAGAATTTCAAACGAAAAAATTAGTTACTGAATTTTGTAGAAGACGACGGCTACTACGCGGGAAAATGAGAACAAGGTTTAATCTTAAGCCCGACGGGAAGCATAGGTGTCGTGTGTGCAATGGGACAAAAATGGTGGGCAGCTGTGCGTACGGGGTAGGGAGAAAGAAGATGAAATAATAAAAAAAACTAGGATTGATACTTAAAAGGAGACAAGCAGGATAGGGGTTATACACCCCATCATTTTGTTTACTGTTTAGTTCTCACGACAGGGCGTCGATCCCTCGTCGTGCGTTTCCTACATAACACGACAGAGTGTTGAGACCCCGTCGTGTTTTACTCACGATGGGGTCCCCTTCCCCATCATTTTGTATAAACTTAAAGCAAAAAATGAGGGTTTCATGACCCCGTCATGCTTTACTCTCTTATATGACGGGATTAGAAGTCCCGTCATTTTTGTGTTTCATAATAGGCATAACAGCGGGATCTTTTTATCCCGTCGTGACTCATTTTTTACGTGTCGTCGTAGATAAATTAAAAGTTATTGTTAACATCTATGACTGATGCCATCTACCTATTATAGGTTTATTTAAAGTTTGATCACAAAAAATAAATGTGAATTAGGGTAGAAAAAGTGGTGAGGGACAAATTGAGAAATCAAAAGTTGCTCTTAATTTAAACCCACTTTAGAGATACTAGATTTTTAACACACGCTGCACATTGTAAATATAATTGTTTAATTAAAAAGACGTGCTTAATAGAAACATATGGTATAATTCTTTTTTTTATTGGTAATGATGAATTATTGATAAAACGACGCAATCTCAAAGATTAAATTTGACGATTGAAAACTAATTTATTTTCCCCAAAAATTGCTATTTACTTATGTAGAAAACATACCAAACACTTTCAAGGATCAATCATAATGTCTGGGCTTCTCATATCCACTTCTTTCAAGACCAGAATGTTCATATTTTAGCTTTTCAGTCCTCCTCCTATATCCATACCACTACCACCGCCTTCTTCCTCCCCATAACTTTGTTTTTCACCATAGTACTGGTCAGATCCTCGTTCTTCTGTAAGTATGCCAATTAAAAGATTGTAAGGTTAACCGTATGGCCGCTCCAATTCCAATTAAATCTGAAAGGACATTATATGAAAGTTAAATAAGATATTTTTTCTAGAACAAAACTTAACATAATTTTAAATGGAAAATCTAATAAATTATTTTTTTCCTCAACAAAATTTGGGAGAATGATGAGTTAATTCCATGTAAATATATCATTAAAAAAGGAAGAACAATAGTAATCAAACAGAAACCTAGTTGATAGATAACATGGCACAAGCTTTATGAAGATTAGATTGACAAAAATCACATAGTCGAACTCCACGTATTATATTACCCGATAAAAGGCTTGACGCTTGCGCATCTCTTCTCCAAACTTCAACTTTTTAACATTCTCAATATTCAATCAACGCAATTACATCCCTTTTTGACAACACCAAGTCTAAACATGCAAATTCTTTTAGCCTTTGTTAAAAACTATATACCGCATTTATATGGTGTGGGATAATGCACACCATTTATTTTGTATGTTCACCCTATTCATATTCAATAATCAAAGTTATGAATGTAGATATAAGTAATTATAATAGTTGGAATCCCATAACAATAATCTAATATAGAAAAACGGAACTCATTATAAGTGGATAAAATTGTGGTATATTAGAAGACACCACCTACAAAATAACTCACCAATTATTAATTAGAAGGTTAATTAAGAAATTTTTAAAAATAATAAGTGGATAAAATTGGCTTTAAATATTTCTCCTTGCTAAGTCACTTTTAATATAGTAAAAATAAAGATAAAGATCAAAGAGTTTTAAAAATAATGAATTTGGTATACTAATTTATTTTTATCAATTTATGGCTGTAAAGATAGCTTGAATTCTTGTGTGAAATTAAACCGACAAATTATTTACTTTTGTCTCCAATCAAAACTATATATGCATATGTTCTTAAGTTCAAACAGTAATTAAGAAGTTTTTTTTTGTAAATAATAATTAAGAAGTTGAGATAAGTTTAATCAAGATGGTATATGTTCATGAGTTATAGTTTGTTATGTTCTAAGAATCACCTAAATTGAGATGAATTGGTTCAATGTATGAGAAATTGTTTGTATCAACGATTGGAGATAGTCATGTCAAGGCTAATTTTGGAATAGCTTAAAATATAGATGGATAAAAGTATCCAAAAAAGATTGTGAAGTTACTCTACTTTTAATATATAATAGACTAGTAAAAATGTACGTGATAAGTCTAATTTTTTTGTTTTGTCGCTACCCACAGTCATGTCTAGGAAAAATGAAGAGAAATTACAGAAGAATATTGTCATTTTTCACTAACTACATGCATAGAAAAAAGCATATTTATTTTATTTTTTCCTTATAAAATAAAAGATAATGTACTAATTTCAATACTTATGAATTAAAATTTATATTGAACCTTGAGTTAAATAATATATCAATCATACTCCCTGGTAAAAAAAAAGGAGACCGCACAAAACAACACGCTTTGTATGTTATACATAGTATCCATTATGTAGTGACTCATTAGAAATATAAAAATATAAATTTTAGATATTGTATATATTAAAAACTTTAATGCTCTAAATGTGCACATAAGATAATATGTTGAAATTAAAAATTAGGTGTATGAAATTATACTATAAAATTATTTTTGAATCTTAGAAAATAGTTTTATTTAATCAATTTATCACCTTCCTAAGAAATAACTATATCATTAATAGATCGTTGAAAAATATATCAATGTCTTTCTCTAAATTCATTTGTATAAGTTTTTATGTTGCTAATAACATATATATGACAATTACATAATATAAATTTTATAAATTACTAACGAATAAATTATTATTACCTAAATGATAAATCTTCCCTATACACATAAAAAATGTCTTCCAATTGACTTTAACGGACATTCACGTTTCCAGTTACACAACATTATCAACATAATTAATTCACAAACTATTTATAGAATTTTTTAAAGGAAGTAAATAGAAAATAGGTGAAATACATTTTCTGTATGATATTTTAAGGGGGCTTAGAGGGTAAAAATAAAAATTAAAAGGCTTTTCCCTTTAAATCCATTTAATATAGTATATAGATATAGATTATGTTGAGAATTCAAAGGATAAAGAATGGCATGTAGTTGTCTATACAAAACCTAGAGATTTGTATGACATGGGAGTATTAGAGCTAGAAAGTGACACCAGAAATCATCATAACAACGAAATTCTCAATGAACAAAGTCTAAAAGATGTGAACTTAGTTCGAGTGGATGTTGATAGTTTGACTTTTAAAGACATGGCAGATGATTATAATAATAATGATGATGATGATGATATTTTTGAATAATGTGATTGAATGTTTCATAAATATCTTTTTATATTTTTTGTTATAAAAATATCAGATTTAGCCATAATGTATGAAAATGTGTAGGATTACACCATGAGATCGTCAAGACAACAATTAGCACGTTCAGATACTCGATTGGATATTGACTCTCCTACTGAATCTGGAGGATCAAATCCACATCATAATATGGATATGAAAACAAAAGGTTTGTTCGCTTTTGTTCAAGTTAATTAGGATAATAAAATAGTGTTTCATTTAATTATCATAATGATATTATATGTTTTGTTAAATAGGACTATCTCAACGGCACACGCGTGGAAGGACACGGATGTCATCTATGTGAACCAGATCAGACGATTACATGTGGCTTTCAACGAGGGTGGTCAGGTCATTAGTGACAATAAAGACAAGTTTGTAGACTTTTGTGGTACCGTTGCTGGATCACACAATATTTTGCCCATACAATATAATTGGAAGCATGTATCACGTTATCATAAAGATCAAGCGTGGGCCATAGTGAAGGTATGGATACTAATTAATATTGTTATGACACTTATCTGTTTATATATATCTAACTACTTATTAATTTTTTTAGCCAAAATATATGGTCGATGAATGCCATAAAGAGTACGTTTTGAAATCCTTAAATAAAAAATGGAAGGATGAAAAGTACAAAATAAAGAATAGATATATGGCGCTGATTGAAACGGAAGAAGATCAAATGCAACATTAGGATGAGGTTATTCCAAAAGAGAGTTTCATTGCAATAGTCCATAAATGGATTACAGAATTTTTTACACATACAATATGGCTGGAGGCATGTGTCATGTTATCATAAAGATCAAATCTGGGACACAGTGAAGGTCTAGATGATAATTAATATTGTTATCACACTTGTATGTTTATATATATTATTTTTTTAGTCAAAATATATGGTCGATGAATGCTATAAAGAGTACGTTTTGAAATCCTTAAATAAAAAATGGAAGGATGAGAAGTACAAAATAAAGAGCAAATATATGTCATTATATGAAACGGAAGAAGAGGCATTGTAACATTGGAATGAGGTTATTCCAAAAGAGAGTTTCATTGTAATAGTCCATAAATGATACTCGGAAGAAGGAAAGGTATGGTTGTTTACTCTACAACTATGATTAGTTGTATATGAAATAAATTAACTCTTATTTCTCTATCATAAGAAAGGCTTGATGGAACTAACAAAACATCTCAGAGTAAACAAAAACACCCTCACACGTTGGGACGTACTAGTTTGGCGAAAAAAACATTAATGGTAAATTCTAAACTTTATAAATTGAATCATCTTAATTAGTTTTATTTTAAGTATATTTTAATCATATGTTCTCATTTGATAGGCACAAGAACCTCAAAGGTACTCCTCAAAATAGAGTTGTTTATATCCTCACATGAGTGGAAAGATAGAACTTATGTGAATGAAGAAACTGCAAACGTTGTTGTAAGTATAAGTTATAAATATTTATATCAAGTTTTTAAATTGTTATTACATATTTATTAATACTAAGTCTTAATTTTGTATTGTAAGTGAAACTTAAAGAGCACATGAATGAACTCCAGGATGGTGATTATGATCCAATTTCACCAAATGGCACGCTCTCACAAGTGTTGTGTCCAGAGCATCCTGGATGTTTGTGTTCATTAAGACTCTAGTCAAATCCATCTAAAGTGTTTTTGCGTTACTATGGGGAATTTTCCAAGCAAGATGCTACCCGTTTAACAGTTGAGCTGGAAGCTCAATGTAAATGAGTGTCTGAGTTAGAGGCTCAATGTACGGGAGTGTCCGAGTTGGAGGCTCAATGTGTATGAGTGTCTGAATTGGAGGCTTAATGTGCACGAGTGTCTAAGTTGGAGGCTCAATGTGAACTAGTGCTTGAGTTTGTGGGTGAATGTTCATAAATGTGTGCTCAACTAAACTTATTTATGAAGTTTATGCAAGACTCCCGTAGAGGGTAGGGTAGAGTTTTATGCCTTGAACTTTATGATACTTGTAAATACTTTGTTATTATGTATGTTTTCATACTTTGAATACTTGGGTAATTTTTATTTATAGTATAATATTTTGAATATCTTTTCAAATTCATGGGTCAATGTTTGATAATTTATGCACCTTGTAAATGTGTAGAAAAAATATTGTTTGATTGTTGTGAATTAGTTGTTAAAATTGTTCTATATGCAGGAATTTTTGGGATAGGTGGGGAAAATGAATACATTTCACGACGGTTCGCAACCGTCTCTACACAGCTGTTGGAAGTGTCCATCCAATGATGGTTTAGTAAAACCATCGATGTAAAGTGTATAACGACTAAAATAAACCGTCGCAGTTGCAACAAGACCATAGCAATTGACCACGTTTTAGTAACATTTCTCCAACGGTTGCAAAAACCGCCGGTAGATATTGTGGTCATAGGTCTCACGACCATGGAATCTATTATGACTATTCAAAACCATCGCTAAAGATAGAAAAGACCATCATGGTTGACATGTTTTCTTGTAGTGAGAGAAAGAGGAGCAGATGCTTCAAAGTTTCATAAAACATTCTAACATTAATGCTTTCAACAGTAAACTTTAACACAATAATCAAATTCAAATTTAAAATAATAAAAGTAAGTCTAAGATCTCTTTTAGGTAATAGTACGACATACTATTATAGCGACGAAGTTCTCGCACGTTGAAATAAAATTCACCCGGAAAAAAAAGGCCTAGAATTTTTGCCAACAAATAATTATTATTTGTCGGTAAAAAGTCTTATGTTTGCCGACGAAGTAGAAAGTTGGTCGGTAAAGGCTTCATCTATAGCGACCAACCTAGAGTTTCATCGACAAAAAAGCCTTATTTATACTGACGAATTTGAAATGTCGTCATTGAAAGCTGACTACCTTGTTAAAACGACACGTTTTAACACAGTAGCGAGCTCCAAAAATACACAAAGAAAAAATAAACAAAACAAAACAAAACCCTCACATTCCCCTACCCGCAATAGATCGAGCTTTCCCGTCTCACCCCCGCGACAAAGTCTTTCCCCTCTCAGCCCCGAGTTGGAGCTCCTTCATTTATAGCCATTTGTCGCCAAGCTCTCCACTGTCTCTGTAAGTGTAGGTAAGCAAACCTCCTCTCTCGATCTCTCCCGCTCGGCGTTGCTCCTCTAGTTTTCTGTCTCTTCTCTTTTCTAATTTTTTGTTGTGTTGTGATGTCTCTGTAATTTTTTTATATTATTTCTCTCCAATTTGTTATGGGAGTTATAATAGAAGAAAGAAAACACTCGATCGTTGTTTGTTTCCACCGCTATAAATTGTATAATTTAGGCTTTGAGGGTATAAATTGAAAATTTGATTATGATTTAAGGGTATACACTCAATTGTTTCTTTTTATCTAAAATGGGATCAATTTAAGTGCATAAGAAATTCATTTGAAGATGCAAAATGGGTTTAATCAGGACACAAATTCCTATACGGCACTTAAACGAAAAGTAGAAGATTTTGAAATCGGGGCTTAATTAAAAAATTAAATGAATGTGCTAAATAAGCCAAAAACAGTTTGACGGGCGTTTGCTCATGTGCAGGAGTCGGTTTTGTAGTTTTAGCCTTGTTTTCAAGAAAGTTGGCTCGATAGTTCTAGTCTTGATCCATCAGTTGATCCAATCGGATCAGTTTTGGTTTTTGTAAAGTTGGTTCAGTTTAAAAAATACAATAAATAGACTACAGATTGAGACATTTAGGATTGATTGGTCTTGTTTGCATGAGTTGTTGTAAGAATTTGTCTTTTTTGCTTAACTGAATTTTTTGTTCTCTCTTTGTTCGTGTATCTCTTAAAAGAGTGGTTGGTTCCCTATGTTAGTTTTAAAAAAAAATGGGTGAACAATTTGTATAGACTCTCTTTAGATATGATTCGATAAGTTGTATCAATATAGCTTATTTTGATTGGTTTGGCTAAGTCTATCTAGCTTCCTGTGTTTCTCTGAATAGTTATTTAATTTATAGAGTGACAAAAAATATACAAGAGTTGGATAAAAGATCCTAATAGTTTGTCCAATGAGAATATTGATGGTATTTCACAGCTTAAAAACGTGATCAGTAATTATCTCAATGTAGAGGGCAAAACTCATTGTCCATGTAAAAAATATCTTAATCCAAGACAATTGTCTTTAATAGAAGTTAAAATGCAGTTGTGTTAGTATGGAATGACATTAAGGTATGATCGTTGAGTGTTTCATGGTGAAGAGATACAATGAGTGTTTCATGGTGAAAAGATACAAAGATATCACCATTCACCAAATATGGAGATGAATAATACTATATCTCACTTTAGTGGTGGTGATGATGATGATGATGGTGATGAGATGAGAGAAATGTTAGATAACATGTGTAGTTTTGAGCGTGCTAGATACTTTTTGAATACTTTCTGATTGATATTCATTGTCTAAAATAATAATGTTAGTTTAAATGTGTGTGTGTGTGTGTGTGTTGGGGGGTATCACTTTGTATCTGAATGTGCTAGATGCTTTTTAAATCCTTTCTGATTGATTCTCATTATCTAAAGTAATAGTCTTAGTTTGTGTGTGTATGGGGGGGTATCACTTTGTATCAAATTCTGTTAGTTTTTTTGAATATTTTCTTATTGATGCTCATTGTCTAAGATAATAGTGTTAGTTTCAATGTGTGCGTGTGTGTGGGGTATCACTTTGTATTTAAGCATGCTAGATATTTTTTGAATACTTTCTGGTTGATACTCATTGTCTAATAATATTATTAGTTTCAGTGTGTGTGGGTGTAGGGTGTGGGAGCTTATCACTTTGTATTTGAGCATGCTACATGATTTTTGAATACCTTCTTATTTATACTCCTTGTTTAGTTTTTTTTTGGGGGGGGGGGGGTTATCACTTTTATTCAGATTTTGCTGGATGCTTTTGCAATACTTTCTTATTAATGAATATATTTATCTTGAATTTAGCTCATTGTGATGTTATAGGGATCCATTTGTGCGTTATAGGATGGGCCTATCGCTGAGGATGCCACACCTCGCACCGAAGAAGAGATAGTTGAAGAAGTTTTCAGGTGAAATAAAGGTCTTGGAAATGGAGCCACCCCTATATCTTCCAAGAAAAATAGTCGAGTTGAAAATATAAAATTAAAGAAACAAATAAAGTCGATGGAGAACCAACTACAAAGCTTACTCGCTTGAGCTCGTCAAAATGATTTTTCACCTCCTGACGATGACTCAACAGCATAAACATGAACTTCAGAATATTTGTTAAGTTTTGTAGTTGTAACATCAAACTTTAAATACTCTTTTTTTATTTATCTTTTTAGATACATTTGTGAACCACATTTTACAGTGAATTATGATTTGGATATATTGTAATGACTATTACTAATTTGTTACATTACATATATTAATGATTAATATATGTATTTCTTAGAAAAATATCGGGTTCGATAAATTTTCAGATGATACTATTACTATCACAGGTGTATATAAAAATTGAAAATTCAGTATTTTTATTTACATTCTGCAAATATAAAATTTGGTTGCAAAAAACATTTCACGACTGTAAAGGGAAAAGTTTACAGCATTTAAGAATTGATCGTGAATTTTCTACATCATAATATGAAAATATAAAAAATAATTAAGAGAGAGAATGAGAGAATAACAACATCACGATTTACGTGGAAAACCCTTAAAGGGAAGAAAAATCACGAGGAGTTTTGATAGTATTTCATTATAAAGAAAGGGTTTACAAGGCTAATACAAGCTGCATCGGCTTGTTTCTCATGGGTATTGAGGGTTGTTGTGTTCTCTGTTAGAGTTACGCATTTATTTATAGGCATTCAATCGGTTACATATAATCTGATACAACTTATCTAATTCTATCTAAAAATAGGATCAACAGAATTTCCCTTAATATCTAGCTTATCAACATTAACAACTTAGTAAATCTTGACCGTCTGATCAATCCAATGGTCTTGATTAGTTTTTCTTTGAATTGCCACGTCGACAATCCATGTACTTTCATTTGATTAGTATATTCTTCATAACCACCTAGTTGATCATACAGTTCTCACTCTATCTTCTCCTTGATGATGTTCGGTCTAGATCTTGCCACATGTCATATAAAATTTTGAATGTACATCTTGCCTATCAGTATTAACAGCCTTTTGAATTTGAATCATTTGACGTAGTATGACGAATCTGATAGTTGTAGTGATTGCTACCAGCTTTACCACGGTGATGATTCCCTCTATTGGCTTCTCTGACTTTTACGACTCCCTATGCGACTTTTATACTTCAGCTACCTTGGTTAGGCGAGTAGCTCCAGATCAGTTTCTTCATATCTTCCAACATGGCAAATTCAATTATTCTCATAATGATTCTGTGGCATTTGCTTTAATTATTTTTCTTCTCCACTGATGTGGCTAAACACCGAGAATTATTTCTGTTCAGCGACCAAATAAAATTGGTCGCAAAAGAGTTTAAGCAACGAAGACAAACATTGGTGGCAAAAAGGTTTTTGCAATAAAAAAATTTTTGGTCGCAAAAAGACTTCTATGTTCGTCGAAAAAATCTTTTGCAACCAGTATTTCTTCTTTGAAAAATGTCTAACGCGCCGAGTTTTATTTTTCGTCGCGAATGGCTTTCGCTGACGAAGCGAAAGTGACGAGGTTCGCGATGAACATATGTTCGTCGCGTTAGATACGGCTTTAGCGACCAGAATATTGATCACTAAAGTCCATGTTTCTTGTAGTGTATAATAATGCAATTATAATTATAATTAAATTGATAATTGTGTCTACTCTCACTAGATATATTTGTTATCTTTAGATATACGAAATAAATATAATAGAGCATATATTAGTTATCACAATAATGTTCATCATTCACATGAATAGTTAATCTATCTTTGGGTGATTCTTAACCATCAATGAATTCAACTTAACCATGATTAAACATAATGTCACATTTCATTTTTCATTAGTAAGCATCAAACTCATAGGTAATTGAAAGTTCTTGAATAAATTTAATTCATAAAATTTTATAGTTTGGCTTCTTTGGTGACTAAGAAACTAGCGTAATATGGACTTCAATTATATGAAATTAATCTCTATCAATAAATGCATGAAACTGGATTTTACCCATTATATTCATATCATAATATGATATTCTAAATTGCTCAAATAAATTCATTTCATTAACACTTGAAAAATCATACAGCAAATAAGAATCTCATAATACTTGAAAACATAAAAAAAATCGTGATGCACAATTAATTGAGAATTCATGCCCATTACAAAACTAGTTGGAAGTTTTGCCAACCACTGAATAGCCATAATACAATTTTACTACGAATATAGGAGACTTGCTTTAAAATTAAAATCAAAATAAGTCATAGAATCAAACAATTGACTTAACACTAAACTGCATTAACATCAAAATTGGAATCTGTTTTCCAACTTCCACGAGACTTGAGATGGCAAACTACCAAATTGATATACAGTTTTATATTGCGAGAATTTGCCACCAAATGCCATACATCAATTTAAAAGCTTCCATAATTAAATACAGTTAACTGTTTCTTTTCAATTTTCATACTGCAGCGAACTAATAAATAATTCTGAAACTTCATTCCTTTTATGTAGCGAAAAAGTATCATAGTATTAACTTCAGACATTTACGTTAACAAGATAACACAATTTGAATGGAAAATTATAAGTTCTTAAACCTTGTTATGATACTATATGTAAGCAATTCATCAAAATTGTTATCCCATTAAGCAAACCCTAATTCTCAACTCTTAGAACTTTATGATTTTCATACAATTGGATATAGAAAAACACACATTGATCAATTGTGAATTATTTGATCCTTGAGCAAGTTGATGATGACTATGTAGGAAATTGACTTTCTCCTTCTATTCCTTCTTAATACTTCTGTTGATGGTTTTTTGTATTATATATGGGAAGAAGAATGACCAATCCCTTTTTATTTTAGGTTTTTTAATTGCACATTTCCATCAAAAATTGCAATGTAACTTTTTCCCTCATTTAAAATAGGTCAATAGGATTTTAGTATCTAACAATTAAGCCACAAATATATTATAATTATATTATATATATGTGGTCAGGTTTGCATCAACATCTAAACTTTTTAGGTAGAAATTTTTGTTATAATTATTTATGAATCGTGTTAATTTGTTTATTCTTCACCATATTCTTCATCTTTCTACTTTCTTATCGTTTTCATTCGTCATTAAGTTCAATCGTTAATGGAGGAAAAGAAACTGAAAGTTGGAAGAACGAAAAATTGTTTCAGCAGTTTATTCAACATATAAAGACGGTTCAAACTCATAACTAAAAGTATTACAAAACCGCCAGTAGAGAGCTCTTCGCTCCATTGAAGCACTATATCGGTGCTTTTAAACCATCGGTAAAGCAGTTGAAAAATCAAGGGTATATGTAAATTGGGTAATTAATAAGCTCTGCACCTAAGTAGACTACTTAAGTAGAACACCTAAGTGACACAGATATCACCACGTACCCAAAGGAGCAGGATGAGGGATACAAGCTTAAAACTCTTTAGTCTAAGGAAAACACTGAAGAGGTACAAAGTTTGATATGAGAAAGGAGGGAAACATCTCTTAAAAGACTTGTATTGAAAACTCACTTTATGCCCCAATGGCTTACATTGCTAAGGCGTATATAGTTATAGGCTTGGAACAATCCTCCATGGATATGGTATTTCCAAAGCAACACTTCATCTATTTTCAAGATCTAAATTAATGTGAACACCTTGACTTCTCTTGTGTCAGGGTTCAATGACATTAATTAGGATACTTATGTGTGAATCGTGAATGAGGATTGAATGAAATTCAGGAGAGTTGCCAATTAATCCCGTGTGTATACATATATATATGTATTAATTATTAAGGGATTCTAGGAAAGATGCCAATATCTCACAACATTCCATATTTATCTTAAATTATGAAGGGCTGGATCCTCTTCTGGTACATTGAATGATATATTTATTGTGAATAATCATTAAGGGACCGTTTGGTGTAAGATTGTGAATACATGATTTCTGGAATAATATTACTGAAATATAATTGTGTGAGTGTATATGCCTGAAAAATTAAGATTACTTTGTTTGTTAACATTTAGGAATATTCTGATTTAATGTTGAGAGTGTTAGATTACTTTGCTTGTTTTGATGGAATATGCAATATTATAGTACTAAAATAAATTTTCAACTCAAATACAATTTTACCCTTGAACTAAAATATGCTTATAAATAATAATTACTTAATTTATAATAAGATGACCAACATAAGTAATAACAAATATATAGATTTTACCCATGAATTTTTTTCGTATATACTTATTAATTTTTCTATCAAACCATTATATTATGATACCTTGTGTAGATTTTTATCAAATATTATTCATACAATTGAATCAATACTGCTCCAAGTGTATTGATGTGGTATAAAATTTACAATATAAGATAATAATTCTTATAAGAAAACCACTCATGATTTTCAACTCAATTACCAATATTATAGTACTAAAATAAATTTCTATCAAATTTCAATCATGATAATAAGTAAAAATTTAATTTTTAATTAGTCTAATATCAAAGCATGTAAACATAATATATTTTATAAAATATGTAAAAGTTGTCCCTCCAAGTAGTCCAACTATTTGACGGTTCCACGTAGGTTACATGTTGGCTCTCAACAAATTGTTCATCAACATAGTCATTTTGTAACTCAAAAGGATCTGTAGACATTTCACGTAAAATCAAATTATGAAGAAGGCAACATGCCATAATGGTCCTACATTGAATTTTAACGGGGTAATAAGATTTCCCTCTAAGTATTGCCAACGACCCTTTAAAAACCCAAAAGCCCTTTCAATAACATTTCTTGCCGAGGAATGCCTCATGTTGAAAATTTTTTCAGGAGTAGTTACTTGATGTCCTTCCCTCCAATCATTCAAATAGTATCATTGCCCTCTGTATGGTGCCAAGAAACCTTCACCATTGGTAGATCCAGCATCACATAAGTAGTAATATCTATTATCGGGATAACTGATTAGGATCATATACATTTAAGAAAATAAAACATGTCAATCTCTTATTAATGTTAACAATTACCTCGGGGTACCTTAAACCCATTTGTTCTAGATAAAGCATCATGAAGAACTGAAAGAGCTATACCTTCGTGTCAACAAAATCATCCCAGAAGCTAGCTTGAGCTCTCTAGTAAGGATCATAAGACAACAACGGAGCTATACCTTACGCCTACATATACAACAGAGAAATTAACATCTTTGACCAGATGATAAATATGTGAATAATGTATTAATCACATCCATTGATGTTTGGTCTCTAACAGATAACAAATTTCATATGATGTTTGGTCTCTAACAAATAATTAGGGGTGTTCAATATGTCTCGCATCTCCCTCTCCCTCAGCCTAGTCCCTCTCCCTCAGATCAGACCCTCTCCATCTCCCTCAGCTCAGACTGCCTCTCGCCTATCCCTCTCCCTCAGCTTAGTCCCTCTCCCTTAGTATTCAGTCCTTATCGCCTCTACCTCTCCCTCATCTCAGTCCCTCTCCCTCTCCCTCAGCCCAGTCCCTCTCCCTCTCCCTCAGCTCAGTACATCCTCCTCTCGCCTCTCCCTCAGCCCAGTCCTTCTCCCTCTCCCTCAGCTCAGTACATCCTCCTCTCGCCTCTCCCTCTCCCTCAGCTCAGTCCATCCTCATCTCGCCTCTCCCTCTCCCTCAGCTCAGTCCATCCTCCTCTCGCCTCTCCCTCTCCCTTAGCTCAGTCCATCCCCCTCTCCCTCTCCTTCAGCTTAGTCCATCCTCATATCACCTCTCCCTCTCCCTCAACTCAGTCTCTCATCCTCTTGCCTCTCCCTTTCCCTCAGCTCAGTCCATCCTCCTCTCGCCTCTCCCTCTCCCTCAGCTCAATCCATCATCATCTCGCCTCTCCCTCTCCCTTAGCTCAGACTGCCTCACACCTTTCCCTCTCCCTCAGCCCAATCCATCCTCCTCAGTAGTCAGTCCCTCTCACCTTTACCTCTCCCTCATCTTAGTCCCTCTCCTTCTCCCTCAGTTGAGTCCCTCTCCCTTAGCTTAGTCCATCCTCTTCTCGCATCTCCTTCTCCCTCAGCTGAGTCCCTATCCCTCAGCTTAGTCCATCCTTTTCTCGCCTCTCTTTCTCCCTCATCTTAGACTGTCTCTCGCCTCTCCCTCAGCTCAGTCCCTCTCCCTCAATAGTCAATCCCTCTCGCCTCTACCTCTCCCTCATCTCAGTCCCTCTCCCTCATCTCAGTACCTCTCCCTTTCCCTCTCCCTCAGCTCAGTGCATCTCCCTCTCCCTCACCTCAGTCCCTCTCTCTCTCCCTCAGCTCAGTTCATCTCCTTCTCCCTTAGTTTGCACATAAACTTTGGAAGGTTCATATTTGGCATGAAACCATAACATATGAAAGTAATAAGCATACACACACATATATATCATCAGAGCAAAAATAAACCATATTCATAAAATCGAGCTACAATTCTATAATATAGCAACATCCTCAACCAACTTATAGCAATTTGATATGAAACAAAATATATACAGAATCTTCCTAGAGTTGCAGCACCTAAAAGAGAAACTTCTTTCGACTGTCAATACGAATTTATTGCTCAATCCTCAAGATCGAGTTTATTCATCTGGAATGAAAAAATCAAATCTCACATCAACAAAACCAGAGCTCTCTTCTCTATCTTTTTCATTGAGGACATTTTTACTCCTTTTTGAAAGACACTCAATTACAACCCTAGATCTATTGGAAATCAATTCTGATTTCAGAAATTAACTAGGTCTAAATAGAAAAAATCAAAGAGGAGAAGAAGAACACTTATCACAAAGCTATGTAAAAACTCGCTTTGAGTTTTTGGCCTGTACAAAAAATGGAGAGGAGGGAGAAGGGCAGAACGCAAAAGGGCGCAGAAAGAGAGAAAGAGAGCTTACCATGGGTCACTGCTCGTGAGTGAGAGGGAAGGGGAGAAGGATAAGGCAGACGCGAACAGAACGAGAAGCTTTCGTGAGGGAGCTTACATGGGTCGCTACTTGTGAGTGAGAGGGCGAGGAAGAAGGCAGACGCGAACAGAACACCCGGAATGGATATACCCCTCGATTTAGAGGGGTATCAAGATACCCTCAATGGAGGGTATCTTTACATTTTAGGAATATTGAAGCACCCAAAAATTTGAACCAAATAAAGCAATCTCATATTTTCCATCATTTTCCAGGCATATTGCCTGATATCACCCTATATGAAATGGCCCCTAAGAATTTTCATATGAGGGGACTCTTTATTAGCTATCACCTAATCGTTGTGAGGACCTTTTCCATATAGAATCTTCATGTTGTTGATCTATGTGGTCTCTTACAAAAGTATTGTAGTTTGGCTTGTATATTAATTCCTCTTGTTGGGAATTGCATGTGTGTGTATGTTATTATCAAAAGAAACAAAGGGACTTAATTCCACATCAGTTAATTAAGAGGTGGAGTTGTGAATATAAGCAGGTTCAAGTTTCAAAATGTCACGTAGGCTTTTTGATATGTGCTTGCCAGACTCATATTTTCCTCCTTTGTGCTTGTCCATTTCTCTCGTTAAGCTTTATATATGTGCAGGTACGTATATTATCATCGAAAACAATATGTATTATTTTTCCAATTTAGATATATTTATTTAAGCATTCATGTGTTACACAAGAATGCTGAAAGGAAAAATTTCCTCACACTAAAATAATAAGAATAATAAGAGAGAGGATTCTTAAGAAACAAGTATATGATTACTTCCGTTTGTATTCAATGAATTGATTTATGATTGGCCTCTATTTATAAACTCTTGATTAGTTACAAGATTTAGCTAAATCCCTCTAAACCCGAGGAATCAACAGAATATGCTTCTTAGATTAAGCTTATCACATCAGACTAAGTTTATCTAATGTAACAATTCATTCTTCCCGCTTCTAATTGATCATGGTTGCTTATGTGGCTTCTCAGACAAGTTTTTACATGTACATTTGCCCCTATTGCATTAAATATCACATAGTGAAATTAACTTATAATATTTAAATTTCCTGTCATCATTGCATATTATTACTCTATGACTCTTCTTTTATGTACCATTTATGGTTCTCTCTCCCGTATTCTTTTGTCTTTCATCTTCCCATTCAGAGAATGCCTTACATGTGCTATTCTGGAGCAACCTTTCATCTTCCCGCTTAGAGAATGCTTTACACGTGTCATTTCAGAGCAACTCTTCATCTTCCCGCTCAAAGGATGCCTTACACGTGTCATTTCAGAATGACTCTTTATCTTCCCGTTCAGAAGATGCCTTATATGTGTCAATTTTGATAGACTCTTCATCTTCCCGTTTAGAGAATACCTTGTTGCGCTATTCTGAAACAACCTTTCATCTTCCCACTCAGAGAATGATTTACAAGTGTCATTCCAGAGCAACTCTTCATCTTCCCGCTCAAAGAATGCTTTACATGCACTATTCCGGAGCAACCTTTCATCTTCTGTCTTAGAGAAGGCTTTACATGCGCTATTCTGGAGCAACCTTTCATCTTCCCGCTCAGAGAATGCTTTACACGTGTCCTTTTCTTACTTGTCAATAGTCGCGTCTTTTCATTTCTTATCTCATCGTTCACATCTCCCAAGCCATCAGTTCGAACAGTCACATTCCCATTATCTTCAGTCCTCGATATCCTCGTTCCAACAAACCATTCTTCACTCTCATTTGAAATCCGTCACTTATATATAAGGTTTTCTTCCCCATTTTCTTCCTTCACTTTTCAGTTTTCTATCTCATAAGTTCTCGTTATCGTCCTCATTCTTTCTTCTTCTTTTCTTTGACTATAGGGAAATGGAATATTCCCATACCCTTAGTAAGCAACTCAGTGGAGTTCAACCTGGCCTATTACCTAGAATCTTTTCATTCAAACATTTTATGCGCGTTAGGAAGGAGTGAATCCATAGGCAGTCCATGTAGTCCCCTTTACCAAATCACTCTTAGCCCTATTGTCATAGCCCTAGGACTTAAGCTTCCATTTTCTCCTTTGTTTTCCTAGTTCTTTCACACAGTAGGTTTAGCTCCTTCTCAATTTACTCCTAGCTCTATAGATGCTTTGAATAGGAAGTACCATTTTAGTTTACGGCAAGACGAACTCCTTCAATGGTACATAGTTAAATTCTGAGTTGACATTTATTACCTTGCCCCTCGTCTGTCTGAAAAGAGAGGGAGTTTAATAACTGGGATCCCAGGAGGAGATAAGGGTTGAGAAAGGGATACGCTCTTGAATGGTGGGAACATGGGCTGTGATGGCCGCTGAACAATTCCCAAGAAATGGGAAATTTTCAGTAAGTCACCAGAGCTTCGGTTCTTGCCTTTATTTTCGTTTATTCACCTATTCATTCCCTTTATTTTTAACTGATGTGTATTTCTTTTTACTTTCTTCTTCTACAACAAAGAAAAGTCTGAAGCCCTATCTGTCCAAAGAATCTAAGACAAAGCTTGTTGCTACCTTTCACCTCCGAGCACAAGAAAGGGATTGGAAAGTGCTTTTTGACCTCAACCATTCTACCATTTCAGCTCCCGCTTCTACTTCGGGCCAGTCATCATCTTCAACTCTAATTGTTATTCCGGTTCTAACACGTTCTTCATCAATTCCCACTTCATATTTTTGTTCAGTTTCCTACCACTCCAGTTCTAGCTCTTCAGATCATCAAGAGTTATTTGATCGGGCTACAGCTGGTATAAGAATGGGTAAAAGATTGCAAAGCAAATTCGTGAGTCCCGTCGAGAAAAAGACTCGTACTAACACCTCTAGCTCTTCCCATTCAGAGCTTGTGGCTGCCGCTCCCATCACTACTAATCACCCTCCCACCGCGCTCGTTATGAGGATCGAGGCTCCACCGAGCTCTGAGCTACCTTCTCATCTGGCTCATACTTCAACCTTTGTTATGCCCGCTGCTGCTACAGGCACTTCTGCTTCAAGATCTGGAAGCTAAGGCACATTTCTAGTGTTTCTTAACTCTGTGGAAGCTAAGGCGCATTTGTAGTGTTTCCATCTCGGAGACAGTTTGCTTTTTGAATGATCTGGCAGCTTTTCACATCATCCTTCATGGAACTCACTCCCATTCTGATAATGACATCTTAAGGAGGCTTCCAATCGACGATCTTATGAGCAGACTGAGCCACAACTTGATGCGGGTGAGTTTTTCTTTTTATTCTCTTTTTCCCAGAAGTTGTATAATTTTCTTACTTTGTTTATTTTTCTATTTTTTTAAGCTGTCATTTATCACAACGCTCTTCAAGATTTTGACACTCAGCGTGATCAAGCCTTGACCTAACTCCATAGAGAGCTTTTGTTGGTTAACTCTGTAAATGCTCATCTTCAAGCTAAGAAGGAGCAATACGTGGCTAGCGAGATTGTGCTTCAAAAATCTTTGGAGAAGATGACACATGATGCTGATTTCGTTGGTGTAGAGGAGCGAAGACTGGTGGAAGCCCTTGAAACCGTAAAAAAGCCTTGTCTGAATCTGAGTTGGCTAGGGTTGAAGTTGAAAAGTCAGAGATACAACCATTGAGATGGAGGTTGCTTCCGATGCAGAGTATCAGGCTCTATTTGAACAAGGGGAGCTCATGGTCTATAGTGTGGGCTATAGGGATGCAATGGCAAACGTCTTCCCAAACAGCCCCTTGTTCCAGAAGTTAAGGACTTTGTGGGTGCTTCAATAGAAGATGTTCATGCTTAAGTCTCACCGTCTACTGCCATTCCTATTCTTGCTTCTGAGGAGGGTGCCCCCAAAGGCGATCCTGAAGTTATTGTAGTCTAGGCTTCTTTCTTTTTGCTTCCCTTGTCTCGTTTTCATTTTCATTGTAATTTTTTCTCATAATAAATGAAAAAGGTGTTTTGTATAATCTTAATTGATCTCTTCTTAAGTAGATTTTTCTCCTCTGCATTTCTGAATCTTTACTTTTTTAGACTCCCTTATTTTTTTCTTTTCCTTTCAGAACTTCTTTCCTTTTTTGTTTACTTTAGAGGGTAGTGCTGCAGACACCATTCCTCATGGACTTAAGTTCTCAGTCAGCTTAGGCACCCATTTTCATTTCCTTTAGAAAGCAGAAGCTTTCATGGGCATAAGCTCTTGGTGAGCTTAGGAGGCCCGTTTTCATTTTTGAAAGAGATAAGGAACACAAGATTTTTACGTGAAAAACATTTAACGGGAAAATACCACGGGTATAAATGTTTTCACTATTTAAATATAATTACACATAATATTTGTGTAAATGTAAAACATTCTAAGGTTTGGGCAAGTGACTTCCCTCATTCTTCATAACGTAATAAGATCTATTTCCTACAACTGCTTTAACTATGAAGAGTCCTTCCAAATTTGATCCAAATTTTTCTTCTGACTGAAAAATCCTTTTTAGCACAAGACCTTCTACTTGAAACTGTTGTCCACTAAGTCTCTTCTGGAAATACCTCCTCCTTTCTCCTCCAGAGTGGCTTCTTTTTATTCTCCAGAAAGTCCAGACTTTCGGTCATCCATTCAGCGTTGGTAACTTCGTTCATTTCTAGTCTCGCAGTGGGACATCCAATTTCCACTGGTACGACAGCTTCTGCACCAAATGTTAAAGCAAATGATGTTTCCTCAGTCAACTCTCGTGGTGTTATGCGGTATGCCCAAAGAACTGATGGTAACTCTTCAACCCACTTCCTTTTGGCAGCTTCTAGTCATTTTTTCAGATTTTCCAGTATTGTTCTATTTGACCTTTCTGCCTTCCCGTTTCCCTGTGGGTAGTACGGAGTTGACAGTCTATTCTTTATCCAGAGATCATCTCAAAACCTTTTCACCTGGCTTCTAGTCAACTGAAGTCCATTATCCGAAAATAAGTACTTTAAGAATCCCGTACCCGCACACAATGTTTTTTCATAAGAACGGCCTCACCTTTTCTTCTCGCACTCTTGCTAATGCTTTTCTGAGCAAGAGCCATTGGCAGTGGGCCAACTATATCAATTCCCCATTGCATAAATAGTCATGGGCTCAGCAATGTCTGTAATGCTCTGGGAGCCATTTTGTTGGAGGGGGAGTATCATTCGCATTTGTCGCACTTCTTCACAAAGAGCTTTGCTTGCTCTTGCATTTTTGGCTAGTAGTACCCTCTCTTTAGTAACTTGTTGGTTAGAGTCCTCCCACCGGAGTGATTCCCAAAGATTCCTTCATGTACTTCGTTCATTACGTATTGAGATTGTGTTAGGGAAAGACATTTAGTATGGACCCAAGAATGATCTTCTATATAGATCCCCCTAATCATAGTGTACCTAGCACTCTACTGTTAGAGTTTCTGAGCTTCATTTTTGTCGGTTGGGAATTTCTGATTAAGTAGGTACTGCATTATATTCCTCCTCCAATCATTCACATTGTTTTCCATTGTGACTTCCGCTTGAACAGACATTTTTGTGCTTGGTTCACTCAAATACTCCATAGTAACTGTTCTTCTGAACGGAATTTGGGCTGACGATCCCAAGCCGGTTAATGCATCTGCCCTCGAATTTTCTACCTTGGGTATTTGCGTAATCTCATGGTCTTTGAACAGGTGAAGCATTTCCTTGGTACTATATAAGTATTTTGCCATCTGGATGTCTTTTGCGTTGTATTTTCCTGCGATTTGTTTAGCAACTAACATTGAATCGCAAAATATTTTTACTTTAGTTACCTTGAACTCAATCATGAGGCGCAACCCAACTAACAATACTTCGTATTCTGCTTCATTATTTGACGCATGAAAACCAAATGACAAAACATGTTCGAAAGTTTCTTTATACGGAGTATGGACTACCACTCCTACTCTGGCTCCACGATAATTGGACGCCCCCATCTACGAATAGAGTCTAAGCATCTTCTCCTTTTTCCTTCGTCGTTGAATCACCTTTTATGTCATCGTACGTAAATTCTACAATGAAGTGAGCAAGGACTTGAGCTTTTATGGTAGTACGAGGAGCATATCGGATGTCATTTTCACAAGCTCTATTGCCCACTTCGCACATCTCCCAGATATCTCAAGTGAGTGTAGTAAACTCTTTATTACAAATTTTATCACCACATTTACGGCGTGCTCCTAAAAATAGTGTATGAGCTTCCTTGTAGCAACCATCAAGGTGAGTACCAGCTTCTCCATTTTCCCGTATCTAACATCCGCGGCTGCAAAGCTTTTGCTTACAAAGTAAACGGGTTTTTTACACCCTTCTTCTGTTCTAACGAGTGATGCACTTACTCTGGTTTTTGATAGTGTGAAGTAAATGGATAGTTCTTCTCCTGGTAAGGGCTTTGATAGTAGCGGTGACGAAGTCAAGTACTCTTTAATATATGTAAAAAAAAATTCACACTCTTCATCCCACTGTTGTTTGGAAGAATTCTTCAGCTTGGTGAAGAACGGTTTGCACTTGTCTGTTGACCTGGACAAGAATCTATTTTAAGCCACTAACTTTCCTATCAAGCTTTGAATCTCCTTTTTGTCTGTGGTGATTTCACGTTCATGATTGCTTTTATCTGATCTGGATTGATTTAGTTCCCATATTATTCACCAGATGTCCCAGAAATTTTCCCGTTGCCACTCCAAAAGTACATATTTTTGGACTCAGCTTCATATTACTTCTTTTCAGGTAGGGAGTTCTTCTTCCAGGCTATGAATGTGATCTTCCCTTCTTTCTTCCTTGACAAGCATATCATCTACATATACTTCCATTGTCTTCCTGATTGTCTTCTCAAAGACTTTATTAACCAAACTTTGGTATGTTGCCCCTGTATTTTTCAGACCAAAATACATTACAGTGTAGCAATATATTCCAAAATTAGTGATGAAGGATGTTTTTTCCTTATCTGAATGGAAAAATTTCACCTCATTATATTCGGAATAAGAATCCATGAAACTTAGGAGCTCGTGCCCGAATTTGGCATCTATCATCTGATCAATTCTGGGCAACGAGTAATTATCCTTTGGGCAGGCTTTATTTAGGTCCGTAAAATCCACGCAAATTCTCCATTTTCCATATTTTTCCTTTACCATCACAGCATTTGCCAGCCACTTCAGGTAACTGACTTCTCTTGTGAACCTTACTTCGAGCAACTTTTCCATTTCTTCTTTTATTACAGTTTTTCTCTCAGGAGCGAAGGACCACTTCTTCTATTTGTTAGGTTTAACGAAAGGATCAACATTCAGTTTATGACAAATTATTGATTCGTCAATACCTACATTCATGTGGTAGTGGTGGGGAAAATATCCACGTTCTTTCTTAGGAACTCGATGAACACTCATTTTTCTGCTTCAGATAGTCCTGCTCCCACTGTGGTTACATTTCCTTTTTCCAGGTCTACAGATTCGGTCTCGCCTCCGGCTTCATACCTCGTGTTGCTCTCACTCGGCTCATTCATATCTAATTGTTACTCTTTAGCTTTTTCTTCCCTGCTCTCATGAACAAGGAGATTGTTCTTCTTAATATAATCAAGCGATGATATCGTGTAGCATCCAGCAGATGCTTGATCTCTCAATATGGTTCGTACTCCTTCTGGTGACGGATACTTCAATGTCTGGTAGTATGTTGATGGAACATCTCTCATCTTGTGAATCCACGTTCTTCCCAAGATCGGATTATAGGGCGATTATGCCTCAATAACAAAAAAATCAGCGATGCGGTTACTTCTCATCCATTGAGAATAGTAGACACCATCATCGCCATGACAGAATCAGAAGGTGGGCTTTTTGTACTATTCTCAATGGTTCTTTATCTCTAGAGTGCTGCTACTTCTCATCCATCCTTGGTTGGTCCGTCTCAAAACATACTCCTTCAAATGCCCCTCCTGGACGAGCTTCTCAACATAGTCTTTTAGTTGTTAGCAATCATGGCTTTCATGACCAGCACTCCGATGAAAGTGGCAATATTTATCTTTATCCTTTGGATCTAGTTTCTTTGTAATGGGATAGGGCCGTTTCAATCAAGGTTCATCCTTGATCACTTCAAGAATTTGATTTACTGGGATAGCCAATGGGGTATATATTTTATCCCTGGGATGAATTCCTCTAGCTAGTCTTACGCGTTTCCCAAAGTCACCTTGCTTCTCATCTTCCTTCTTTTTAGAACGTTCTGATCCACGTATTCCAGTTCTCTTGCTACCGTCATCCTTGCGATGCATAGGATTTCGTTGCTCAATCAACTTTTGAATGCTCTTCTTTTCTTCCTCTATGTACGTATGTGCTCGAAGGAAGGTTTATACCATGGTGAGGGGCTTATTCTTGTATAGATCTTCAAATAGTTGAGAGATGAGATCTAGGCCGCATGTGAATGCCAATCTAGCCACATGATCATCACAGTTTCTCAGATTGGCCATTTCATCTTTGAAACGATGTGTATACTCTTGCAATAATTCTCCTTTCTTAATCGTAATCATCATGAGGTGTTCTGAATCTTCCATCATCATTCGGTAGGTGGATACTACTCCAGAAAAATAGAAGACATTCCAGTAAAATTATCAATTGAGCAAGGGGTAAAAGTGGTACCACTTTAGCGCATTCCCGTCCAGATTGGCTGGGAACATTCAGCACATCAGTTCATCCACATGATGATCAAGTGTCGTCACTTGCTTGAAACATCGTAGGTGTTCAATAGGATCTGACTTCCCTTCGAAACAATTAAACTCGGGGCCACAAATTTCTTCAGTATCGGAGCAAATATGATTTCTGGGCATAGTGGTGAGCGAGTTAAAGTTTTCGGATCTGCTAATCCGTGCGCTCCTACTTTCCTCATCTCGAACATCTTCCGCTCCAACATCCTTTCTACTGCCCGCTCTGTGACTGGCTAGACGGGCCTATTCTCATTGGTGATTCATTTCCCTTTATCACGCAAAGTGGCTTCAGAGTTTCCGTGACGGACGTTGTGGCTGGCTACTGGTTTCATTTGTTGCCGCGTCTGCTCCTTTTGGTTTTGGTTCTGATTTTCTGCTTCACGCTCTCGTGCCACAGTATTCTGGCTGACTTCCACTCTCATTTCCGTAATTTCCTGCTGCAATGTGGCAATCTTCCCATGCACGGTCTGCCACGTGTTCTGCGGTGCTTCACTATTACGGTTCTCCATTCCTTGCATCCCACTTAGTATGCTCTGAATCATGTCGTGCACTCCCGTCGGTTGTGCAGGTTGATCTAGGGGATTGACAGTGGGGTTAGGGTCATTTCACTACAACAAAAAAGCCATATGATAGCGGGGAAAAAAACTATCATAGGGTTTTCATAGTAGTGTTTGTAATGCTATCGTTTCCAACGTTATTAAAACTTCGACCATACGATAGCGTTTAAAAAAAGCTATCATAATTACTTTTAATAGCGTTTAAAAACGCTATCGTAACCTTTCAATAGCATTTTTTATCGAAAGGTTACGATAGCATTTTTTAAACACTATTAAAAGTAGTTATGATAGCATTTTTTAAACGTTATCGTAGGGTCGAGTTTTAATAATGTTGACAAACATAGCATTACGAAAAAGGCTATGAAAATCCTATGATAGCATTTTATAAACGCTATTATAAGTGTAGCAACAATGTGAGCCTTTCTATAACGTTTAAAAAATACTATTGTAATGAGACGCTTTCTGTAACTTTTAAGAAACGCTATTGTATGTCTAACCATATCATAATTGCATTTGTCTATTGTGCTTCTTTAGACTAGTATATTCTCTTATAGGGTTTTAAATGTTGTAAATAACTTACGCTAGTGTATCAAACAAATAATATAAAGATCATCCATTAAATCAATAATTTAAAATATTTAATTAAAATAATTTACTAATAAAGATCTATATTAAATACAATATCAAATGTCCAAAAAAACCCTACAAAATAGCATTCCAAGGTGTTATCACATATTATAAATATTTTGAGTTGTACTAAATATCACAAATACAAGCCAAAGTTTTCATCAAAGAACTTCTATGTCTTCCTGTTAGAATCATATTCCCCATCTCTATGTGGTACCACGCACCACCTGAATTACTATATGTTTATTGTGTTTTCGGTGGACCTATATGAAAAAAAATCATTGTTATAGTTCAATATCCACTTATAAACATACTTTCCATGCATCTGTGTTCTGTCATTGAAAATGCATATATAATAGCAAGTTAGAAAAATAACATAAGCAAATCCAACACAAATGTAAGAACAAAAATACAAATCCAACATATCAATCCACATTTCTAACACCCCCAACATTTCAATCATGCCACAAATTATATCAACCTACGTTTCTAGCGCTCACAATACTAATCATCATAGAAGAAAAGTTTAACATAATATTCAAAATCTAACACTACCAACATAAACAAATCTAACAAAAATGTAAATCCAACTCATTAAAACTACAAAACTCCACTAATGCAATTATAATCAATCATTTGCAATATAATCTCCAACTCATTAGAATGCACACAATTTTTATCATCATACCGATAATCACCACCATCATTTTTCTTTCAATCTCAATTAACACCACTAATGCAGCCAATAATCAAACTCAAATCAACCTAGTTTCAATCATGTCCAGCAGAATATCAACCAACAATAGCTGGAAAAGAAATACGTACAACAGAATATCAACCAATATTTTGGGAGGCTCTGCTTGCAAATATCAACCAAGAGCCCTAGTTTCTTAAAAAACATTGTTACTAAGAACCAATCATCAATGCAAATATATATACGCAATCGTCATTTGCATATGCAAAATTTTCTCTAGTAACAGCATTCCAACTGCACAATCATGATAACAATCTATCTAACACAACCAACACTTGAATTTCCAAATATTACTTTCAGGTTATAGTATTATCTTTATCAATGAATATACCTTTGCTTCCTCATTTTGGTCTTCTATGACTAGTTAGGTGACATAAGTAGCATCGGCAAAGCTTTACATGATGCTCCAAATGCAAACAGGGAAGCAAAAAAAAAAAAAAGAATTCCAGTAATCACAAGCTTACAAAAACAAATAGGTCAAACACAGCGCCATGCACTTATGCATCTAACAAGAAGCCTATATTTAGCACTTATACACATGAACACCTTTAAAAACATCAACTAATTGACAGAATCAAGTGTAATGTCTAATTATCCATTCTTTAACCAAGTAATCTATATCCTAATCTTGTATAATCTGTCACCACCAGAACTCCACTTACATTTTAAACTACTAAAACTTCATTCAAAATTGCATTAGCAGCACATATTCAGGCTGTGATAAGAATACTCAAAATTCTCACAAAATTTCCATATATATACATTAGAGTCCCAAAAACTGAGATAATATGTTTTCCATTTGAAGTGTAAAACGCAGAAATAAGAAAATTACTATGCTAGTAAAGAGAACATATAATCTACTGTAGTCAATTATAGCAAGAAGTAAATTACCACTGTATTTGCCAATCACTGTAGAACCATGAAGAATTCTTATACGAGAATCAGCGCAGTTCACCATTACTATGCTAGAATCTTGAAGCCTCATGAGTATGATGAGTAGGAGTATAACAAAAGCACAAACAGATAGATTATATAACACTGAAATAACAACTACCTGGAAGCCTGATATCTTCTTGGAAGTTGACTTCTTCTTGCTGCGTAAGAATACTTGGGCATCCAGTTGCAGGTGATTATCTAATATATTTTTTAAGGAACCAGTTAGTTGAGACTCAAAGTCCTGTAAAAAAAAGGAACAGAGATAGTAATAATTCCCAAATCAACTTTTCAGATTACGTTCAAAAGAAGAACAGATTTAAATCTATGTACAAGATATGGATAGGATTAGTCCATAGTCGCTGGTTGACGTAGAGTGACATTAGATATTGCTTCATTTGCTGATAGAATACAAAAAGCTCTTGGACCATTCTGGGAAATAAACCATATAGATGAAAATTTGATGTTCTGATTCCGTGATCAACTAAAATGTAATGAAACAAACACATCCACCAACTCATGGATAGTAGACATCCAATAACTAACAAATTCTCTATAGCTTTTGAAATGACCCAAAACATGTGCCATTGCCATTCACACAATAGCCACCCCTCATTTTGTATGTAGAGGGATCATCAGGAGGTTCTGTATTCACCTTATCTTGTCATGATAGAACAACAATTGGTAATCTCACCAATAATGAAATAATATTAAGATAAAAGGAGCATACTATTTTCTGGTTGTACAATTTGCTATCGGTTAATCTGCAGATGCAATTCAATACTCTAAGAGACAATAGTATGCACCAATTCTAAATAGTGGACGATGAGCTCAAGTCATTTTTCTAAGATTCTACATCAGTTCTCATTGTGGTCTGCACTCTATAGTCCTAAGTAGAATGGCTAAATTCTTAGATAATTTATTGGCCAAGTTGGTAAGTATTTAACACTCAGATCACAGCAGATGTAAAAATTAAAACCATCAAAATCAGAAAAATATAATTGTTTCATTTTGAACAGCATCAACTTCATTTATAATTTCTTGTAGTACAATCCCTAATTTCAGTGAAGTCAGTACTAGAATGCTTAGTAAAGAGATCTCATCAGAATCCCTAATATCAGTGTACGGTACGTCCTGCAACTAATGAGATATTTGATAGTTCATTGAGGTCACTAATTAGAGTAAGACCATGAAATTCTCGTAGTTTCCAAATCACCGCATGAGGAAAATAAATGGAATTTAGATAAAGTTTTCCCGGTCAATCTTTCACTAAACTCGAATGCAATTCAGATGAACACAATTAAGCTCAAATTGGCCATGTTAAAAAGAGCCCAAACATGAGTTTATAGGTCCCAGAGTGCACAATTAAGCTCAAACACTCGTAGATGCATATTATTATAGCGAGTGCAGAAATGAGTTCATAAACAAAATTTATACCAATCGTTTTGCAGAATCACCATATGGACTATAAAAGTCGAGTGTATCGACCTTGGTGAGTTTCTGCACAAAAAGATTAGGAATCAGGGAACGAAGAATGATTCTAACTCACTAATATAAATTCCTTACCGGCTTGAATGTCTAGGAATAGATGAGGTCATGTTTTGCTCACAGCAGCTCGTGTTGGAATCAACGAACCCATCACAGTTTAGGGCTTTCCTCTTCAAAGCTTCAGACAGAAAGGGTCGAGAATACACTCCCAAGAAAACTTGCGTCATACAGCAAACCACATATAGAACAGAGGTTGAGAATACTCTTCACTGACCTCAATCCAAATGAAAGAAAATCAGTCAAAAACCCATCTTGAGCTCGAAACACTTGCTCTGCAGGTTTCCAATTTGGCATGAAACCAAAAAAAATTGAGAATGGAGGGAGTGGGGTAATGGGGAAGAAGCACAAGAACAGGCTGAATCCAGAGGGGGAAGGAAAAATCCAGTGGAAAGGGAACGAAAAAATCCATAAGGGCCTAAGGAGAGGGGGGAATGAAAAAACTCTGGTTTTGATTTGGGGGGAATTATGTTTTAACTAAAAGGGTGAAGGAAGAGGGGCACGTATTACGTTTTCGCAGTGTTCTTTTTTAAAATGTAATTCAACTCCCTCAATAGATAGCAGACTAATGAAAAACGCTATAACAAAATGCCATTAATGACTGGTTTTGTTGTAGTGTTTCCAGCTTTCCAGGCAGCATTTGATCTAGTGCGAGGCATCTTCAGGTATCTTCTTGAGTAAAAACTCTTAGGCTCTCAATGAAAGAACCAAAAAATAAAAAAAAAATTTCCTCACACTCAAAAAATAAGAATAATAAGAGAGAGAGAATTCTCAAGAAACAAGTATATGATTACTTCCGTTTGCATTCAATGAATTGATTTACAATTTAGCTTTACTTATAGGCTATTGATTAATTATAAGATTTAGCTAAATCCCTCTAAACTCGAGGGATCAACATAATATACCACATAGATTAAGCTTATCATATCAGACTAAGTTTATCTAATCTAACAACTGCTAACATCTGAACCGTTAGATGAGACATGATAGGATCAACGATTCATATGAGTTTTTTCGCTCGCCCGCGGTGGCAATCCATCATTCTCACTTCTAATTGATCATGTTTGCTTATGTGGCTTCTCAGATAATTTTTTACCTATACAAACACATTTTAATATACTAGTCAAACATTATGTGCATTGGACATGTATTGACCCATGATTTTTTTAACTCATTCATAAACATTTTCATGCAAAGGCATAACACAGTATATTTTGAGTTGAGTGTACTAAAGCAAGTTATTTGTAGAAAATAGACTTGTTTAATGTGTATAATTTTCTTTAATTACATTTTAAGATAGTCTTATAATCTTCTTTGCTTTCGCTCTCAGTCTCAAAAGAGAATCCCTAAATCTTGTTGTGCCGCCGCCACAAGGAGAGATCCATAGCTCTCCCCATGACATTTTCCTCTGTTATGGTCTTCTCTCTTCTCCTCTCCCCTATTTTTCTCTGCTTTTTTCTCTCTCTTTTTTTCCGCTTCCCCTTCAGTATCTTCCTCTTCTTCTGCTTGTCTCTTCTCTCTCATCCCCCTATGTCTCTTATCCTTCTCTTTTTCTTTCCCCTTCTCCTTTTATTTTTTCCTTTCCCGTGTCATCTTCGATGACTCTCCCTCTCTTCTCTTTCACCCCTCTTTCTTGAGTTTTCTTTCTTTTTCCAATTGTTCTACATCTATGTAGAGTTCCTCCTTCCATTTTGGAAGGTTTTGCTTCTACCAGTTTTATAGATTTGGTTTCCTCTAGATCTTCGATCCTTGAAGTTTCTTCTCTTCGGATCTAGTCTCCGTGGAGTTTTTAGGGTATATTTTGGGTTAGACACAACTTGGGTTTTTGAGATTTGTGTGAGATTAAGCATCTTCATGCGAATATAATTTTAGTGTTAGATGGCCGCACCAAGGTTGGTTGGTGGATGACCTTTGTATTGATATTTTTTAGAATTTGTAATGGTATATTTGTATTTGGATCTGATAATTTTATTTCAGATCTTGGTATGGTTATAATTTTGCACTTTTAATGAAATTGTTCCTTTATTTTATTTTTAATGTTAGATCAAATATTAACATATGATCATTAAAATGGGGGTTATTTGGAATAGTGCACTCTTTTCAATTTGGTTAATGAATTTTATATCTTTTTTTTAAACAATGAATTTTATACATCTGCCCCACCACAATAAACATCAAGCAATTGTTCATTCTCTATTTTCTCATCATTTCATTAAATTCTCCATGCAAAGATCAAATCAACCTAATACTCATTTCATTTCTTTTCTTCAACAAAAATGTCATTGTTCTTCTTCTTCTCTTATTCTTCTTCTGCCTCTTCTTCTTCTTCCTCTTCTTCTTCTTCCTCTTCTTCTTCTTCCTCTTCTTCTTCTTCTTCTCCTTATTATTATTATTATTATTATTATTATTATTATTATTATTATTATTATTATTATTATTATTTAGTGGACCCTTGATTTTTCAATAAGAATGTGACCCATTCTACTTCTTCCTTTTCAGCGAGATCCATTTTTCTTCTTCATCGAGACCCATTGTCAATCAATAACCTTTCAAGTAGTCATAAACAACTACTTAAACCCTTCAAGTAATTACTTAGTGTATGGGTTGTTGACTGTAAAAAAAAACTACTTGAATCCTTCAAGTAGTCATAAACGTTATTTAAACCCTTCAAGTAGTCATAAACGCTATTTAAACCCTTCAAGTAGTCACCTGATGTTCGGGTTGTTGACTGATAAAAAAATAACTACTTAATAGGTTCAAGTAGTCATAACAACTATTTGAATCTTTCAAGCAGTCACCTGATGTATGGATTATTGATTGATAAAAAAATAACTACTTGAGCCCTGCAAGTAGTCACCTGATGTCTAGCTTGCTGACTGAAAAAAAACTACTTAAAGGGTCTTAGTAGTCATAAAAATCTACTTGAATCTTTCAAGTTTTTTATGACTACTTGACGGGTTCAAGTAGCTTTTTATGACTACTTGAACCCTTCAAGTACTCAACACTCATTTTCTCCTATTTTTTTAGACGTAAAAAAGGCTCAACTAGACATAAAAAGCTACTTGAAGGGTTCAAGTAGTCATAAAAAATTACTTGATACATTCAAGTAGTCACCTAGTATTTGAGTTGTTGACTAACCAAATAAAAAATAACTACTTGAATTATTCAAATAGTCATAAACAACTACTTGAACCTTCAAGTAGTCGGTTCAAGTAGTCACTTGATGTATGAGTAATTGACTAAAAAATTACTTGAACCCTTCAAATAGTCATAAACAACTACTTGAAGGGTTCAAGTAGTCATGGACAACTATTTGAACACTTCAAGTAGTCACCTGGTGTATGAGTGTTGACTGAAAAAAATAACTATTTGAAGGGTTCAAGTGGTCATAAAAAATTACTTGAACCCTTCAAGTAGAAGAAGAAGTTTCATTGAAAAATAAAGAATAACAAGAAGAATAAGAGATTATTAAATTAATTTGACATTTGCAGTGGGAAATAAAAAAATGATGAGGGAAGAGAGAGATTGCAAGTGGTGATGTGAAGTTGATGTGTTAGGAGTATAAAATTTCTTATTTTCAAAAAGAGGTACAAAATTCCTTAGCCAAATTGAAAAGGATATAATTTTTCAAATAGGAAGCAATATGATGTCATAACTTTAGCTGTGAGAAAAATACCTTATCAGAAGTTAAGCAATTTTCAAGTTATTTTTCAAGGATGGACAATATGCTTGTCTCACACTACTACAAATTTGACCTTTCACGACGGCAATTTACTGTCGTCTATTCCTATAGATGATGAAAAATTATCGTCGTCTAAGTGAGTGTCGTGTAATGTCTGATAACTTTTCACTACAGTAGATAAATTGTTGTCGTTAAATGTATGATTTACACCAACGACTTTAGAAACTAATGTAGTTAATACTAATAATACAAACTATGATGGCAATCTTAGATAATGTAGTAAAAAATGGTCTGGCCATCATTTATTTTGGAGCGTAACACGACAGTTTATTATAGACCATCGTACAGATAAGATGGTTGTCATAAAAGGTCTAACTTAAAATGATAGCTTATCGAACTAATGTTGTAAATGATTGTACTTAATATGACAGTGTTTCTAGGTATCGTCGTGTTAGAAGGCAAGACCATCGTGAATTTTCCAAAATACCACGACGACGATTGTTTACGTCGTCGTGAAAATTTGTCTTTTTTACTTCGGCCTTAATATCTAGCGTCGCCAATACTGCTCTTCATTCTACTTATCTACCGTCATCTGTTATTTCATTATTTTGGACTATCCATCCTAATTAAATTTGCTCTGAAGAATATCAAATGAGTAAAAATAGATATCAAACATTAAACTTTCAAATATTCACTTACAATGTTTACAATAACAACAAGACTCAAAAAATGAACTCAATAAGAAAGTATAATTCATGATTATACTTAGTTACATATCTATCATATAAGAATAATGTAATTTTCGTTTATAAGAAATATTAACAAGCTCAAAAAGAATAAAAAAATTCTAGCTCATGTCATTTTGCAAAGATCTGACATTCTTGTTATGTAGTCATCCAACCTGTAAATTAAAGACACAAAAAAGTAAAATAACACCTCACTCTGGGAAGAAAGTAAAAGTAAAATGAAATTAAAAAAGAATGTCTTGAGCTAACTTTCTTGTGTTTATAGGATTAACTTACTTGTGTAGATGATTTAATAGCACACTCTTCACTCTTTCATATATTGTACGATGAATTGTTTAAACCTGATAAGAAAAGAAACGAAGGAATATATATATTTTTATAATATGAAATATGATAGATTATTCGAATACAATTCCATGTATCTTACCAGTATTATCTTAAATTAAAGTGTCTTCACCGTTGGATCGAATATAAGCAATGTCACTTTCACTATCTAAGTCAAATGTTCAACGAGTCATCTCTTTTGCAAACAATTGGCAATCTAATATTGTACCACATAAATCATCGTCAATAATATTTTCAAGATAATCTTTTGAGGAGATGATAAGACGACTGACTATCTTGTATTTTTACGGATTTTCAATATAAAAAACTTATTTAGCTTATGATGCCAAAATGAAAGGGTTGGTTTTGTAACCTAATCTTGTAAGAATAACTAATGTAAATCCTAGTCCATCAATTTTTATACCATTATTTTTCTCAATCTACTCATACTAAAGCTTTGGAAGCTTATACATATAACAATTAAGCTCTTAAATTTCTTGAATGACTCCACAAAATGACAAGTCTGAATACACAGGATTGTTATCCTTAGCACATGCGATTTGCACTGTTTGTGCCTCTATACTAACTCCGATATTTTGAAAACAATGGTCATTATCCTGATCTTTTGCATGAAAGCGATTGTCATTTATAGTGTAACCAAAATACTTGATTAACTCATGTGCTGGGCCATTTACTATACATCTTAGTGAATTTGATACACTAATATCGTTAGAGACCTCAATCTCATCTCCAACCTGTAAGTGAAAACATTGTTAAGACATTCATAGATGAATTAGAAAATGATTTAAAACCACTGCGTCAATTTAAATCATCTTTTCACACAACCAGTCAATAAAGTTACGATTGTGTTCATCGTGTAGCCATTTAAGTCTCCTAGATTTGATATGATGCTTTTTCTTCAAAAAATTTACTTGTGGTCTACAAAAATAAAAAAAAATAAAGTGAATGACCTATCCATTGCATACTAAAGCATAATAAAAAATGAAATTTTGAGATCATCATACTCAATACATGGTTGAACTTTATTGGTATTTTACAATACGTAACGATGTGCTTACCCTCACTCTTTGCAATCAACTCTTTCTACACGACCACTTGATAAAGGTTTACCATATTTTGAATTAACATTTTGAGCACGGAAACTCCAATTGCTTTCACTCCTAAATATTTTATGCAAAACCCCACAACTTCTTCAGCAATGTAACACTCTCCAATACAATCCTTTGGATGATTGTGATTTCATACATAACCCCTTAACACCTTCATAAATCATTTAAATGCGTACATCCATCACAAGTAAATTGGTCCGCAAAGTCATACCTCTCTAATAAGGTAGTAAATGAGAGGAACCATAATGGTGAAGAATGTAGGTGGAAAGTTCTTCTCCAGAATACAGAGTCACGATAATTTCTTTTTGTATTTCATCTAGTTGTGTAACAACTATAACCTTACTACAAATTGCATTGAAAAAGGAGTAAAATTTGGTGATAGAATACCTTACATGATCTAGTAACACTCCATGTATTATCACATGAACTATGTGTTGCATTAATGCGTGACAATCATGAGATTTCAAACCATTTAAACTAAGATCTTTCAATGGTATCAGATTTCAAACCATTTAATATTAGCTATAGTGTTGCACAATTTCTTTCTCCGTTGCGGGATAATTTGTAACATGTTGAGGATAGAAATGTGGTCTTCCCCATTAAGTTTTAGTGCTAATTCTGGTCTAATACTCATTTCTACTAGGTTCGTTCGAGTAGACAACACATCTCTTGTCTTTCGAGCAACGTTCCAATAATATTCATGCAGAAATTTTACATCTACATTCATAACTTTTATTACTTACTAAAACAATAGAAAATATATTAAATTAAGTAGTAAATATAAATTTGTTTTCGATTTTAATCAACAAAAAATAAAATGACACACATATATATATATATATATATATATATATATATATATATTAGCTTTCTACTTAAATTAGAAATAGTGGCAGACAATTCTAAAAATCAAGCACATGTAAGGATCTCAAAGTTTCTACAATGAATTTTTTACTAAAAACACAAAATGTTTTAATGGACAAAGTTAGAAGGTAAATGTTTCCTCCATAATCTTCCTACTATACAAACACATAAATACAAACTTTCACAGACATTCAAAATTAAAGCATTTTGCAGACAAAAGACAAACTTTCAGAGACATATTCTATAGAATCTAACTACCTCAATCGCAGAGAAGCGTCGGGAATAAATGAAATTGAGGACTTGAAAATCTTGTAAACTAAAAACTCACTTAAAATATTTAATTTTTGTATTCCTCTAAATTGTGTTTTCAAATAAAATTAACAATGCATTTATATAGACTCTACTCTTGCCAAAAAAACTGAAAAATAATTAAATCTATCACCCATCGGCCTTTCATCTACAAACCTTTCATCTACAAAGACTCTTGACCTTTTATGTTTCCACTAACTTCTAAATTGTAACTTCTAATTGAAAAAACCCACTAAAAAATAACATTTAATGTTTATTCAACAAAACTCTCCCATAAACTTAAATGCTTCTACCATCCGTCATGCCAATCATTTTCTTGCATTTGTCGAGAAGTACTTTCGGTAGCGGTTTTGTGAAGATATCTGCAACTTGATCCTGACTTGCCACATGCACCAATTCCACACTTCCTTCCTTCACATGATCTCGGATAAAGTGAAAATGAACGTCAATGTGTTTGCTTCTTTCATGGTTCACTAGATTCTTTGCCAACTCAATTGCTGATTTGTTGTCAACTTGAATCACGGTTGCAGCTAGTTGCTTTAGCTCCATCTTGCTCAACAAATTTCTAAGCCATATCGCATGACATACACACCAAGATGCTGCCACATATTCAGCTTCACAAGTCAAGAGCGTCACAATCGGTTGCTTCTTTGAAATCCAAGTAAATGCAGTATCTCCCATAAAGAACACATATCCCGATGTACTTTTCCAATTGTCTATGTCTCCGCACCAATCACTGTCGGAGTAGCCAACCAACTTGTAATCTTCTGCTTTCGAGTAGAACAACCCGAGTGACATCGTTCCTTGGATGTACCGTAGGATTCGCTTCACCTCCTTCCAGTGTGAATAAACCGGCTCCTCCATGAACCGACTTATAATGCCGACACTTAATGAAAGATTCGGCCTTGTGCATGTGAGATAGCGAAGGTGTCCTACCAAACTCCGGTATCTACTCGCATCGACACGTTCTCCTCCATCGAACTTCGAGAGTTTTGCACCTGGTTCCATTGGTGTTGATACCGGGTTGCAATTTGCCATCTTGTACTTCATCAAAATCTCTTTTGCATATGTCTCATGTGATACAAAAGTACCCGTCTCTATTTGTCTAACCTCCAAACCAAGGAAAAACTTCATCAAGCCTAAATCTGTCATCTTAAATTCCCGTGTCATTGTACCCTTAAACTCTTCTATCATCTCATCATTGTTTCCCATAAAAATGAGGTCGTCGACATAAATAGCAACAAATAACACGTTACCTCCATTCTTCTTTGCGTAAAGGGCATGCTTGTAAGGACATTGCTTGAACCCGTTCTCCTTGAAATATGTATCGATACGTGTATTTCATGCCCGCGGTGCTTGCTTCAACCCGTAAAGCGCCTTCTTCAATTTTAGCACATTTTTCTCTTCTCCGATTTTCATGAACCCGGGTGGTTGTTCGATGTAGACATCTTCTTCGAGCACACCATTCAAGAATGCCGACTTGACATCCATTTAAAATATTTGTCATTTGAATTGAGCAGCTTGTGAAATGAGTAATCGGATTGTCTCCATTTTTACAACAGGAGCAAACACCTCGTCATAGTCAATTCCTATCTTTTGCTTGTATCCCTTCACAACAAGTCTTGCCTTGTACCGTTCTATCTCACCTTGAGCATTCATCTTTTTCTTGAACACCCATTTCACACCAATAGGCAATTCTGCTAGCTCTCATGTGTTGTTGCAGTCAATCGCCTTAATCTCCTCGTTCATGGCAGTTTTCCACTTCTTGTCTCACAGCGCCTCTTCAAAGCTGATATTTTCAGCATCTGCCAAAAGACATACAAGGTGTACCTCATTTGTTGCATCATACAAATCTTGCAAACTTCACATTTTTGGTTGTTGTGGTTCATCTTCATCATCGGTAGTTTCAGAGTTTATTGGTATACTTATTGGTGCAACGACTAATGATTCTCCAACTTCGATGATAACCTCCGTCGAATTGTTCCAGTCCCACTCGCTTGCTTCATTTACTCGCACATCACGACTCACCATCACCTTCTTGCTTATCGAGTCGAGTAGCTTGTACCCTTTTGTCTTCTCATCATACCCAATAAAAATATACCTTTTGCTTTTGTCTTCGAGCTTCATTCTTCGTTGATCCGGTACGTGTGCATAAAACACACTACCGAATACTTTGAGATGAGAAACTGTCGGCTTTTGTCCGCTACATGTCTCTTGCGGTGTTTGATCATCTAACTTCACATGTGGACATCGATTTTGTACATAGATGGCACATTGCACTCGAATTCAGTTTGTACATCCGATTTCTTCCCATCTCGACTAGAGCGACCAGACGCCCTTGCTTGTCCTTAGAGTGTAGTACTCGATCTTTTAACAGTATCGAGTAACCTTTCTCCGTGAGTTGCTCCATACTTAAAATGTTGGTCTTGAGGTCTGGTACGTAATAAACATCTTGGATTGACCCTATTAAGCAATCCTTTCGTAAGTAACAAACCGTACATCGGCCTTTGACCTCCACATTTGATGCATCTCCAAATGACACATGACCATCTTCAATCTTTTGCATCTCTTTGAATAGGTACTCGTGACAGCACATATGGTTGCTTGCCCCCGAGTCGAGGTACCACAGAGTATCATTGTTGATGTTGACTTCATTTTGAGCCATCAAGAGAAGGCCTTCGTTTTTGTCTTCCAAGACTAAGTTGGTTGTTTCTTCCACATTTTTATCGGCTCGACAATCTTTTGCAAAATGCCCCACGTTACCACAATTATAACATTTTTCGGAGTTGCAATCCTTCGCATAGTGACCATACTTGTAATACTTGTAGCACTCAATGTTGGAATAGTTCGACCGGCCGCCTCTTCTTTGACCGCGTCCTCTTCCACGCCAATTTGGTTGGCTCGACTGTCCCTTCTCCTTATAGTACCTCTCATGACTGCTGCCTTGACCACCGCGACCATTTTCATGACTTCCACGGCCACGCCCTCTACCTCAGAAATTTTGAGAATAGAATACCTTTTCATCTTTGATTGACGCCTTGGTTTGAAGTGCTTGCTCGAGTGTCTCCTCCTTTTTTTTCTTCTTACGTTGTTCGTGTACCTCGAGAGAACCGACAAGCTCGCCGACTGTGAGCGTCGCGAGGTCCTTTGATTCTTCTATTGCGCACACAACATTCTCAAAATTTGTCAGTTAATGATCTCAAAATCTTTTTCACAACTCGCGCATCGGTTAACGCTTCGCCATTACGAATGAGTTGGTTCACCACAGCTTGTACACGCGTGATGTAGCCAGATACACTTTCCGACTCCTTCATCTTCATGCTCTCCAACTCGCCACGAAGAGTTTGGAGACGCACTTGCTTGACTCGGTCGGCTCCTTTGAACACTTTTGCTAAAATGTCTCACGCTTCTTTTGAAGTAGTTGCACCGACAATCTTCTCAAAGCCTGACTCATCAACGGCTCAGAACAACATGTATAACGCCGTCTTATCCTTCGCTCGCGCCTCTTTCAACGCCATATTTTGAGCCGCCGTATATCCCGTGGTATTTGTTGGTTCTTCGAAACCTTCTTCGACCACCTCCCATGCATCTTGAGAGCCGAGAAGAGCTTTCATTTGAATGCTCCAGTTTTCGTAGTTCACCTTTGTTGGTCGTGGTAGCGGCATTTGACCCGTCACATTCGCCATTGGCTCTGATACCAATTTGTAAACTAAAAACTCACTTAAAATATTTAAATTTTGTATTCCTCTAAATTATGTTTTCAAATGAAATCAATAAGGCATTTATATAGACTCTACTCTTGCCAAAAAAACTAAAAAATAATTAAATATATCACCAATTGACCTTTCATCTACAAACCTTTCATCTACAAAGACTCTTGACCTTTTATATTTCCACTAACTTCTAAATTGTAACTTCTAAATTGTAACTTCTAATTGAAAAAACCCACTAAAAAATAACATTTAATGTTTATTCAACAAACCTAGCCAGCTTTGAGAATTCTGGAATAGAGCTTCATTGAGAAGGGAGTGTTGGAGGTTGAAAAAAGGGAGCCGTAAGCGTGCCCTAGGCGTCGCGAAGCTCAACGACATCTGTTGAACAAGCTGAACAAAACAGGGTTGAAGATTCACGGAGAATGAGGTCTGAGATTCACCAAGAAGGAGGTCAAAGCTTCACCAAGAAGGAGGTCGAAGATTCACCAAGAAGGAGGTCGAAGATTAACAAAATAGTTGTAAGCTGCGTGCCCTACCCAGGCATCATGAAGTTCCATGCACGACATCTATGAGAGAGGCATAGAGCAAATGAGAAGAAACATTGGGAAGGGGAGCAATAATTAAGGGTTAGGTGTCTTTACAAAACGGCCTCATTTTTATTAAATATCAAACGACATCGTATCAAGCTGCCCTGTCCTCAGAGCTTAGTGCTTGATAAAATGACATTGTTTGGACTCTCAGCTCCAAACTATGTCGTGTTAATATACTCACTACGCACAACTATTATAGCGGTATAAGTTTTTCAGAAAAATCAGCTTCTATTAATATACGATCGTAAAATATCAGTGAAAAATATCAAATAATTTATGACGTAAACAATTAATAATACATTTATAACATTACTAACGAAAACCACCGTCTATGTATTTTGCCTACCATTGTTAAACATCTAATTTGTAGTAGTGTCATGACCAAGTGATAATGATGTCTTCATCAATACTTATGTGGCCTAATACGTTTGTGTCACATATTATAACTAATTTAATTTACATTTAATTTTTCCTAAAAAGTGATTCCATTATATCTATGTAAAACATCGTCATCCTAAATTTTCTATAGTTTAATCTATAACCTATCATGCAAAACAGACCACACATCAATTATATGTTTCCATAAATTGATTAATCATCATACAATTTTTTCAATTACTGGGATTATTCTAATTACCCTAACCGAACAACTCCATCATTATTTACTTCTACCATATGACACGAGAGAATGAGGTCATGCAGCGTCTCCTTCTTATATGGTAAGGACGCAAGTATTCTTTTCATAAAAAATATATGGAAAATTGTTATAGAACTAATGTTTAAAGCAGACAAATCATAAATTATACGTAGGAAAGGTGAAACATACTTCATTGTCACGTGGAACAAAACAAACCTATCGCCTCTAGAATCGAAAATCAATGTCTCTAGAATTGGAGACCATCGCCTCCAGAATAGGAAACCATCATCTCTAGAACGGGAAATTGACATCTTTAGAACGGGAGGTCATAACCTTCAGAACGGGAAACCATCGCCTCCAAAATGGGAAACCGACGTCTCTAGAATGGGAGGCCATCAAGTCTAGAATGGGATCGGCATCTCGAGGACGAGAAATCATTACTTCTTGGATAGGACAGGACATTAGAGCGAAAATGAGGATTTAGATTGACGGTCAATTGGTCGTGATTGACTGGGTAAGTTGTGTTACTCGGACAAGACAGATTGGTAAAGTCAGCAAGTGACTCTGACTAATTGACTTGAAAATACAAGGAACTATCGTGTGGTAGCAGTTGATAGGGCGGTTGAGCATGACAGGTGAAAGATAAAGAATAAATGAGGTCCCACGAATGGATGTGATCCTAGGCCTGACCTCATCTGATGCTTTGGTTACTATTTAGCTATTTTTAGCTAAACCCATGTAATGAAAGGTCTATAAAAGGCCAATCTACTCAACAAAATAAAAAAGTTGGGTCCTCAAAGAATTTTTAGAATGATCAAATCTTTCTTTACATTTCACAAAGAATAATACAAGTTCGATCGATATTAACACATTTTCCCTGATTTTTCTCAAAGTCTAAGAATTTTTTTTTTACATTTTGGTGTTTTCATTGAGAGCCTGAGAAAAAAGGCTCAAGAGACCTACCCTACAAGACCATAAACATGCCTAGAACTAGGTCTAACACAGCCCTAAATGGAAATAACAGATCTA
The DNA here is from genome assembly GCA_003255025.1 of Datisca glomerata. NCBI lineage: Eukaryota > Viridiplantae > Streptophyta > Magnoliopsida > Cucurbitales > Datiscaceae > Datisca > Datisca glomerata. The sequence goes on from QANY01003970.1 coordinate 1,012,919, forward strand.
GAAATGAAGACGAACGTACGGGTCAACCAACCCCGCCCATAGAAATGTTGCAGACGATCATTAACGGGATGCACGAGATGGAAAGAAGGAATACTGAAGCAATGCATAATGCATGGCAGAATGTACAAGAGCAAATCAACACACTACAACAAGAACTCACGAAAGCACAAGCAGAAGTAAGCCAACGGGTGAATGATGACGAATAGGAAACCCACTCCGAGGGTGACCAACAAAATGAAAGGAAAGGGGACCACAAGAACGACATGAACATATGACGAGAAGAAGAGGTCCAATCATAAAAACATGTGAAGGAAACTGCGGAAGATGTTTGACAACCCCGAATCATGTCAAAAGAAGCGGTAGAGGAACTCTTCGACCAAAAAATGATGGAGATAAGAAATTTCGGGAGAACTGCAAAGAGGGACCTTGAGTCTCCTATATGGACACCATTAGGCCCAGAAGTTTTAGCGACCCTTGTACCCAAGAAATTCTGATCCCATAGACCATCTTTGACGATACAAACAAGACATGGCACTATACTAACACAACGACAAGATGATGTATAGAATGTTCCCTACCAGTTTAGAAGGGATGACTTTGAAGTGGTACCACTCTTTACCAATGCACTCAATCACTAACTTCGTTACTATGTCCTCAGTTTTTATATAACAGTACTCAATATACCATACTATCATGGAAGAATCAGAACATCTGATGACAATCTCCACAGGAAGGGGAGTCCATCACCACTTCAAAGATGAAATGGTCAAGGCCGAGAACTGCGATGATCGGTTCGCCAGATTGGCCTTCCGACGGGGACTGGACCCGGAATCGCCTTTCTTTGAAGACCTGTTTAAGATAAAATCAGTTTCCATGGTAGAGGGTTTTCAACGGGCATGAGCTTATATTATGCTAGACGAAGAGAAAAGGAGTATGCGAAGAACAGTTGAAAGGAAGGAAGAAGAATCTTAGAAATGGGAAAGGAGCTCAAGACCTGAAGGGAGGAAACAAGATGGAACAAGAAGAGTGGATGGGAAGAAAACCCAACAGAATAGGAGTTCCCAATGGATTTGAGATTTTGACAGAATCTTCCTAAGAGACAAGGTCTACACACTGTTGACCATCCCAGCCAACCAAATACTGGAGACAATAAAAAATAAACATTGGCTGAAAAGACCAACCCCGTTCACCAAAGAACCTATCTACAAAAACAAAGACAAATATTGCTCTTATCATAGGAGCAGCGGATATTATACACATGATTGTTTCCAACTTAAAGACTATATTGAACAACTAATCAAAGAGGGGTACCTTACCCAATTTATGAAAAGAGAGGGGCAGAAAGGCGAGACTGAGAAAGACAACTGGGAAGAAGATAGGAATGATAAGGGGAAACAGTCCATCTGCATCGTCGACATTGTTATAGCACTAACCGAGCAAGAAGGGACGAGTAAAAAAAGAAAGGAAGATATACTGCAAACGGCCAACATTGGAAAGACATTAGCTGAAGCACTCAATTAGCAACGGGAACTCTTTGCTTGTGTTCGGAGACTCTAATTTAAATTGACGAGCACCACAACGATGGCCTCGTTATTTCAATTCAGGTTGGCAACTATTTGTTAAGGAGAGTTTTGGTAGACGAAAAAAGTGTAATGAACATTCTATATCGGGCAACGGTGGATAAAATGTCCATGGGCGATCAAAAATTACAAGGAACATCACAATCATTGATCTAGTTCAACGGGGCCGTTAGCCATTCTGAAGGTACTCTAACACTCCCAGTAAGCACATATTCGCTTAACCATATGAGTGAGTTTGTGGTACTGAGAACAACTTCCCCATACAACACAATCCTAGGGGGGACTTAGCTCCACAAAATGAAAGATGTACCCTCAATATTCTACCATGTGTTGAAATACCCGTCCTCAGAAGGAATGAAAACAATAAAAGGCGACCAGGTCGCGGCTCATATATGCTCAATAATCGCTTTATGATCTACAAGGAAAAAAGATACAGAAAATATCGAAAGACCCGCAGATCAATAACAATTACAGGGAGATGGGTAGGGCGACCCAAGGTACAAAGCGGGAGAAGAAACAGAGCCCATCTGCTTAGAGGAACGGATCCAAAAGATAACAAACATTGGTGCCCATCTCGAAGAAAATGAGAAAAAGAAGTTGATAGAATTCCTAATAGAAAACAAAGGTGTGTTCGCTGCAGTAGTGTAGGAAATGCCCGGTATCCCAGAAGAAATCATCTGCCACAGGTTAAACACTAATCCCGCTATGAAACCTGTGAAACAAAAAAAGAGAAGCTTCGCTCACAAAAGAAATTAAGCCATTAAGTAAGAAGTTGAGAATCTCTTAACAACAAGTGAACTACCCCGAATGGCTCGCTAACATAGTAATGGTGTGGAAAAAGAATGGAAAATGGAGAATCTGTGTCAACTTCACTAACATAAACAAAGCATGCCCCAAAGATGAATACTCGTTGCCAATGATAGATCAGATGGTAGACGACACTTCTGGTCACGAACTGCTCAGCTTCGTGGACACTTACTCAGGTTATAATCAAGTAAGGATGTTCCAACCTGATCAAGAAAAAAATTCTTTCATTACTGAGTACGGCGTCTACTGCTACAAAGTCATGCCCTTTGGGCTAAAAAATGCTAGCGCGACTTATCAACGGTCGGTGAACAAAGATTTTCACGAGCAAATTGGAAAGAATATGGAAGTCTATACTGATGACATGCTGGTTAAAAGTAAGAAGTGGGAACACCACATTCAGAACCTCGAAGAAGCCTTCTTTATTCTAAGGCAAAATTCCATGAAGCCAAACCCGAAAAAAGCACTTTTGGGGTATCAGCGAGAAAGTTTCTAGGACATCTAATTACACAACGGGAAATCGAGGTAAACCCAGACCAAGTAAAGACAATTAGTGAAATGGGGTCCCTACAGAACCTCAAAGAGATCCAGACGTTAACAGGAAGATTGGTCGCTCTAAACATGTTCATCTTCAGGTCAACGGATAGATGCAAACCTTTTTTCGGAAGGTTGCCGAGAATTACTATGAACAGTTTGAATGAAGACTGTGAAGAAGCGTTTAAAAAAATTAAACTGAACCTGACTACCCCCCATTACTCTCCAAACCTATTCCGGTGAACAACTTACGTTATACGTTGCCATATCAACTGGGGCAGTCAACGTTGTAATCATTAAAGAAGAGCAAAGGAAATAGAAACTTGTATACTTTGTAAGTAAAAACCTTGTCGCGACGGAAACAAGGTATAAACGAATGGAGAAACTAGTCTTAGTAATTATAACTGCAACACAAAAATTAAGGCCCTACTTCCAAGCCCACAGCATCAAAGTATTACCAGAATCTCCCATTAAAAGCCTTTTGAACTCGATAAAAACAAGCGGAAGAATAGAAAATTGGTCAATTGAGCTAAACTAATACAACATCAGCTACGAGCCCCGAGCATCAATAAAAGGACAAGCATTAGCAGACTTCGTATCTAATTTCACAGGAAAAGAAGTCAAACGGGAAACTCACCAAACAGGAGAAAACGGAGCCTGGACGCTCTTTATAGACAGGGCTTCTAACAATAGAGGAGCAAGAGCAGGGGTGGTGGCACAAACTCCATTTGAAGAAATATTGGAGCATTCCATATCTTTTGAATTTAATGCCTCAAATAATGAAGCAGAATATGAAGCACTAATCGCCGGAATATCCCTGCTACAATAATATGAGGTAACTATAGTCAAGATTTTCCATGATTCCATATTGATCGTAAAACAGGTCACGGGAGAATATACGGCAAAGGATTAACAGAGGATGGAATACTTACAACGGATGAAGGATCTCCTTAAAACAATAAAGGATTATGAAATCCAGCAAATTCCAAGAATGGAGAATGAACATGCTGATGCCCTAGCAAACTTGGGATCTTCATTACACCTCCCTTACAGAATGAACGTCCCCGTAGAAGTTCTAAAAGAACCAAGCATCTCTCTCCCATTAGCCAACATGGCTGATGCATAAATTGAACGAGATCACAGTTGGCAGGACAACATAATCTGCTTGCTCGAAAATGGGACACTCCCCAATGATAAGATACTTGCCAAAAAAACACGACAATTGAGTACCAGATACACAATGGTTAATTGGGTACTATAGAAAAAAATGTTTGCAGGACCATACCTGAAGTGCCTATGAGAAAAAGAAGCCCAGTGCGTGCTAGTAGAAATTCATAAGGGTTTATGCGGGAACCACACTGGGAGCAGGTCACTAGCCCATAAAGTTATGAATGAGGGATACTACTAGCCGCAAATGCATCAAGACGCCAAATAGTATATGAAAAAATGCAACAAGTGCCAACGTTTCGTGCCCGTGGTAAAAATGACCCCTAGGGAACTCAAGACTGTAACTAATCCTTGGCCATTCATGTAATGGGTCCTAGATATTGTTGGGCCACTTCCCATGGCGCCTGCTAACAAATGCTTATTGTCAGTAGCAACTGACTATTTCACTAATTGGATCGAGGTCAAGGCTTTTGCTAGGGTTCGTGAGGAAGAGGTAAAAGGATTCTTATGGAAGAACTTGGTGTGCAGATATAGGATCCCTCAGATCTTGGTATCCAAGGCTTTTGCTAGGGTACTTCAATTTGCCGGGAGCTTAGTAAAAACATTTTGTAAAGATCTGAAAATCACGACTTGCATCCACAAAAGGAAAATGGGTAGAAGAGCTACCCACTATCCTATGGGCATACCACGACGACCCCGAGAGGAATAACGGGAGAAACCCCATTTGCATTATCATACGGAGTAGAGGCAGTCATCCCTATAGAAATTGGAAGCCATACCATCAGGTCTGAACTAAACAAACAACAAAATGAAGAACTCCTAGGAAATGGTCTCGATAAACTATAAGGAAGATGAGAAGAAACCCTTATTAGAATGGCCCATTACAATCGGAAAAGAAAATCTTATTTCCAAAAGAAAGTAAGGAAACGGGAATTCCAAACGGGAGATCTGGTCATAGGAAATATTTCAAACAGAAGGAAAACTCGGGCCATCATGGGAGGGACCATATATCGTCAGCAAAATAAGGGGAAGCGGTTATTACCACCTGAAAATGGGAGAAGGAATGGAATTATAGAAATCATGGAAGGCGATTCATCTGAAAAATATTTTGTATATAAAATGTGGACAATCCGTTATAGTGAGACATTTTTCCACAAGGATTTTTCTCCATATAAAATTAATGATGCCAAATCTTCTTTCTTCAACTGAAGTATCACTAAACGGAACTAAGGGCCTGAAAAGTCCTTGAGAGGGGCAGTTCATAAGTACTACTCTAAAAAAAACTAAGGGCCTAAAAAGTCTTTGAGAGGGGAAGTTCATAAGTCATACTCTCAGAAGAAACTAAAGTCTGAAAAGTCTTTGGGAGGGACAGTTCATAAGTTATACTCTCATAAGAAACTAGACCTAAAAATTTCTTGGGAGGAGCATTTCGTAAGTCCTACTCTTAGAAGAAACTAATGCCTGAAAAGTTTTTGGGATGGGCAGTTCATAAGTCCTACTCTCAGAAGAAACTAAGGGCCTGAAAAGTTCTTGGGAAGGGCAGTTCATAAGTCATACTCTCTGAAAAAATTAAGGGTCTAAAAAGTCCTTTGGAGGGGCATTCCATAAGTCCTACTCTCAGAAGGAACTAAGGGCATAAAAAAGTCATTGGGAGGAGAAGTTCATAAGTCCTACTTCCAAAATAAAATTTAGGGCATGAAGAGTCCTCAAGGGATATACCATAAATCCTACTCTCAAAATAAAAAGAAGACTAAACGCAAGGAAGGACGGATCCATTGCCTTGCAATAGGAAAGGAAATTTCAAATGAGTGGAAAGTACTAACGGCCAAAACAGGAATGATATGTTATCGTCGTTAGGAAAGACATGAAACACACATTGCAAAAAAGATCGCTTCATTAACAAGAGAAACTACAAAATGAAGTACAAAACAACAACAAAGGCTAAGCTTCTCGTTCATGAGTAGCTTTAACAGGAACCTTTGAAGTAGCCCTAGGAGTCTCTGTTATGGAATCAACAATGGTATTCGCCTAAGAATCAATGGAATCTTCAGGAAGGGGAACAAGAGGAATGCATGGAGCCTGGTCAGACTTAGCGTCGTGATAACCTAGCGAATAAGCCATCTTCTCAACCTTGTTGACAATGGCTTGGTACTGACCCTCGAGACTAGTTTCCCGACTCTTCACCTCAACCAAAGTCACCTCAGTTGAGGTTAACTTCATCTCTTTTGCAGAAAACTTAGCCACAGCCTTAATCGAAGTCGCCTCGGTTGAAATTAGCTTGGCCTCTACCGTGGACAACTTCGCCTCAGCTTCAGCCAACTTCTTTTCAACTATTTCCAAATTTTCCCTGCTGGCTTCCGCTTCCATTAGATATGCTTCTAACTTCACCCGTTTAACTACAAATGCATTCAAGTTAGTAGTCAAATGGGCGTTAGCCTACCTAACTTAGGCTCAACCTCTTTTTGACACTTCCGTTCAATGAGGACCATATCATTTACCCAGTTAATCTCTCGGACCTCATTCACGCAGCTCGCCAGCTGAAGCTCCATCACATGAAAATACGTCTGAAGCCCATTATGATAAGTCACTGCCTGTCAAAAATAAAAAAAAATAGCTGAGTGATTAACCGAGTAGACGCAAACCAAAAGTAAAAATAAACAAAAATGGTTAAGAGTTTTTACCTACATTAAACTGTGAGTAAGGCCAACGACCTTATCCACATAAGAGTGCAGCTGTATCCACATCTGACCTGATCTCATTTTCCATGATGTGCGAAAGGAAGGGATCCTTGAGGAAGCTCTAACAGGCGGGGTCGTCGAGAAGTGCACCCACTTCCAAAGATTGTCGTCCTCCACAGGTATGCCTTGAGAACTAGCGGGAGGTGAAAATGACCTCTGAAGAGGCGTGGGGAAAGAAGATGTGGCATCCTCCCATCCTAGAACATCCTCTTTTAAAGGGATCAAAGGATCAACCGAGGTTGATGCGGCACAGCAGATGGAAATGGGGAAGGAATCGGGGGCACTGACATGTCTGGAATGCTGGTGGTCCTAGTTTTACGGCGAACATTCTTCTCCTCTCGGTCAACTATCCCAAAAAGATCACTTTTGAGACGCTTTGACATCTCTAGTACATTGTAGGCAAAACGTAAGATCGCGTCTTGTTCTTCAGCTTCCTTCTGTGTAGCTTCCCGTTGTGCCTCACTCTCTCTCTCTCTCTTCCCGATCGAAGTCTTCTTCCTCCAGTTTTGACTCTGAGGACTCAGAGGAACTGGTCTGGATTACCTAACGAGAATGAGAAACAGAGATCACAATAGGGATAGCCTAAGGAATTTCTGTTGCAGCGGTTGAAGGGGCAACGGACTCAGTGACCGGAGCGGGTGTGACCGTGACTTTAACCTCTCTCCTTGGATCAAGGAGATCTCTCCAATCCCACTCTGGACATCTGTAAGCATCACAAAGATGGGCTGCAACATCTTTTAGAACAAAGAGCCTCTTATTCGGGTTAGAATCTGCACGAAGAAATAAGACACGTCAAACAAAAATAATGATATAAAAAATAAAATAAATAAGAAATAAAAAATATGAAGTAAGGGACTCAAGAAGTATCGCGTCGCCGGATGGAGTAGATGACGCGAATCTCATCCACTCCTATGGACAAATTGTTCCTCCTATTGAGGGCTTCTATACCTAAAAGAATCATATACGTACTAGGAGTATACTACGAAGGACCAAGACAAAAAATACTAAAAAATTCTTGAAATGAAGGAGAAAAAGGAATTTTTAGCCGTAACTCTATGTACATGGGGGCTAAGGAAATATGGTATGGAGGATTACAAGGAAATAATTTGGGTATTCCATCCCCGAAACCATAAATAACGTCAGACGGGAAGGCATCTTTGTGACGGGTGATAAAATGATAAAATTCGTCATGATTCCTAACTAAGGGGACCGTAACCCAGAATGGTTTTTCTGCCATAACTAAACCAAGAATAGAAGAAAATAGAGGATGCAAGAAGAAAGAGAGGATATGAAGAACTTATGGAGTAAGGATTAAACGTGAAGAAGAAAATGTGGAAAATTAAGGCTCTATGTGGGTAGCGGGCGCAAGAACCCGATTCAAAATTGGATAATAAAATCCAAAATTAAAGAAGCTTTATGGCAGACAAATGGGCGTGTAGAGGGATAGATGACGAATATACCCATCCAATCTGTCTGAAAGATAAGCCAGTGGCGACATGACAGCTGGATAAAAAGAAAACCCAACGGATCAGAAATGCACATGTTGAAAGAGCCGTAAAATGAAGCAAACACATAGGGAATGAAATAATGAAGCCCACGTGCACGTGTGTCATTATAGGGTAAAACAAAATTAAATGCAATGGAGTTTTCAAGGAGCATGTTAGCAGCTCCAAGAACGAGGCAATGATGGCACATTATCTCATTATTTAAATATATTTTTAACATTTCTTGCAAAACACTTAATATTTTACAAAATAAAAGAGAACCTCGAATTGATGAAAGTAGACCTATAACCGTTCTCCAAAAATGGGGCGCATATTAAAGAAGTATTCACTACACATCAACGAATATCATCGAAGTGCAATGGGGGCAAATGAACAGGTGAAAAATATTTCACTGCCACGTGGAACAAAAGAAACCCATCTCCTCTAGAACCAGAAACTGACGTCTCTAGAATGGGAGGCCATCGCCTCCAGAATGGGAAGCCATCGCCTCGAGAATGAGAAGTTGACATCTCTAGAACGGGAGGCCATCGCCTCAAGAACGGGAAACTATTACCTCCAAAATGGGAAACCGACGTCTCTAGAACAAGAGGCCATCGAGTCTAGAACGGGAACCGGCATTTCGAGGATGGGAAATCATTACTTTCCAGACAGGACTGGACATCGGAGCGAAAAGAAGGATTTAGATTGACAGTTAATTGTCCGTGATTGACTGGGTAAACTGCGTCACTCGGACAAGTCAGATTGGTAAAGTCACCAAGTGGCTCTGACTAATTTGCTCAGAAATACAGGGAACTACCATGTGGTAGCAGTCGATAGGCCGGCTGAGCGTGATAGATGAAAGATAAAGAAGAAATAAGATCCCACGAATGGATGTGATCCTAGGTCTGACCCCATTGGATGCTTTGGTTACTATTTGGCTATTTTTAGCTAAACACATGTAATGAGAGGTCATAAAAGGCTAGTCTACTCAATAAAATAAAAAAAGTCGAGACCTTAGAGAATTTTTAGAATTATCAAGCCTTTCTTCACATTTTTCACAAAGAATAATACAAGTTCGATCGATATTAACATATTTTCTCAGATTTTTCTCAAAGTCTAAGAAAAATCCTTTACAATATCAAAACATAAAACATAAATAATAAAGAACACAAAAAGAAATGAGGAGTAATCAAGATCTCTTTCTATTCACACTCGTAGAGCTTATTTCATATGCCCATACGAATAGGAAGATTAAACGAACTTCTTTATACTTCCAATACCTCAACTCACATATATTAACTATTAAGAGTTTACGCTATGAGATTAGAGTTAAAGATGGTGGAGTTGAAGAATAGATCAAGATCTCATCTATAGCTTCTTCTTTTATAAAAAAAAAATGTGATGATTTTAGAAATGTTAATATTTTACGAGAATAATATTTTGTTTCAGAATAATATTGGAAAGACCTTTTCTTTAACAGGTATATAATATTGGGAGAACTATAATGGCCTTTTTGGGTCATTCTTGTAGGTAAATGACCACCCAAGATTTTATTAGCAAAAATGGTGTGGCGGTCATTTACTAATGGTAAATGGCGAAGCCATTTACCATTATGTCCTTAAAAATTAAAGGCCCAGTCCACGCACTACAGTAGCACGAATGTCCCAGTCCACACTCCATTTAATCAAAACGCGCGTTTTGATGATTTAAACAAAACGCGTGTTTTGGGGAATATAGAGAAGCGGGAAAATGAAACACTTTCAATCGTCAGGTCGATGACACGTGTTAATATGCCCTGATACTCACCGTTAGATTAGAAATCAAATAGATTGTTCACTCAAAAAGCACTAAAACACCTTGTATCGTCGAAACCCTCCCAACCCACGAAGAAACAAACCCTATCCACGCCATTAAAAGCGTCCACATGACGCCATTGAAGCCGTCATTATTCCTACCTGAAAGAAAACCTACCTGCGAGGAAGAAGCTATCAAAGGAGCTCAAAGCTCAACAAACATTCAGCAAAACAGGTATGAAAAATTCTTCTTTAATTTATGTTTGGACAGTATCTAGATTAGTGGCCTAATTTTTGTCTTTTTATTTTCGGTGGTTTAGATACATATTAAGTCCTCGATTTGACTAAATATATCAAAACTAGATGATTCTAGTATCTAATTTAGTTACAAAAGTTATTACTAAACCCTATTGTGTTAGATTTCTCTTCTGTAGAATTTACTAGTATATAGTTAGTGACCTAACATAATATAAGTCAAAATCAGGTTAATATGTGCATAATTTTAAATCTCTTACATGCATTTTATAAAAATACCAAAATTAGTATCGAAATCTATATGATAACTCACTGCTTGTTTTGTCGAGAAGTGGGTTATCAACGTAGATATATGTCAATAATTTTAGATACTGGTTTAAAAAATATGGTTGCTTAAAAGTGTATTGGTATTTTGAAAGATGACTCAAGCTAAAACACAAGGAGTAAAATGGTTAAAAGAAAAAACGAAACAAGAAGGGCCATCATGTAAAGCGCGATCACAACTTCGAATAAAGGAAGGTAATCAAAAAATAGAAGAACAACTCCTGATAAATGAAAAATTGTTTTAAACACAAGATGAAACACAACCGACCCAGACAACACAAGACGAAGACACACATCCTACAACGGAAGACAATACATAACCCACACCTGAACAAGAGGAAAAACAATCTGAAGAAGAAGAAGAGGATGATGAAAATAAAAATGATGAAAATACAGATGAAGAATCTGTTGAAGAAGAAGGCAATGAAACAAAAAAAGAATCTGAAATGAAACAATTCAAAGGTAAAAACATCTTTATATTCTTATATCTGTCAATAATTTTGATAATATTATGATTTAATTTTATTATCAATGTAGGATAACCCATTGCTTGTTCTGCCAAGCAAGTGGTACTCTAAGCAGCGGATAAATCTCTATTCCAGCATTTCTGTCATTTCAACGATAAAGAAGATTTTGAACTCCAAGCAACAAAGATGTTTCAAAGAGACATGTTTTGGTCACTTATTGGACACTTATTGGACATGCAAATTCATAGCTTCCCCTCACAGCTATTCGTGCATTTAATGAGGAGTCAATGTCATACCATCAGCAAAACGAAAGGGGTAAGCTTTAACATTGATGGTAATGTTATGAACTTTGGCTTAAAAGAATTTGCACTAGTGATGAGGCTGAATTGTGGGGAGTATCCACTGATACAAAAGGGGGGAATGAAGGAAGGAATTCTAAGAGAGGTCATTTTCCCATCAATGAAGTCGATAACGCGCAAAAACGTTGCATTCTCATTCAACTCGATGCAAGGAGCGAAAGAGGAAAATAAGATAGAGGTTGCGCGGATATACTTCTTGGAAAACCTTCTCTTAGCTTGTCAAGAGAGCATAAAGATTGACATTCAACATGTCGATATAATTGATGATGAGGAAACATTCGAGAGATATACATGGGGAAGGCTGTCATACGAACTAACAATCAAATTCATTAAAGACTATCTGAAGCACGTAGATACGATGGGATATGGTGTTGGTGGTTTCTCGTATGCTTTGATCGTTTGGGCGTACGAGACTATCCCCAACATTTCATCAAGGAAAAATCAATTTTCCAAGAGGAAAGCGACAACAATTCCAAAGATTTGCAACTAGGAATCGCATACACAACCCTCGTGGAATGACTTTGCCAATACTATTTTAACAATAACTTGGTATGTAATTTAATTACTAGTATTTAAAATTATTTACTGTTGTTGAAAAATTTGCTTCTTAATAACCTTATTTTATTAAATGATCAAACAGCTTCGAATCATGTTGACAAGAATGGTACTGAGCTGGAAGGAACTGGAAGCACCATACATGGAGCCTTTCCGTAACACCGAAGCGACAATGACAAAAGGAAAGGAACCAATAATGGCTACTGTCCAATCCGAGGAAGAGGACTCATTTGAGAGACAAATGAAGAAACCTCATAAGAATGAAGGAGAAGCAGAGAGTAGCGGACCAAGAGCTGATGACGAAACAAAGGAACAATTGCATCTGATATTCGAAAGCTTGAATACAATATCAAACGACATTAAAAAAATTTTGAAAGATTAGACCAACAAGCTAGGGAGCAAGAAGCAGTAAGGAAATTATATATTGTTCATCATAAAATTATGAATATTATTACTGATATATTTTATATTGATAAATAGGAGCATGAACAAGATCAAGGCCAAGAAGAAGGCAAAGATGAAGGCAAAGAGGAAGGCCAACAGGAGAAAGTATTGGTGAAGGTTTGAGGAGCAATGACAGCTCATCAAAGAAACCAAAAGGAAGAAAATGGTTGGTCAAGAAATTCAAAGCTCTTGAATCACCATATGTAAATGAGAGAGCAAAAAAAGTGAAGAAGACGGTAGTGAATGATCAAGGACCGAAGCCAACTTCACTTGAAACCGGACCAAGCTTCTCCCTTGGATCTCAATTTGATTAGTGGGTTTTGGATTTGTGTTTTTAAGAATTTGATATGGATTTGTGTTTAGTATGGATTTTTAATAAGTTCCTAGATACCGTTATATGGATGCTTAGGAATATGTTTTTAGAATTCGAGAACTATTTAAACATATAATTGAGTGCTGCTGTATAGTATAATTTATTATGCAGGAGCTAGATTATTTGGGGGTATCGTGTAAAAATAGGTAACCCATTTTCAGTTCAAATTAGGATGTTTTATAAATTAGATACACAAAGTATATAATTTTATGATGAGCTCTATACAACTGTTAGAGACATAACAGTTTCAAAAACGTTCCTAAAAGCTGCTTATCAATGAAAAAAGTGCACATAAAATAAACATATTCAAAGAGTCAATTTCAAGAAACAACTAAATTGAAATGAACAATTAAAATACAACTTAAATGAAATTTTGTCAATAAAAAACAACTTGCAGACTTATAAAAAAGAATGCTTATAAACAATAAAAGTACAAAATTAATAATATCAAATGTTAAAATAATAATTGTGTCTACTTGCTACTCCTAGAAGAGGAAGCACGAATTGGGTTCTTGCATGTTTTCTGATTGTGACCAAATTGACCACAACGACCACACTTCACACGTGGCCTAGTTTAACGTATAGAAGGAATACGTTGTTTCTTCGGTCTCCTAGCTGAACGTCTCACATCTAGAGGTAGTATCTTCAATTGGCCTTCATCCTGAATATGTAACATGCTCCAATTTTCTAATGGGTGAACAACACATTTATAGATTGAAGCGTATTTCGTACCTGAAAAATAATCACTAACATATGAATATGAACTCAAATTTCGATTGCAAAAGACAGCACAAGCATGAGCACATGGGATATGATCTAAACCCCACCTTCGACAAGAACATTACAACTACTCAAGTTCAAAACATGCATGACACCACCATGGCTAACATGAAATTCATTTATATCGGATAAATCAACCTAAAAAGTCATAAAAATAAGTTACACATAACCATTATTTTAAAATAAAATCATATAGTAACTAAATAAAATACATGACACATACCGACATAGTTCGAGTAACTATATACTCGTCCCTCAAACATTCCTCAGCCGATGGTGTACACTTCATTTTTAAGAAAGATGTCGTCGTTCTATGCTCGTAAAACCACCACAAACACATTTGATGTATAAATTCCAACAAACGTATGACAGGAAGTTCACGTGCTTGAACTAAAACATTGTTAATACTTTCAGAGATGTTCGAGGTCACCATGTTATACCGCTTACTAGAAAAATAAGCTCGTGCCCATCTAGGAAATTCAATTCCCTCCAAATAAGAACGAACATGTGGAGATATCTTATCCAAATTTCGCATGTGACACTCAAAGTCAGGCATAAGATAAGCCTTAGCTCATGCATAAAAAATGGGATCAATGCTATTCGGCAACTTAAACCTAATCTTTATATTCTGACACAAATGGAACATGCATGCTTCGTGATAAGTATCGGGGAAAACAATACTGATGGCCTTGAAAATACTAGTGTGTCGATCAGAAACAATAACTAAATCAACATCTCCATGTGCAAGAATGCAACTTACGTATGAACCATATCCAAGAATCATCACTCTCTGAGTCAACTATAGCAAATGCTAACGGAAAAATTTGGTTGTTACCATCTAAAAAACAAGCAGTTAACAAAATACCCACATACTTCACCTTTAAAATGTTCCATCAACTGATATCTATGGTCTACACTGTCTCTACCCATCTAAGGACACAACATTAGACATAAAACAATACTTGAACCTCCCAGCAAAAGTCACAACATAATCAGTAACGGAACCTGAAGTAAAGTAATAAAAAGTAAAATAATAGTAACTAAACTATATGCTATATTTACTAAGCATAAGTAACTATGTCATACCAGGATTAGTTTCATGCAATGCTGCAAAAAATGAAGGAATGGCAGCATATGATTCTTCAGGAGACCCCAAAACAGAATTCATAACAATCTCTTTCCCCCTCAAAGCTTTATGATAACTAACATGGACACCATGTTTCGCACACATGTGGTCAACAATCTCCTTTGGATGACTCTTACATAAGCAACCAACCTTATAATTTTCCTTTAAACACCACTAATCAGGATAACACTAGTTTGCTTATCATCATTTTGTATAATATCTATTGAACAAGAATGCTCACTAGTATACTTCCTAACCATCCACAAAACACTATGCCTATCCTCGAAGCATGCAAATACCAACAACAAGAATCGTCAACACGTATTGCCACAAAACGTTCACCATTAGATTTTTTCATCTTAAATTGAAAGTTATTTTTTAAAGAAACCTCTTGAATTGCTTTCTTCAACTCTACCTTACTACCAACAGATCTCCCTCCATAATATGAAAATCAGTTGGAGCATTTTCCACATCAATAGTCTCAATGAAATGAAAATCAAATGGTTGATCAACAAGAACATTGCTAGCAGTAGAAACAATTGTGTTGACCCTAGAACAACTAGCATTAGCCATAGTTGAAATTTGTAAATTTTGACCAATCTCGACAACTAATGGGCAATAGACATTTTTTGCAAAAGAAACAAACCATGAAACATCACTATCATCCTTCAACTCCAACACTTTACAAGATGTCGTCCCAACACCAAGAACAACCTTCATAACTAATTCACGTACAACCAAATCTAGTAGAACTCCAAATGTTGAATCCTCATCAACTTAAACCGGTTTTAATTTGCTATCCACATATGTATTGGTATCATATCACCTACCATCATAAAACAAAATAATATGAACCTTCGACATGCCTGAAAATACAAAGATTCATAAAGTTCAGAAAAATAATAAGATGGTACATAAAATTGATACTGACAATATATAATTTAGTTACCAGTATATAGAAGCAAGACTCAGAATAATGTTTGTCTGAAAAGAAGCAACAAAAATACTTCCTAATAATAGCACAGAATAATGAAGAAAATACATAGACTCAAATAAAATAATGTACATAATCTAATAAGAACATTCCCTAAACAATAACACAAACTAAAAGAACAAATCAATGTAGAAAAAATACATAGAATATAAAAAATCACAAATTTTCTACTTAGAAAATCTAGAAATAACGAAATTGCAAGAAAATTACAATATAACTCACAAATTTTTTGAACAATATAAAACAAGAAATTACAAAGAAAAACTTAATAATGTGAAAAATTAAAAAATATAACTCAGCTCGTCAGAGAAGAATAACAACCAACAACTCGTTGTAAAACAGTAACAGTTCGCCTTACATCCGAATATTTAAATTGTTATTGATTTTACATTTTAAATTAAAAAAACAGAAATTATGACCATAATAGTTGTTGTTGAATGAAATATATATTTTGACCGAAAAAGAAAACATTGACGAAGTAATAATTTATTCTCTTGACTTTTCAACCGAGACGGCGGTTAAGAAAGATCAGGGTTATGGCTATTGGTCAGTTCAGAGGAGACCTTTGCGTTGCTTTTGTCACGTCCTCCTGTACTTTTGTCGGAACATTAGGTGGGACCCACAGTTTCGTTATCACGGCTAACATTCACGACAGATATTTCAGTCCAGTTACTCGGTAAAAACGTCATCTTCCTTATTATTTTTTATTTTACATAAAAAACACGGCTCGTACACGAAATAGACTTTACAATTTTTTTTAACAAATCTGAGATTGAGAGTCTCGTAATTTTTTCATAAATGGAAAAATGTGGTCGTCGACGTCCATTCTAGCCCACAAGTTAATTTCAATAATTTTAGTTATCTAATTCTTGAATAATTTTTAAAAATGTAATCGGATTATTTTGTTAACTTCATAGTTTAGTGATGATGTTGATAACTAAAACGAACTTAAAACAAATATTTATATTATTATAAATAAAATTAGTTTTAAAGTTTGAGTCTTGACTAAAAGATTTGATTGCAGCATTTTGAATTTTCAGTAATTTTACTAAATAATCAAACTTACTGATGAAATTAGAATATACACTTAGAGAACCAAAAATGCATTTTACATATTTTTCAGAAAAAGGAAAAAAGAAAAGAATTTGATTCTACAAAGTTGAAGGTGTGGTTGATGATATTTGATGGCTCTGCATTGAGAGGAAGGTAATGAACGTGTCTCTCTGCCTTTGTGGGTCCTCATGAATTCCCCCCCCCCCCCC
>QANY01003970.1:1029977-1121474 GCA_003255025.1 Datisca glomerata
CCCTCTCGCTCTCTCTCTCTCTCTCTCTCTTTCTCTGTTGTGTGGGGGTCTCTTTCTACTTTTCTTCACTATGTTAAGTTTTTTTGTGGGGAAGACTTTGGCGTCCACCGGGAATCATATATAATTATCTCTATAATGTGTCTGCTTTACTTCTTTTGCTCATAATTATCTTTTGTTTTAATCTCTTGAGAGGGTAAGGACGTAGTAGAAGCTAACTACTTCAATTGGCGTTCCTTTCTCTCTCGGTCTTTTGCATACTTTCTAGGGTTTCCATTTGAAAATTCGGGTTCCTCATCAAGAAAACATTTGAGAGAAGCTTTGGGTCTTCTTTATCTACAGAGTTTTCTCAAGCTCATTATAGGATACTATGAAACTTGACATCTTTTCTAGATTGAGCTGATTTGGGGGAATCGTGGAGGTTGGAGTGATGGGTTTTGGGCGTCTCTTGGTATTTGAAAGATGATGTTGGGATTTGGTATTTGTTGAGAATGGTTCTACTAAGGGATGAAGATTTGAGAATGGGTTTGCTTTAATTTTACGCATCTGGTGTTTCTGGTGGTCCAATTGCTTCTTGTTTGGTTTTTGTTGAAAGGAATTGAGTTTGTTTCTGATCTCCTTCCTGATAAAAGCTGAGAAGAACCTTTCATAGCCAAATTATTGGTAAATCTCTCTCTCTCTCTCTCTCTCTCTCTCTCTCTCTCTCTCTGCCTCTGGTCCTCTGCAATTGTTGATCAGTGCAATCAGTTCAATTAGTTCCATTTACATTCGAATGGAGAATCCTGTCTGCAGACATAAAACTTGTAAGAATATAGCGTATGTTAGAATACTCAATTTGTTGGTTAACTTGATTTGATGTAAGAATGATTTCATTTACCTGCAAGCTAACATCTTCGTTTTACACAAGCATGATTTTGATTACTAACATGTTAATCATAAGTTTTCCAATTGAGAAAGAAGTAGCAAAATTTGCCTTACTGCATGATTTCCTGATGACAATATCTAGTATCAAGTATGAGAATGCCCTTGAGATGATAGAGAATTATGGGCACAATGAGGTTGCTTAGATTTGAAAACGTTCAAAAGAAATTAAAAGTTGATCTATCAAAGTTCTTGGTGGTGCTTGTTAATGCAATTGGTTAACTTGAAATTAGACTAGGTACACTTAGAAAACTGGAAATCTCATTACATGTATTGGTTTCTAGATAATCTGATTCTAAAGTTGCTGTATTCACAGGATCATTGATCGATATGATCTTGATTTGATACACCCACCATAAAAATTCTTCCAGGAACTGTTTCAGAAGGGTGGAATTAACTATCTTTTAATCCTTTTGAGGCGGACTGCTAAGATTCTACGTGGTCTCTTTATAATGGGAACTGATGCTAGTGAAGCAGCTGGGACTGTGCAAGTTCCTCATTATTCCTTTAAGGTAAAAAATGTATTGTGAAAGTCTCTAATTTAGTTTATGCATCAATATTTTAATGAACTTTTTTTAAGTAAAATTCAAATCTTTTTCTGATAACTCTGCTCGATATAATTTTTTTAGGATGTAAGTTGTACATAATTTGGATACCGTCCAGATAAGGTCCAGATTCCGAGGCTTATGCCTATCCACAAACACACACACACACACACACATATATATCTGAAAAAAAATTACATGTTTTTTTCCTTAGGAATAAGAAAATAGAAGATAGAGTCTAACTCTTGGTTTATCTGATATCGTTTCCATGGCAACTAGAAATGAGCTTTGCTTTCACTGGATGTAAGCGATTTAGTAATGATTTCTGATGTTGGTCGAAATATCTTAGTTAGTGATTGTAAATTGTGAATGCAGGTTCATCAGTTAATGTGCCAAGAACTAATGAAATTGGTTGATCGAATCTCGAGAATATTTCCAGAAATAGAAGCAGCAAGGCCTAGATGCTCATCAGGAATTAAGGCATTATGCCAACTAAATGGCACAATAGATAAAGCAAAACAGCAACTTCAGTATTGTAGTGAGTCTAGTAAACTTTATCTGGTGAGTATAATTTCAATCCTTTCAAGATCTGAAAAGTAGTATTTATGGTTGTAATAAGTGTTGTGAACATAAAAAGCTAAGGCTGTGTTTGGACCTTGGAAAATAGGAGGGAAAGAAAAATGAGAGGAAAAGTAAGCCGAATTAGTAAATTTTGTTTATATTACTATTTTCCTCTACATATTCCAAATACTCCAAACAATGGAAATGAAGTCCTCCAAATTTTTCTTTCTTTCCCTACTAATTTCTCCAACACGTACTAGACACTCTAAAATACGTGCCATACAATTGGAGCATATTGTCTAACGTGTCCAACACACGTTAGATACCTTATGACATGTGCTGTGGTGTGTCTAACATATATGTCAAACACTAGAAAAGTTGTTGAAAACTTTTATGTATCGTTTCCTATAATTTCTAAATTATATATTTTGATTGAAATAGATACAACTGAAATATTGACAAGGAAAATCAATATATACTGACACAATAGTCTTCATAGTAAATAAAATAAATATATTTGCACACATCATGTGAATGGTTACATGTAGGCATATATGTATACATACATAGCGTGTCCCTAACATTGTCGGTGTCCTCAGAAATAATGAGTCAACATATCCTTTGTCTCGTGTCCATGATTGTGCTTCTTAGGCGGACATGATATCAGCAATGTATTTATTATTTTGGAAGAGGAAATTCTGAATTATGGCTTGGACTAGGACCAGGACCATTTGTTCTCGTGTCCTTGTGGAGCTTTCTTCTCAGCAATTATCCATTCTGAATTAATGCATTGTTCATGAGTTCTTTTGTGTTTACTAATACCCAAACAGTGCATTAAGAAGTTGTTTTTCCCACTGTTCTCTTGATTGCATTAGTCCAGATAGGAACCATGAAATTACCTGTCATTATAATGATGATGGTGCTTTTTAATTTCTTTCAGGCAGTCACAGGAGACTCCATAGTAAAAAAATTTCACAGATCAAAGAACTCATTGGAGCAAAGTTTACATGAAATTCAAAATATGGTTCATGAAAAGTTGTCTGCGGAGGTAATTCAAGTCAAACTTCTTAAAATGTCAGCTTAAAGTTATCTTTACCTTGGCGATAATTGTTTCTTTTTCCTTGGAGCTTCTTTTTGTTTGAATAGTCTCTCTCTCTCTCTCTCTCTCTCTCTCTCTCTCTCTCTCTCTCTCTCTCTCTTTGTTATTTGTTGGGTTTGATGATGAAATTGTTTGCAGATCACTCTAATAACTAATGATCTGAAGAGCATGACATTCATCCTTGACCCATCTGAAGAAGAGGCGGGGAAGGCCATGCGAGACTTGCTAAAGCAAGATGGTTCCACTTCTACATCAGGTTCAGAGGACGATTTTGAGATCCAAGCTCTTAAAATTGCATCTTCGAGACTCAAAATTACATCCCCAAAGGAAGTCTCGATTGAGAGAAGATCTATTAGGAAACTTCTTCAAAAGGTTGGTGAGAATGAGTTAAATAAAAAGAAGATATTGATGTACCTCTTTTACCTTTTGAAGAAACACGAAAAATCACTCGTGGAGGAGAAAATAGAGAATGGCCGTGCTATGGGTGAAGAATCAAACGCAATTGAGAACTCTGCCATTAGTTCTGTGAATTCTCAGTCCCTTGAAGATGAAATACTTAGTAGAGCTGTTCTTCCTCAGGAATTTAGATGTCCTATATCTTCAAGATTGATGTACGATCCGGTTACAATTGCATCAGGAAAGACATATGAAAGGGTTTATATACAGAAGTGGTTTGATGAGGGTAATGATACATGTCCAGTAACTAAAGTGAAATTGTCCCATTTATCAATGATCCAGAACATTTCAATGAAGAATTTAATATCTAGATGGTGTGCAAAGTATGGAATTACCATTTCAAACCCAACTACACAGCCGGAAGACCTTTATTCATGGGAGAACTCTATGAATTCCATTGCTAGTTTGGGGAGTTCTTTGAATGATATTCATCTACAGTTTGATTTTAGCAATATGTCACTCGGTTCTATAGATACTAATTACAATTCATATTCATTACCTCCCAAAGCTGTGGCCAGTGGTTTGAGTATGATGTCCTTGGAGATTGAGGATGATTCTAAGAGATGCCAATCTGATCCGAATATGGAGGAAGCAGACTTAGACTTTCCGTCTAACCTTGGCATGCTCCCGTGGCAGTCACAGTGCAAGGTGATTGAAGATATGAAGAATTACTTGATAGAAAATGATCAAGTTTATCCTACTTTGTCAGAGAATACCATTGAACAGCTCACAAGATTCTTGAGGGATGCATATCATCATCAGGACCAAAGAGCTCAGACGGATGGATGTGAATTATTTGTTGCATTAGTGACTAAAAGCAGGTAATGTATTTTTGTGTACTTCAATATCTTTTAATTGAAGGTTCACATTTTGAAAAATTACTTGCTTATTGGTTTTATAAAAATGCTGGCGGGCAGCACCGTGCTGTAGCCCTAAGGTTTAAGGCCACAGTTATCAGAAAACACTGATGAACTAGCGAGATCTGATTTGGAGTACGATCCAAAACATGGATCACTAATGATTTGGAACGTTGATCTTGACGATCCAAATATACTAGCAACAACTATTAAATAAAACGACGAAAACATTAAAACTTCACATAAATTATTTGTTTTCTTGATTAAATTTTCTTCACGTAACTAGCATTAGGAACGAACTTAACCTTCTTCTGATCAATATAGTACATCAATTTTTTTTTATAACATGGTGTACCATAAATATTGTGTTATAGATAAACATGTATTTTTACCAGCTATGATTTTTGAAGAAGCCTACCCGCACCGTACCACGTTCTGGGACAAGTAACATTACGTTCTCTCAACGATCCATGTTCTAGGTAGCATATGTTTAGGCAAGTAAAAGCTGATTGATCAATGTTTTGTGATTTTTGATTAGTGCTGATTGGTTAGCTGCTTGTAAAGATTGAATTGCGGTTGGGTGGAGTTCTTTATTTTTTTGGTTTCGGTTGGATTGCTCATCCACCGAACTCAATAAATTCTTATTTTTCTTAATACAAATCGTTTCTTATCCAAAAAAATGTTTTGTGATTTATGATGTAAACAAGATTTTAGATTTCCTTGGCTTGCATTAGATATTTTCATTTTTCACTATACAGACTGCATAGCGTTTTTTGATCTTGCAGTTAAATTAAAATGTTTCATTCTGTCGTTTAATGTAGACAAAGTACAACGACTGTACATGAAGACACATTAAGTTTGTTGGCAAGTTTACTTCATTCAGAGATGACAAAAGAAGCTCTTACAATTTTGGAAGTGTTATCTGCCCAACAAAACTGTAGATCTAAATTCGTCGCAGCAGGAGTTACTACTTCCATTCTAAAACTCATAGACTCCCAGATTGGAGATTTGCAGGAAAAAGTTCTTAAAATCTTATGTAATCTGTCCACAAACAATGACATATGTTCCCACATTGTATCTCTCGGGTGTATCCCGAAATTAGTTCCTTTGTTCAAGAATGGTGCTCTATCAATATATTGTATTCATATATTGGACAATTTGGGCTGTCTAGAAGAGGCTAGAGCATCTATAGCGGAAACTAACGGTTGCATTACTTCTGTTTCTCAAGTTCTCGAGTCCGGCAGTCTAGAGGACCAAGAACATGCAGTGATGACTCTTCTTTCATTATGTTCTCAAAGGGTTGAGTATTGTCAGTTGGTCATGGCTGAAGGTATTATCCCCTGTCTTGTTGGTATATCTATCAATGGAAGTAACAGAGGGAAAGTGGGGGCAATGGAATTGCTCCGGCTTTTAAGAGATATCATTGATGATAATGGGAAAGAATCCCATGAATCTGATCTCTATACTGTGGAATCTAGCAACCAGATTGACGAGCATGAACCGAAGCAATCTAAGTCGTCTGTTTTTTTGGGAAGGAAAATACAGATGTTCTCAAAGCCCAATTCTCAAAGGAAGAAGAAATGATTACATCATTCAGCATTATGGCAATGGCATTGAAGCTTTGGTAAAGTAAGATTATCTGATTTTCTGTACAGTGGTGTTTTTTTTTCTACATTTTCATCTATGGGATGAAGCAAATGATATAATTCATATATTGTAAAGTAGAGTAAAGATAGTGGGTAGGTGGTGTTTTTAGCTCTAATAGCTTTAGAAATGCCCATCGAGTGGTTTCTTTTTTGGGGGATTTGATTATTTAGTTATTCATGTGATTGTATAAGTTTTCGTGTTCCAGCTTGTACTCCCTAGAAATGTATAGTTTAGTGCTTTGGTTGTACGTTTTCTGCAGACTTTATCATGATAGATGGCTGTCTCTGTTGTCTAGAATGGTAGGCTATACAATGCTATTTAGAGGGAATTGGATCACATGTGTCTCATGATTGTTTTGGCCAGATCTGAGCCGGTGAATGTAATATCAAAGATAACACTTTGAGATAGAAGTTTAAAAATAAAGTTAATTTCATTTTGAACGGGCCAAATATGATTCATAAAAAAGTCTTTTTTAAATGCTAGATCGGCTGATACAACCGAATTTGTTTTGGTTTTGGTTCAGGAAATGGAAACCCCAATTTTTTTTCATGTAGTTCAAATCTGGGATCCTGGGTTGTTTTTCCAAGTAAAAGTGGAAACTTGGTAGGCTTGGATTCGAGGAAAGAGGAAGAAGTTCTCTGGGTTTTCGTTTAGAAAGTACAAAAGAGCATATGGATACTATTTCCAAACCGATCAAACAATAGACGTGATTTGCATTTTAGCCATATAGACTGATTCCAAATGAAGCATGCCTAAATTGAGTAGAGGAGTTTTAGCCTTAATCTAAAACAAATTTGAAAATTAAAATGAATAGAAAAGGGGATATAAACCCAGAAAACTTCTTGATTGACTACAAAAGTGAAGATAGAGCAACAAGAATATCAAACCTGCCAAAGTAGGTAAATAAATCACACACATACACAGATACAAGAGCATGCTCATTGACTACATACAAGAGTATTTCATCCCTAGAGTTTTCATTTTTGTTTTTTGAAATAAGAAATCATCTAAAAATAAGTTTATCAAATACAAACTGTTGTTAAACAAGTTTAAAATATTTATGCTAAACTCTTCTTCAAAAATGCTTTTTGAAATACTACTATGAAGCGTGTTATCAAGTGTATTTCCGAATATTAACTTAAAAAAACATTATCTTTTTCTGTATTTTTATAATTTTCTTTTTGAAAACTCGTTTTCAATCAACAATCAAATGTCTAAAATTCTTGCAAAAACAAGGTAATTCTCGAAGAAGAAGAAATCACCCCTGAGAAGCACACAAGATATAATTAATTCAACTTCTTTATAATATAGATTCAGCAGTGACAAGGAGATAAATACACAAACCAGACAAGTCAAATTCAATGATTAGACTCAGTGAAACCTACGTAGCAAGGCAGGGCATTTAACTTCCAACTTCATAAGTATGTATACAAAAATCCAAGGGAGAAACTAAAGGAAAGATGATAACATACTTTCAGTCACTGGGTATCATCACTCACATGCTGGTTTTGTGTCAAAGCTACTCAAGCAGATTGCAAAAGCTTGGAAAGCAGAAAGAGGATAGCGGTAATCCATAGTGAACATATCTTTTCCAATTTTTCCAAATTGCAAGATTACCTTTTCTTGATCTTCAACTGAAACCTTATGTGATTGATCAACAGCTGCTACAAGTTGAAAATTCTTAACCGATGCCACAGTTACACGCCCTTTGAAATTCAAGCACCAGCACTGCAGCTGCTCATGCCATCTGGGTGACTTGTTTTTAAGAACCAAGAGTTGTCCCGATTCTTGAATGGGTGACTCCACGAGGCTCCTTGAGCTGAAATCTATGACTGGTTCCTTTCCTTTAGAACTCGGTACGGGAGAAATTTGGTCATCCATGGGGTATGCAAATGATGTTGGCGTAGGGGCAGTACCCCCTTCTTCAATGGAAGAAATTGGAATCGATTGCATGAGGCAATGCATTCTCCTTGGCCCTCTTGTGCGAAGAATGTTGAGCTCATAAGAGACAGTACTCACACTGTAGTGACATGCAGGTACCCTGGGAGAGACTTGCTTAGAATGGAATCTTCGACTTGATTTAGTAGTTTGTGGAACTGATGTGTCACAAGGAGGTTGGGTGTCATAAATGGTGTACTTTGTAC
Organism: Datisca glomerata; assembly: GCA_003255025.1. Taxonomy (NCBI): domain Eukaryota; kingdom Viridiplantae; phylum Streptophyta; class Magnoliopsida; order Cucurbitales; family Datiscaceae; genus Datisca; species Datisca glomerata. The sequence goes on from QANY01003970.1 coordinate 1,038,205, forward strand.
CCAAGAAATTAGACCTGGAAAAATTTGTCAAGTACATGGACAGGACATGAATGAAGTTTAAAGAGTAGATGTCTAGATAGCAAAGGAGAGTATGTGAGTCTACCAAGGGAATACTTGCCTTAGTTTACCAACATACGCACAGCTGGCCCGAGAAAATTCATCAGCTACAAAAGATATAACAAAGTCTGTGCCTGTTGCCCTTCTAACTTTCTTGGCTGCCAATAGCAGTTTATCACTTCGACCCCCCGCTGTCAAGTTGATGATGTTTTTAAGTGAACAATACGTAACAAACGCTTCATGAATGAAGTCATTATATTCTCACAATATGCTGAAGCTTTCATAACTAAAAAAGTCCAAAGAAGAAAAGCAACTCCAAATATGTGGTTATCCAAAATGTTCTAATCAATCAGCAAGATCAATTAAAAATAAGAATGTCAAAGCATTTATATGAAGTTTTGGCAACCGCCTAACAGCACTCAAGCGGAAAAGAGAAAACTTTGATCACTATTGACATCAGTCAACGTCAAATGAAATGAACAATGATTACAGAGTAATAACGTTTTTTCTTTGTTGCATTCAAATGAAATCTTAACAAAAAAACAAAATTAAAAGAAGAAGCTTGAGGATAAACTAGTCTCTAGCTCTAATTGTACCCCTTGTCACGTCAACTTCATGACGCATAAGTTGAATAGGAGAAAGAATATGACTTACAAGGCACCAATCCATAGAACAACAGATAGCTTGTAGTTGCTCGGTCCCTTTTAATAAAGCACTGCATGGTAAACTCTCGAGGCCCCGGCTTTAATTAGCACAAAAGACACAAAAAAGAAAAGAGAAACTTCAGATAAGAAAAGACTAGGATAAGAGAGTATTTATTTACAAAATAAGAAAAAAAAATAAACAAAGCAGAAACCTGTTTCAATGAGATGGGAAATGTGAGCCTTCCACATAGCTCAGGAGTTTTGACAATCTCCTTAGTAATGGCCCTCCATGACCTGCAAACTGAAGCACAAAAGACAACCACAGCTCGATCAGGCCATGAGGTTTCACTCTCTTCCACCCTTCGGATAATGTCCAGAAGTAATTCAGGAGGTAGATTCGCCCACTGGCCTTGTTGATTTAACTCAGATGGGGAAGGTGCTGATTCTGGTGCAATATGAGACCTTAAGTGGCTACGCCAAGGCCTTCCTTCTCCACGTCGCCTTGATATGCTACCCATTCCATCTCTCATCTCCCTCAACTCTCGAACAATGCTTTTCAAGGACATCTTTGATCAACGTTAAGCCTTTCTATCAAAATTCACAACTCCAGAATTATGGAATGTTGGAAAGGGATATGCAACTGATAAATATGGAACCCTACCCCTTAATGTTTATACTTAAATTAGACAAGATTCAACATCGGGATCATTTGACAAACAAGACGTAGTAAAACGTTCTTTGCTCTGTGTTTGTGGATCTTTTTTGCAACTCTATCCTGAAGCACTAACACAACTTACCTTGTATATCATTTATTCCCTATTGTGATTAATTCGTAATTTTAATTCATATTCATGATTGGAAATGAAAGATAAGTATTTTCTTAACAAGGATTTTTTTTCTTCACCCAAAGAAAAAGAAATGGAAAAAAACATTGAACTTTTCTAATTATCATTGACATCTTCCACTTATTACCTGAAAACTTCCAAAATTTCTATCTAAGTCTGCAAGTTATACATGGATAAGTTGCACATTCCTAGCAATGATCCAGGAATCCAACATTACCATCCAAAAGCACCAACATCAACATCAGAAAGATATGTCAAAACTTTGAGTTTCCAAATTGCTCAGGAAAAACACTAATTTACAAAATATCAGTTTGAATATCGAATGAGATCAAACCTGTCCGGTATGAAGCTCGTTTTGCTAAACTACAAAAATCTCCCCATCCCAAATGATGCCCTGAACTCCGGAACTCGCTCGAGAAACAGAGAACACCCTGATCTCAAAAGTTTCAGAGACTAAATGGAAGAAGAGAAAAACTTGAAGATGCCGGCCATCGCTTGGCTCTCCAAATCGACTAAAACCCCTTAGATCGTCTTCGCATTGCTACGAAGCCACAACGGTAGCCATCTCCACCACCACCACAGCCAGTGCCACTTTCACCGGCAACAATGACTCCGCTACCTCTGGAGCATTTCACTTAGTGCACATTTCCCTTGAAACAGCAGATCCAGCCTCTCTCTCTCTCTCTCTGTAATTACAAGTGCTAACGTTTTTAATAGGAGGGGAGATCAAGCCTTATCCCTTCTCTTTTGATCAACACATACATTTAATTTATTCTTTCCTTAGATGCCATCCAATTTTTCTTTGTTATTTTTCTAATTTTTTTTAGTAAAGAAAACACATTACAGAACAGTACAACTAAGGTCTTAAATAAACAAGGAAATATCTCAGACAAAAAGGAATTAAAAGATATTATGGAGATTTGATCCTATTATGTCCCTATATATCTGGATTTTCTGCCATTAAAAACCCAATAATATAAATAAAGTTTGATTTCAACCATCCGTTTTAATTTAAACAGTCGAAATCAAATGATAATAAAAAATAATTATTTATTTAGTTTTATCAGAATAGTTCAAATCGAAATAAATAATTTAAATTGAGAGTAATTGTCTTTTATGGTTAAAAAATGAACGATAAAGAATCTGCGTGTCGTTTTTTACATGACGATATTCTTATAAAATAAGTTTCATATTTTACTTAAATAGAAACTTTCAAGTTGATGAGAATATTTTAATATATGATATTATTAGAAATTAGTGTTTTTAGTTAATTACTTTTTTCTCAAAACTCCAAGTTTAAATGCATCTAATAGGATATAAACTAGAAAGGCCAGCTAAATGATATGTTACATTCCAACTCGATATTTAGTTTTGCATTCTTTATAGTATAATAAAAGGTTATTTACACTTTATCGCCTCTTACTATATTCTAATTGAAGCTTTATAATTTGAAAAATCATGCTCTTCAACTTATATATTTTTGTTGTTTACTTAAATATGGTTAGCTATCGATTACTTTTACATGAAATAGGACATTAATCAACATGTTTGTAAGCTGGTATGGACATCTTAACTATTAGATGAAAAATAGGATACTAATTTACTTAATTAATCAAATAATGTGTCAATCATTTATAGATAAATTTAAAAATTATTTTAGTGAGAGATAAAACATCAACAAGTGAGATATTGACCCATCACTTGATCAACTAAAAATTTAATCTATAACTTAGTTTGTCTAAAATTAATGGTGCCTCTGTTTACAAATGATATTGAATTCTCTATGAGGGCACGATATCGATGTTACACCTATTATTTCACAATTATTTTTCATTTTACATATCATGAATCGAACCACCGAGTGACGCATGACAATTTTTTGACCGTAAATAAAAAACATATTTTATGCATTTACAAATTACATGATATGTATGAGTGTCAAGATTTAATCACTATCTCAACCTATCCGGCAAACTAAGTTTCATATTAAATTAAACTCTTTGAGAATCCACAAAATAGGAAAATCCGTAAAAAAATTATTTGAGAAAATGATGCGTCATTAGCATTCAGCTTAATATGGCAAATATATGATCCGTTTTTCTATTTAAGTATCAATTCGGCAATCTTGACATGAATATATATTCATTTTATCAAAGAAATTTACAAAAATAAATAATATTAATGAGTTTTTGGGTGTGGAGGGCTCAAAAGAGAGTAGGTTCATGAAAGACATGGATGTCGGAGGGACCCTGAGGACGAAGTGTAAGGGCAAAGTAGAAGACAATCAGTTGTGGAGGTGTCCGATGTCAAATTGGAGCCAGCTATAAGAGATGTCAACTCCGGTCCCTATCTATGATATTGTTACTATTTCACAGTACCAAATCCACTTAGGCAAATGTTTTTAAATTCAACATTGATGACTTGACATCAACTTCTATTTGGATTACTAAACAGAAGTTGATTTATTTTATGTTTATTAAATTTTGGATTAAGAATTTGAATTTAAGGTTTGTAATATTATAGTGAGTCTCAATTTTTTGGTTTTGCCCTTGTATTCTGATTTTCTCGTCCAAGTATGACTTTTGGCTTGAATTTCTTGTTTGATTTTAGAGAAATTGAAGTTTTAAAATGGTGAATTAGGGAATCCAACGAGAGAGAGGTGAAGAAGAAGAAGGAGACAAGTTTGAATGTGGTAAGAGATATGATATTAATATGATGTATGATTATTACGGATGATATAGAAAATAATACTAAATATATATTACGATATACTTATGGTATATTAAAATATAATATGACATATAAATATATGATAGTATACCAAGAATGATATAAAAATATATTACAGTATATTGATGATATAGTAAAATATATTATGATTCTATATATAAAAAAATTCAGTTTTATCAAAAAAACAAATTTACATACAAAAATTTGTCATTCTTGCAAATAAAATTTTATCATTCTCTTACTTATGTTTTAAAAATGGACTATTTCCCTAAAGATCCTTTAATTTCTCATTTTGTCTTCATAACTTATAACTTCTTTGTCAATTTTGAAAACAATTAGTCTATTAGTTTTCAAATTTCTTTTATTTTTCATGTTCACATAGTTACTCTGTTTTTCTATATGTGATTTTTACAGCTCCGCCAAAGCAAAACCCAGACTAGACCGATCCGTTTGACCAATGGCGGCCGGCCAACTTACACCCACTAATCACATGACTGAAAATTCATTCTTTTTATCTAGAATTTTAAAAGATAATGTCCTGTGCCAGCCGGAAATTAAAGAATTTCTGAAAACACATTCTAAGAATGTAAAAAAATTTATTATTTCTGGAGTATCCAATATTCAGTACTTTTCTATATTATTTGATAATATGTGTTTATAATTTTTAAAAATTTATTTATATATTTTTATTAAAATTTAAATAAAATATAATATTTTTTAACACGTGATTATTGATGATATAAATGAATATTAAATATTGAATATTCAATACGCTAGATGTGTTTTAATACTTTATTTATACAATGGCTACCAATGTCCAAACGAGCCTTATGGAATATACTAAAACAGTCAATAAATCATGGATAAACATGAAGTGATGTCCACATCTTCCAACTAACTTAACAGAAACATTTTCGGACAAAAAAAAAATAAGAGGATGATCTGCAAAGTAGACAGCAATGGGTCCACAACATGCACTAAATAGGAAATTTAATTTTGAAAATTTCACTTTTAAAACATCGATAATTGATTTGTTCGTTCAAAGTACAAATGAATCATGTGTTTGTATTAAGTATTAAAAAAAAGTTTGAGCTTTTTTTCTTTACAATTTAGATGAGATGAAGATGAATAAAATTCTAACATGAGAGGATCTATTTTCTATGTAAAACTGCTCGCTAGCTCTCTCCTTCCTTTAAGACGCGGTGTGACAATCTCACACCATTTAGGAAGAAAATACCACCAAGTGGTATTATATATATATATATATATATATATATATATATATATATGTTTAGTTACTGAACAGATAAAATTTCTCATGACACGTGATAAGATCTAGACTGAAGACTCCATCGAAAAAAAATAGAACGAGAACCATAAGATCAACTAGACGGTTATGAAGAACAGACCAATCAGATGGAAGTACATAGATTGCCGACGTGACAATCCAAAGAAAAGTTAATCAAGACCATTGGATTGATCAGACGGTCAAGATTTAAAAAGTTGTTAATGTTGATAAGCTAGATCTCAGAGAATGTTCTGTTAATCCTATTTTCAGATGGAATTAGATAAGGTGTATCAGATTCTATATAACCGATTGAAGACCTATAAATAAAGGCAAAACGTAACTCCAACAGAGAACACTACAACTCTCAACACCCATAAGAAACAAACTGACTATGCAGCTTGTATTAGCCTTGTAAACATTTTCTCCATAATGAAATACTATCAAAATTCCCTTGTGGTTTTTCTTCCATTTAATGGGTTTCCACGTAAATCATGGTGTTGTTATTGATTATTCTCTCTCTCAATTATTCTCTATATTTTCATATTAGGATGTAAGAAATTCACGACTGATTATCAAAAACGGTAAATTTTTTCTTTTACATTTGGTGCTTTCATTAAGAGATGAGAAAAAACTCAAGAAATCCCTCCCTTAAATACTTAAAACCAAATCAAACACGCTTCCAACAACAGAAGCAGAAGAAGAAACAGATGCGGAAGTAGAAATGAAAATGACTACAATTGATTTATCTATTTTGTACAATTATTATTTTAAAAATATATTATTAACACAATTCGGGGAATTGAATTATGCAAATTCAACCACCACCACGAGGGGCCAGCGAAACCCACGAACTGCCACCCGCAAACTGTCGGACGATCGAAGCCCCGCCCATGACAGCTAGGCCAAGAGCAACCAAAGAAAAAAAGAGAGGAAGGAGAACAGAAAAGAAATTGATTCGAATGAATGATGAGTTAAAAAATCAGAGCGGATAAGAAAAGTAGAGCTCATAAAGCTCAGATCAGAAAAGCTCAGAGAGTTTAGAAACTTCAGAAAATCTCATAAAGCCTTTAGACCAGAAAAACTCATAAAGCTCAAATCAGAAGAGCTTAGAAAGCTCATATCATACGAGCATATAAAGCTCAGATCAGAAGAGCTCATAAAACTCAGATCAGACAATCTCAGAGAGCTCAGAAAGTTCAAAAAAACTTTGAAAGCTCAGCCCAGAAGACCTCAGAAAGCTCAGGACCAGAAGAGAGCAAATTAGAAAAGCTCATAAATCTCATATCAGAAGAGCTCATAAAGCTCAGATCGGACAAGCTCAGGAAAAAAAGCTCAGAAAGCTCATACTAGAAGAGCTTAGAAAGCTCATACTATAAGAGCTAAAAAAAACTCAGATAAAAAGAGCTCAAATGAGAAGAGCTCAGAAAGCTCATCAGAAGAGCTCAAAAAGATCATATCAAAAGAGCTCATGTCAGAAAAGCTCAGACCATAAGAGCTCGAAAAGTTCAGGAAGTTCAGAAAAAGCTCATAAAACTCATACCAGAAAAGCTCATAAATCATGGTGTTGTTATTGATTATTCTCTCTCTCAATTATTCTCTATATTTTCATATTAGGATGTAAGAAATTCACGACTGATTATAAAAAACGGTGAATTTTTTCTTTTACATTTGGTGCTTTCATTAAGAGATGAGAAAAAACTCAAGAAATTCCTCCCTTAAATGCTCAAAACCAAATCAAACACGCTTCCAACAACGGAAGCAGAAGAAGAAACAGATGCGGAAGTAGAAATGAAAATGACTACAATTGATTTATCTATTTTGTACGATTATTATTTTAAAAAAATATTATTAACACAATTCGGGGAATTGAATTATGCAAATTCAACCACCACCACGAGGGGTGGGCGAAACCCACGAACTGCCACCCGCGAATTGTCGGACGATCGAAGCCCCACCCATGACAGCTAGGCCAAGAGCAACCAAAGAAAAAAAAAGAGGAAGGAGATTAGAAAAGAAATTCATTCGAATGAATGATGAGTTAAAAAAATCAGAGCGGATAAGAAAAGTAGAGCTCATAAAGCTCAAATCAGAAAAGCTCAGAGAGCTCAGAAACCTCAGAAAATCCCATAAACCCTTTAGACCAGAAAAGCTCGTAAAGCTCAAATCAGAAGAGCTTAGAAAGCTCATATCTGACGAGCATATAAAGCTCAAATCAGAAGAGCTCATAAAACTCAAATCAGACAAGCTCAGAGAGTTCAGAAAAGCTTAGAAAGCTCAGCCCAGAAGACCTCAGAAAGCTCAGGACCAGAAGAGAGCAAATCAGAAAAGCTCATAAATCTCAGATCAGAAGAGCTCATAAAGTTCATATCGGACAAGCTCAGGAAATAAAGCTCAGAAAGCTCATAAATCTCAGATCAGAAGAGCTCATAAAGTCTTATAAAGCTCATAAATCTCAGATCAGAAGAGCTCATAAAGCTCATACAAGAAGAGCTTAGAAAGCTCATACTAGAAGAGCTCCAAAAAACTCAGATAAAAAAAGCTCAAATGAGAAGAGCTCATATCAAAAGAGCTCATAAAGCTCATGTCAGAAAAGCTCAGAAAGCTCAGACCAAAAAAGATCATAAAATAAAAATGGCTTTAGAAAAGTTAAAGTTAGAGCTTCATAAAAGTCGATGTCAGAGCTTCAGAATGAAAAAGTTGAAGTTCATATCAGAGAAGCTGCAGCTCTTCAAAAAGGGAAAAGTTAGAGTGTTAGAATTTCAGAACAAAAATCTGAAAAGATTTCAGAAAAGAAATTTGTTAGAAAATAAAAATTTGTTAAGGAAAGAATTTCATAGCAGAAATTCCAGAGAAAAGAAGAACACGTTCACTTCAGTCAAGAAAGTGCCACTTCAGAATGGGAAAGTTGTCGCTTCAGAATGGAAAAGCTGTCGTCACTTCATTATAGAACGGGAAAGCAAAAAAACAGCCATTCAAATTTTTAAAACGGAAGGCTTCGACTTGATAACCTTACAAATAGACTTTATGAAAAAAATAAAAGATGTACAAACAACGAGAACATAAACATTTTGACAATGGGAACGGAAATGTCTTAACAACAGAAGCGACAACGAGAGCAGAAATGAAAACTGAAACAAAAAAACAGGAAGAAAACTTACATGACGAGTCACATAATTATAAAGATATGGGAGTCTACTTCATGGAGAATTTTACGGACTTCAAGTTGGGCTCCAGATCAAAAGTATGGTAATCTTCGTACATGAAAGTAAACTTAATTACGTCTTTCAAATTTAATTTTTTAACTATATTAAGCTGACTAACATAGCATATAATATATCATGAAAAAAGGTTATGATGATTCTCATGGAGGCTGCTCTGGAAAGTGGATTAGGCAGAACCTTAAATTTGGAAATTAAACTGCATTGACTGGCGGCCAACTGCATGACAAATCTTATATCAACGAAAATATACATAATCTACTTTGTGAAAAATTTTATGGAAATTAATTTGAAGCTCTTGATCAAAAGTGATGGGAGCTCTCGTTGGTGCTATTCAGAAAAGTAAACATATGAATGCTTCTCAAATTTAATTTTTAAAATGTATTAATTTTTATATTATTACATAGCGAATAATATATCATTGCAAAATTATGGATATCTACTTCTTGAAAAATTTTGCTGAACTCGATTTAGAGCTCTCAAGAAAAAGTTATGACATTTTTTGTGAAAACTGTTTGAGAATGCAGAATATGCATAATGATAAATTTCAAAAATTAAACTATATTTGATGGAAGCCAACTATACGGTAAATCTTACATCATCGGAAAGATACAAAAGTTACAGAAAACATATTATGTGGAACAGTCAAATTCATTAATTAAACTGTACCGACTGGGAGCGAATTACATGACGAATTATATATCATCGGAAGCATATGAAAATCAACTTCTTGAAGAATTTCATGGAATTCAATTTGGAAATTTTGATAAAAACTTATGGCATGATAACGTGCAGACTGCTTAAAAGATAAATACTTGGAGTCAACTTTCTCTATTCTTCAACAATGGAAATTAGGGCGTGGTGCCTTGAGAGCAGGCAATTCGTAAGTCTTATTCTCTAAAGGAACTAAAGGCGTAAGTGCTTGGGAGGGGTTCATAAGTCCAACTCTCAGAAGAAATTAAGGGTGTGAGTCCTTGAGAGGGGCAATTCATAAGTCTTACTCTAAAAAAAACTAAGGGCGTAAGTCCTTGGGAAGGGCAATTTATAAGTCCTACTCTCATAAGGAACTAAGGGCGTAAGTCCTTGGGAGGGGTAGTTCATGAGTCCTACTCTCATAAGAAAATAAAAATGGGACCATGGTTCCACTGAAGGAGCCTAAGTCCTTGGGAGCGTCTACGTACACCGTTCTCAGAAGCAAATTGAAATAGGGCCATGGTTCCACTGAAGGAGCTTAAGTCCTTGGGATCATCTTCGTACGCCGTTCTCAGAAGGAAATTGAAATGGGGTCATGGTTCTACTAAAGGAGCCTAAGTCCTTGGGAGCGCCTACGTACGCCGTTCTCAGAAGTAAATTGAAATGGGAACAAGGTTCCGCTAAGGAGCCTAAGTCCTTGGGAGCGTCTACGAATGTCGTTCTCAGAAGAAAATCAAAACGGGGCCATGGTTCCACTGAAGGAGCCTAAGTCCTTGGACGTCTACGTACACCGTTCTCAGAAAGAAATCAAAATGGGGTAATGGTTCCACTGAAGGAGCCTAAGTCCTTGAAAGCGTCTACGTACACCGTTCTCAGAATGGAAAAGTCTAGAAGAACAGAAAAGGAAACATCCTCAGACTTCAGAACGGAAAAAGGCAATGTCTTCAGAACGGGAAAGTCTTCAGAATGGAAAAATAAAAGTCTAAAGAATGGAAAAAGAAATGTCTTCAGAACGGAAAATGAAATGTCTTCAGAATGGGAAAGTCTTCAGAATTGAAAAGGAAACATCTTCAAAACGGGAAAGTCTGGAGAACAGAAAAAGAAATGCCTTTAGAATAGAAAAAGAAATGTCTTTAGAATAGAAAAGTCTGAAGAATGGAAAAAGAAATGTCTTTAGAACGGAAAAGGAAATATCTTAGGAACGGGAAATTCTGAAGAATGGAAAAGGAAACATATTCAGAACGGGAAAGTTTGGAGAATAGAAAAAGAAATTTCTTCAAAACGAGAAGTCTGGAGTATAGAAAAAGAAATGTCTTCAGAACGGGAAATGAAATGTCTTTAGAATTAGAAAGTCTTCAGAACGGAAATGAAAACATCTTCAGAACGGAAAAAAGAAACATTTTCAAAACGGGAAAGTCTAGAGAACAAAAAAGATAACAAGTTGTGGAAATACTTTCAGATAGAAAATAAAAGAAGTTGAGGAAAGAACTTCAGAACAGAAAGAAAAAAATTTGTGGAAATAACTTCAGAAAAGAAAATAAGTTGAGGAAAAAACTTCAGAACAGAAAAAAAAAGTTAAGGACAGAACTTCAGAACAAAAAAGAAGTTATCGAAAGAACTTCAGAACTGAAAAGAAAAGAAGTTCAGGAAAGAACTTCAAAGCAGAATAGAAAAGAAGTTGAGAAAAGAACTTCAGGGCTGAGTAAAGAAAAGTGAAAAGAAAGGCCGAGTTGAGTAAAGAAAGACAGAAAAGAAAAGCTCAGTAAAGAAAAACTAAGTGAAGAAAAGGTCAGTAAAGAAAAGTCAAGTAAAGAAAGGTCGTGGCTTCAATGTTTTAGAACAAAAAGGCCAGGAGTAAAGGAAAAAAAGTGAGAAAAGGAAGAAAAAAAGTTAAAGCAGATAACGGAAACCGAAAAGGAGAAATGGAGAAATACGAAATAAAAAAGTGCAAAGCGAAGGAAAAGAAAGGAAACAGGAAAAACTCTATCGGTGAACTGGTAGTAAATCAAAATGGGGTCATGGTTTCACGGAATGAGCCTAAGTCCTTGGGAATGTCTATGGACGCCGTTCTCAGAAGGAAATAAAAATGAGACCATGATTCTTTATTTGAACATAAGTCCTCATCTAAAAAAATGACAGTTCATAATTCATTCTCTCAGAATGAAGACGGGATCATGGTTCTTTATTTGAACTTAAGTCCTTGAGGAAGCATGCATATCATATGGAAATTAAAGTCTTATCATCGGGAACAGATTTCATAAAAGAACATAGTGTTTCTCAAGAGAACTAGGCTAAAAGTTTCTTAAATATTTATGAACGGATTTTGTTGAAACCTTGAAGTCGACAACGTACCAGATTTTTTATTCTTAAATTTTGCTAAGTCTTTGAATGAAGTACAACAAAAGGGAGTTCAATAGAAGAAAAATTACACAAACAGAGTAATTCATATTGATTGAGCCAGAAGTACAAAGGAAAAATATGAAACGAGAGAAAGAAAATGAAAAGAAGGAAGAAGTAGAAATTCTACCAACAAATACAGAACATCAAATCAAACTCATGTGATGCAATTATGAAACGGTACACTCACTCCTTACTCATCTCAATAAATTATTATATTATTATTCTTGTACAATATTCATGTCACAAATCTTAACGTACGAGAGAAGGAAAATGAAAAATAAAGAAATGGAAAAACTCTACCAATGAGTCCATCGTAAAAGGAACAAAAAGACGTAACAACAAATGAAGAAGAAGTAATCATCATCGACAACAAACGGATAAAAAAATTGCTTGACAACTTCAAAGCATTTGTGAACGGGAACAGAAAAATGTAATGGCAGAAAGAAAAGGAGAAACCACCAATGACAACTGACAATCGAGATGTTACATGGAAAAACAACGTCGCATGTTTTCAGGAAGCACGTAAGAGCATAAAGGGGCATACATAACGTCAGAACAAAAAAATATGATCATCACACATCAACGAATAAAATTCCTTCGAGTGTAACGGGGCCAATAAACAGACAAAATTTTTCATGACACGTGATAAGATCTAGATTGAAGACTCCATCGAAGAGAAGATAGAGCGAGAACCATAAGATCAATTAAACGGTTATGAAGACCAAACCAATCAGACGAAAGTACATATATTGCCGACGTGGTAATTCAAAGAAGAGCTAATCAAGACCATTTGATTGATCAGATGGTCAAGATTTACTAAGTTGTTAATGTTGATAAGTCAGATCTCAGAGAATATTCTGTTGATCTTATTTTCAGATAGAATTAGATAAGTTGTATCAGATTCTATGTAATTGATTGAAGCCTATAAATAAAGGCAAGATGTAACTGCAACAGGGAACACTACAACTCTCAACACTCATAAAAAACAAGATGACTATGTAGCTTGCATTAACTTTGTAAACCTTTTCTTTATAATGAAATACTATCAAAATCTCCCCGTGATTTTTCTTCTCTTTAAGAGGTTTTCACGTAAATCATGGTGTTGTTATTGATCATTCTCTCTCTAAATTCTTCTCTATATTTTCATATTATGATATAAGAAATTCACGACCGATTATCAAAGGCGGTGAATTTTTTCCTTTACAATCACTATTATATATCATATATTATTTTTTTGTAGAACAGTTAAAAAAAATTGCATAAGCTTTTTACCAAAGAACTAGCAGAAACAAACGTGAGTTGCACATGATAAGTCTAGTTCCGTTGTTAATTTGTCAATTGGATAGAAAAAAACTTAAGCATATCCATTTTCTTTCTTCGCTACAAAATAAGATATAATGTACTAAGTTTTAATACTTACAGATTTAAATTTATATTGGACCATGAGTCGATTAACGTATCAATCGCACTCCCTAGTTAAATAATAGGAGACTCTTACCAAACAATATAACTTGCATGTTATACATAAAATTAATTATGTAATGATTCAATAAAAATGTACACATATAGATTTTAGATATTATATATATTAGAAGTTTTAGTGCTTGAATGTAGTGCACATAAAGTAAGATGAGTTAAATTCAAGATTAGATCTATGCTTAAAATTATACTATATAGCATTATTTTTGGAACATTATAGAAAATGATTTTATTTTCATTAATTTTTTAATTTTATAAAAAATGACTATATAATAAATTATTAAAAAATATATTAATGTCTTTCTCTAAATTCATTTATGAATTCATGTTGCTAATAACATATATTTACATAATATAAACTCTACAAATTACTAACAAATAAATTATCAACTAAAAATAAATATTCCTTGTATATAAAAAGATCTCAAGATTAATCTTCACGAACACTCACGTTTCTAACATAAATATATAATTTAGAAATTATTTATAACATTTATTATGTAGAAAAGTAGGTGAAATACCTCATTTGCATAGAATTTTAAGGGAGTTTAAAGGGTTAGAAAATAAATAAATAATTTCTCCCCTTTAAATCCCTTTTAATATAGTATAGATATAATAAAAAGATATAGATGAGGATGCGTTTACAACAAAAATTTTTTTTTAATTTTTTTATGACTAGAAAATATCGAGATTATATAAATTAAATCATCTCCAAATATATTTTACGTAAAAAATATAAAAATAATATATAATACTAGATATCTCATATATTATGTTTTTTGCCATCTAGTGAGGGGGGATCAATTCCCTTGAAATTGAACCGGTGTTCCTAAAGATGTAGGTGTAGTCTACCATTAGGATACTCTATTATTCCCTACTAGATATCAACCGAATGTAAGTCCTATTAAAATTATTTTAACACAAAAGAATATCTTATTCCCTACTAGTATAGGACACTTACTAGATATAAAATGTCACAAAGTTCACCTCTCAATTATGCTTGCACATAATTTGAAGAATGTGTAAGCATAATCGAACCAATGAGTTACACTTTAATTTTAATGGGAAATTAGCGAACTTTGGATTGAAAGAATTTACTATAATAACAGGACTAAATTGTATTTCATTCCCTTTCATTAGGATAGAAAGTTATCGAGTGGGTCCTTGTTATCATCAAGTTTTAAAGGTGTTAAAACAATAACACACAAGGACTTAAGGGTAGCTCAATGTAGATGGTGGATAATGAAGAAAATTTAAAGTTGGCAAATTTTATTGTTTGGAAAATCTGATCCTAGAAAAATAAGATGGCACAAACATTACTTTAGATCATCTAAGAATACTTGATAACAAATAGTTGTTTGAAAAATACTCGAGGGGCAGGCTTTCCATTGAAATAATGTTAGACTACATAGGTAGATTTCATCGTAAACCATATTTAAATGGGAATTAGTTTGGTGGTTTCCCATTAGCCTTGATAATATGGTCATATGAAACAATCCCAATATTATCGACCGATGTGAATACATATGTCAAAAAAGTGGAAAGTTCATGACCTAGAATTTACAATTGGGAATCAACAATGCAACCAGATTAGAAAGACCTTGAAGCTATAGTATTTGAATGCAACAATGTAAATAAATAAGCCAGAACACTTTTCAATGATATAAATATAGGGCATATACTATATAGTTAAAATATACTGGTCTATTTTGTAGCTGCAAATTGTTCTAATTGAGATTACATCTGATGAAATGGAAAAACCATAGACGCAACAATTTTTTAAGTCAAGGTAAGTGAAGAATGTGTTGGAATCTAGTGACGATTATTGGAAATACACATGGAAACCATACGGTATAGACATGGTCTTGAGACTAGTAACAAGCTAGGCAGGAGCCAAGTCGGCAGGATAACGTGATGTGTTGCTTAAAAGAGGGATCCTACCTCGAGACAAACTTCATACTAGGAAGATTCAACAACAGAGTGCCATGTACTGCATAATTAACGATTCATTGTATGAACAGTCTTTTTCAGGGTCGTATCTGAAGTGCTCAAAAGAAAAGGAAGTTGAATACATGTTAGTGGAAATTCACGGAGGGGTGTGCGATAATCATATCAGGGGAAAATCTCTAGCCCACAAGTACTAAATGAGAATATTACTGACCGAAAATGCATTGGGATGCCAAACAATATGCGAAGAAGTACGACAAGTATCAACGATTTACCCCCGTGATAAAATTGGTCACACAAGAACTCAACACCGTGACTAGCCCTTGGCCATTCATGTAGTTATCTCTAGACATCGTCGGAAGACTCCCCATGGCACTCTCTCAGAAACGCTTACTGCTAGTTACCACTTACTACTTCACCAAGTGGATTGAGGCGAAAGCCTTTGCTAGGATTCGTGAACAAGAAGTAACGGGATTCCTGTGGAAAAATATAGTATGCAAATATGGAATTCCTCGGGTCTTAGTATCTGACAACAAGCTTTAATTTATTGGAAAGATGGTAAGGAATTTTTGCGAAGATCTGTAAATTACCAACTACTTCTCTACCCCCTACTACCCACAAGGAAACGACAAGTTGAAAGGTAAAACCGAATCATACTTGACAACATGAAGAAACGCCTAGAGTCAGTAACGGTAAAATGTGCAAAGAATTACTGGCAATACTATGAGCATATTGAACAACTCTCAGAGAGGCGACAGTCGAAACACCATTTTCCTTAGCCTACGGAACATGAGCAGTTATACTCGTGGAAACAGGAAACCCAACTCTCAGATCAGAACTAACTAAACAGTAAAACGAAGAACTCATGAAATGAAATCTTGATTTGTTAGAAGAAATAAGGGAAACGACACTCGTGCAGATGGCTAATTAGAATCAGAAAAGGAAAGTCTACTTCCAGAAAAGAATTACAAGATGGGAAATCCAGGAAGGGGGTTTAGTTTAAAAAAAAAGATCTTTCAAACAGAAAGAAGAATTGGTCTGTCTTGGGAAGACCCTTTCTTCGTCAAAACAGTGGGCGGAAGCAGCTACTATCACCTCATGATAAAGGAAGGAGTAGAATTGGCAAAACCCTGAAATGCCAGTTACCTTAAAAAATATTTCATTTAAATTGTTGAATATTATTGCAATATACGAATTCTCCCGTGGTTTTTTCCCGCAAGGACTTTCCACGTAAACAAGTTGGTGTCAAAACCTTCTCTCTAAAGTACAGAAAATTGAAAAAGGTCGATGGCCTAGAAGCCTAAGTCTTTGGGAGCAGAAACAATCTTATCTCTAAAATGTGAAAAAAAGGTCGGCGGCCTAGAAGCCTAAGCCCTCGAGTGCGGAAAAAATATTCTCTCTAAAATGTGGAAAAAGAAGTCATGATCATGGCCTAAAAGCCTAAGACACTGAGGGAAGAACAAAAACCACTCTCTAAAATGAAAATCGGGTTGATGGTTTAAAAGCCTAAAGCCTTGAGAGTGGGGCGTCCTATTCTCTAAAAAGAAAATAGAAACAGAAAAAACGTTGGCGGCCTAGAAGCTTAAGCCCTTGAGAGCGGGAAAAACATTATCTCTAAAATATGGAAAGCAAAACAAAGGACGAAACACAATGCAAGGAAATAGAAAAGAAAAACTCAAAAGAATATGGAAACGGGAAAAATCATCCGCTCAAAACAGGAAATAACTCAGAAATCAGGGAAAACACTGTAAGCAAAAAATCATTTACATTTTGTTATTGGAAATAACTTGGAACCTAGAAATTACTACGTGCTAAAATGCCGAGTTACTTAATAATTCTTCTTCAAGCATTTGAAAAATTATTCTATTAAAAAATGTTAAAAGTAAAAAAATTTTAAGTTCTACTTTACTTACTCAAATTTTGCTAAATATAATTGGTAAACTTATGAAGCATGACAAGAAGAGAAAGTCATTTCCTTGATAACGAGAAAATTATAAAATGCCTAAAAAGAAAAGTTACAAAATACAAAGTAAAAATTGCAGAAAAGAAAAATAAGACTAAGACACATCCACAAGGATGATCCGAGCAGCAGGAGGGTCAGCCGTGGCGTCCTCAGTGTTCTCCGCGATGACAATGCTAGCTTCTTCAGGCGGGGGGATTGCGGCTTCCTCAGAAGCGGGAACATCCTCGGGAGTGGCCTCCGTCTTAGCTTCAGTGGCCCCTTTGAGAGAGACATTGGGGGGAAGGTTCTCCTTTCCGTCCTTATACCGACAAGGTAAACCTTCTTCTCGGCCTTCTCGAAGAGAACTTGATAAATTTCACCAGTCTCCTCCTCTCTTCGCTCGGCCTCCTCCCGGACAGCTTGAGCAGCGGCCAACTTCTCTTCCATAATTATTAAATTTTCAAAGGAAAGAGTCTGGCACCTCTCGGACTCCTCAAGAGCCTCTTTTGTAGCCTTCTTCTTCAAGCCTGGAATGCTCTGCTACCGCGATTACTACTCCCCGAGCTAACTCCTTGATAGTACTCTGGAACTTGACTTCTCTTTTGGAGAACCGCTCGATTTCAGCCCTCTGAGTCTCGAGAACCTCGCGGTTGCTCTCGATCTCCCTCTTTCACTGAGCAACAGTCTGCTCATTGGCCAGAAAGTGTCCTAAAGACTACTGTGAAAGATAATGACCTGAAAAAATATAAAAGGAAACGCAACTCAGTAAAATAAAGGAAGATGACAAATAAAGAAAGCATGAAGAAGAGGAAAGCGAATATCTTCCTTAAGCCATAGCTTAGGGAATAAAGCTGGTTCCCAACGGACATATCACGAGCTGAGCCATGTCCGTGTCCGATCGGACTCCGCGGAGCACAATGTGAACTGAGCGGGGGTCACCTAGGAAGTTGACAGAATCGGTGACCTGGGGACCCCATGAAAATGCTTCCATCTCCACAAGGAAGTGTCTTCGATCACTCCCTGAGAACTGAAAGGCTGGACTGGAGTCGAATCTCGTTGTGCAGGAGGGCGGAGTGGAAAGACGTCGCTGGGAAGTCTCAACCACAACAGAAGGTCCAAGCGGAATGGCAGGAGGTGAAGCAGGGACAGTCGAAGTCACGTTGGAAGTAGGAGAACTGTCTGCTCTTAGAAAGTGCTAGGAGCCTCACGTTGCGGACGAACGTTCCTTTCTTCCTCAGTAACATCCCCCATGATAGTAGTCCTCAGACGTGCGCGCCTCAACATAACTCTCACTGCAAAGTTTCGAAGTAAATGTTCCCATCCTGCACATTCCTGTTTAGACCTAGGAGAAATAGAAGTACTAGAAATGGAAATCGGAGACTGGGAAGGAAGAGTACCTAGTGGAATTTCAGGAGAAGACGAAGGAGACAATGTGGATGGTTGCACTAAGGATAGAGGCACTGCATGAAGGGGTGAAGCTTGGTTGTCTTCCAAAATGAAGGCGACGTTGACTTCCCGTCTCGGGTCTAAGAGATCATCCCAATCTCATCCATGGATGTTGAACGCGACTACGATCTTTTCCCTTGACTCTTAGGATAGATAGGGAGGTTTGTTCCTTTTGTTATCTACAAAACAAAGAAAAAGAAAGAAAGTTAGAAAAGATAAATAAGAAAATGAGAAAACAGAATGTGAGAGAAATGGGAATTACATCTCCCGCGACCTACTGTAGACTCCCCATCTACGGGGAATCGTCCAGCAGCCATCACCGCCCCAGTTCCCTCCTATCTAGAGAACGTCTTGTTCCTATTCCTTATCCCCTTTTGGGATCCTGGTGATTATTTTTCTTCTCTCAGCACCGGGGCAAGGGGTCAGATAGTAACATTTGGACTCGGCGTGGTACTTGATGATGTAGCACGTCCTAAGTTCATCTACTCCTAAATTTAAACCGTGCCTCATATTCAAGGCTTCAAAACTGAGTAAAATCATATACGAACTAGGGGTAAACTGAGACGGAGCTAATTTACATGTGTGGAAGAATTCTTCAATGAAAGGAGAGAAAGGAAGCTTAAGTCCTAAGGCTATATACATAGGGCTTAAGGTTGTTTGGTATGGAGGGCTACAAGGGTGGCCTGCATTCCCGCTTTCACCTAAACCGCACACTACGTCGGGGGAAAGGCATCATGGTAAGAATCTAAAAAATGCTCTAACTCGGCTTGGTTTCTAACCAAAGATACATGATATATAAACTTAGAAATGTTGCTACGTGCCATAGATGAAGAAGAAGGGATTTAGGGCAAGAAATTCAGAAAGAAGAAGAAGATAGAGAGGAAGAATATCTTACCATGAGAAGATGAAAGCAGGAAGAAATGAAGAAAAAGAATCCTTAATTAGGCTCCGGATTTGAAAAGAAAATAGAAACGGGAATCTGAAGGAACGTTTCTGAAAAGGCGGAACTGACAAGACATAACCATCACATGCACCAGCTAATGGCAAGACGATAGCTGGAAAAAGAAAAAGCAGCAAAGCACACATCACTCAAAGCAATTGAAAGTGGGAAACCAAAGAGGCAAAAGATAGATAACGAAAAATTGCTTTACGGGAAAGATGTCAGCAGGAACGGGAAATGAAGCACCATCACAGGGAAAACACGCATCACTCTTATTTAATTAACATTATATGTATATGTTTGTTATTTCCAAAGATAAGTAAAACTTTATTGAGTGCAATGGGAGAAAATGAACAGGGAAAAAAGCACACATGACACGTGTACAGAAAGAATGATTCCTAAGGGGACGCGTGGACCATGCACATGGTAAAATTAGAGGCTAGACGGAAAAACAGAATTGACACAAACAGATCATGAGGAAGGAACTCTAAACCTTCTAAACGAGAAGGAGCTCTAAACAGGAAGGAGTTTTAAACACGAAGGAGCTCTAAAAGGGAATGAGCTTTAAACATGAAGGAGTTCTAAACGGGAAGGAGCTCTAAACATGAAGGAGTTCTAAACGGGAAGGGGCTCTAAATGAAAAGGAACTCTAAACGGGAAGAAACTCTAGAAACAAAAAAGAGCACGGAAGTAGGAGACCTCATCGGAATGGAAAAATCAGATCAGTTAACAGGAAAAACTGACAGAGGACTCGCGCCTTCAAGAACGGAAAAAGAAGAAGAGTGGCAACAGATGAAATGGATCGGAAATAAATAGTCAAAAGACTATGATTGACTGGGTAAGCTAAATGACTCAGATGAGACAAATTGGCAGGCCACCAAGTGGCTCTGATTAATTGGCTCGAAACCACAAGAAATTATCAAGTGGTTGTGACCGATTGAAGGCTAAGCGAGACAGAGGAGAAACGAGAAAGGGAAAGGGACCCATACCTAGTAGGGTAATCTCCATGAATGGGTGTAATCCATAGGCATAATGAGTATCACCATTTATATTGTTATTTTAATCATCTCATGTTATTTGGGAGAGCCTATATAAAACTAATGTATTAAATAAAAAGGACACATTTAATACAACAAAAAACTCAACTCAGACCCTTTACTCCCTGCATTCTCTCTCTCTTTCTAATTAATATTTATATAAATCAGTCACTATCGATATTCTTCCCCTTGATCCCTAGTTAAACCAAGAAAAAATTCTTTACAATTACAACTTACTAAATATTATGTCACAAGCATGTGTCTTTCTAATATATTTTATATTTTTATTTTAATGACACAAAATGCATTTTTGTGAATATTTTACATTTAACTGTTTTATTATACAAAAATAAGTTTCCACATTTATGTCAGAATGTATAAATGTTTTAAGTATTAACCAAAGGATTAAAGTTAAACTTGAAAAAAGTAATACTTACTGGGAATGGAAACCATGTCCCCTAGAGCAAAGTGCATCGTATTTTTTCTATTAGCATCGAATCTGTAGATCATAGTTCTCTATTAATCTTGGGGGTACACATATTCTTGGTTAGAAGTTTCTCACAAGTGCACCAAAGTAAATCAAATGATAGGTCTCCAGACCGATGGTCACGTGATAGCATGACATTTGGTTCGAACCAATGATCAGAGGAGAGCAAATCTCCAAGCATACGGTGACTATTTACGCTACACTTTGTGGTTAGTAAAGTGTAGTTCATTGTCAAATATCTCATTTTAATTTCTAGATAAGGAAATAATTCACGCACGGGCATTTAATAGTGGTTTTCACTAATCAAAGATGTGCAAGAAAGAGGCAAGTAACTCAAGGTATGTCATTGCTCTCTCAATTTACCTAACATGGGTTCTAACTCCTCAGACTCGATAGCATTTTATTCAAAATATTTTGGGAATATAGTAGAGTGAAAGGATGTCATGAAATTTGAATTTTCTAACATATAAATTCAAATTATGTGGACGAATATGCAAACGAGAGAGAAATAATAGAAATTCTCCTTTATTGGTTTTAGGTTATTGGATGCCATTCAATATGGGAATGCATGAAAGTTATATGCGTTTCTTGCATGAAGTAGAGATACACATATCGCCAGTGTTGCCCTCCCCTAGACCAATCTTACCTATCACTGACCTCGCATCCACCATTCTAGTTTTAGAGCAAATTTACCAAATATTGGGATGTTTTGAGATTTGAATTTTTGTATTTACTATTGTGGGGATCATGAATTAGATAAGTGTGCATGTCATATGCGCGACATTAACTTTAACAAATATATATATGACAATTCACTCTACTAAAATATGAGTATCGCATAAAAAAAGTAAATACAATTAACTATCACATAAAAATTATAAGCAAGAAGTGAGGAGTGTTTTGGGTGTGAAATTTAATTTCACCAGTGGCATTAAAGGGAACTCTCAATAACCAAACATATGTCTTATACTAGAATTTGAGAACTCCTTGTTCAAAAATCAGTTAGTAATTTTCTTTAACATAAAATGGATATGATAATAGACTACTCATCAAACCCGCTTAGGAGTGTTGTCCTAAGGTTAGCTATACTCGAATACTGGTTCGAGGTATTTTCTCTACTCCTTATCTTAAAAAAATAGGAGTACCTTGCGTACTTGAATAGACAACCATCTTTTGATTATTTTAACATCCTCCGTCCCTCAGGACCATAAAAGATAATACTAGTCGGATAGAGTAGATAATTATTTGTTAAAAAAACTTCTCCCCAAACTTTGCTTACATTTTTTATTGTACGTGACTTTCCCTATGTACATCGAAAACTCAGTTCCTTCACTAGGCGGTACACTATATTTCCCAACAAATGGTTTGGAAATTTGAATCTATGTCAGTGATGTATTAACATTAGGCCTGAGTACTGAATCTTCAAAAACCAATACCTTCATAAATTGAGCTTGATTTATTGACTTGACATCAAGCCTTTTATGAAGATGGGTTTTCTTTCTATTTCTTACTTTCGGATTCAAATATTCAAATAACACAATATAAATGAATCATCTTATACATTTTTCTTTCTATTTCTTACTGACTTTAAAGATCCAAACAAATAATTAAAATTAATTGAATAATAGAACTGCGAATAGAAATGATTCTTTATGAAATGTACAAAAATTGAAAATCACCCTTTTTAATTTTTCTTTTAATAAAGCAAATTTTGTATATGTTTTTTTCTTGAAAAAAAAAAAGCATCTCAGATTCTCAGTCTCACAAGCTCACGAAAGAGTAATTAATTTATTTATTTCGAGAAAAAAATGTAGATTCTTGTTTTCTTAAAATTCATTCCTTTTACTTAACGGTAAAGCTTGAACAGTGTATTTATTTTGGGGGTTTGGTAGTATCAAATAACATTTTCTGATTCGGTTGGTCTTATGTACCTCTCAACCCCCTAATCCTTCCTCCTATTATCAAATAATAAATTTAAGAGTACTCTTCAATTTACCATTCAACTATCATACTTTGACACATTATACCCTAAACTTTCGGAAATAGATTATATGTCATTCCTAAGGAACGACAGAGGGAAGTTTCACAGATTTAGGTCATCCGAATTGTTTTGGACGGCTCAGATTTGATTAAATACAATTTAAAAATTTTAAAAAAATTATTATTTTATTTTTATTTTTAATAGAGTAGATTAGGGAAGTCAAAATCAAATCAAATGACGTAGATCTCAACAGTCATTTGTCTTTCCATTGGGAAAGAGTCCAACAAGAGATAAGTTGTGTCCTAAACTTTCATTGTAATATTGACTTTTGTTGTAGGAGACATATTAGAGTAGGACACATATACGTTGTTCGTTCATTCCCAGTCGTTCATCAAGATAGAACCTATCGTGAGACACATATTTGAACCATTCAGATCACACACGTTGCATGTACGATTGCCACTAGCAAAATTCTTGTATCGATGCAAGCTAGTTACACATCAAATACTGTAAGAAATGTTCACAAATAATTCATTCCATCTTGCTCACTTCATGTCCTTAATCAACCTATTTCTTGTCCAAAGAACTCCAACTCTTGGAAGCATTCCTAATATTTCTTACCCAATAAAACATAAGATGCAATGCACCAAAAAAAATAGTTAATTGAGATTCAACTTCGAAGTAAAAAAGATTAATTAACAAAGGGCAAGATTGTTTTTAAGAACTTAATTTTAAATTGAATTGTTTAGGCTAAATTAACATAAATTTAAATTAAATAAATTAACTCTGAAAATTCTTCCAAAGTCTATAAACAAAGTTATGAAATCTGAGCCTCTAAGTCAGTCAAAGCCAAATGCAAGTCTCTATCAGTATTTTGCTTGTAAGCTTTCATGTAGAACTCCTTCAAAGTTTCTACCTAATGGGAACCCTTTCTCCTTTAACAAACTGAAAACCCCAACCTTACCTTTTAGCAAGCATTACTACAATATTTGTATAAATATTTAACCCATTTGCATCTTCATCTCTCATTCCACACACTTCAATCCACAACAGAAAACTCCTTCATTACCAAATGAAAATGGCTGCTAGCTGGGGTCAAACCATTTCTGGCTTAGCATTTCTTCTCTTTGTGTTCATTGGCTTCTTTTCATTTCATGCTGAAGCAGCCATTAAGAAATACCAGTTTGATGTATGAGTTGTTTTTATATAATTTTGTTGTGTTTCCTGTCAATTGTGAAGAACTTAACTTGTCAGTCGTGTTATGTAATGCTGTTTTACTTGCAGAAGCACAAAGGTTTCATTTGATTCCACCATTGAAATTTTGACATTTGTTTTTGTTCGTGTTTTGTCAGGTTCAAGTGAAGAATGTAAGTAGATTATGCCATGCAAAGCCTATTGTGACTGTTAATGGGAGGTTTCCAGGGCCAACCATATATGCAAGAGAAGGCGATCGAGTTCTTATCAATGTCACAAACCACGCTCAATACAACATGTCAATTCACTGGTACGCGGCCTAAAATAACAAATATCAAGTAAAATAATCTGATGTTGAAATATTATAGTCTTCAATATCGACTCAAAAAATACGAGATTAAATGGGTTTCTTTCTTTGCTTCTTTTTTCGATGTAATGTTAAAAAATAGGCATGGATTAAAGCAATATCGGAATGGTTGGGCAGACGGACCGGCTTACATTACACAATGTCCTATTCAGACAGGGAAAAGCTACACATATGACTTCAATGTGACAGGCCAAAGAGGCACACTGTGGTGGCATGCGCACATTCTTTGGCTAAGGGCTACGGTTTATGGTGCAATTGTTATCATGCCTAAACAAGGAACCCTTTTTCCTTTTCCTCAACCTAATAGGGAATTTGAAATTGTACTTGGTAAGTGTGTGAGTTTTGAAGGGTGTGTTTTAGTAGAAAATAAAAAGGGACTAATTGTTAGTTCTCTGATGCAGGGGAATGGTGGAACAATGATGTGGAGGAGGTTGTCAAGCAAGGGAACAGCATGGGTTTACCTCCAAATATGTCGGATGCGCACACGATTAATGGAAAGCCGGGGCCGTTGTTTCCGTGCTCTGAAAAACGTAAGCAGGCGTACTTTTAAATGACTAAAAAAGCTTTATAATGTCAGGCTAAAATGCAAAAGCATCCCATGCTATTGGAACTTTTCTCGTTAAGAAGGCCACAACTAAATGTCAGGCTAAAATGCAAAAGCATCCCATGTACTTGGGACTTTTCTCGTTAATTGTCCCTGTACTAGGATCCCAGTTACCAAAATTCATGAGTTCTGAAAATTTCGTAAAAGTATGATTGCAAAACAGTCAAAGTAAGTGAGAGTTATTTGCAATTCAGCCTACAAGGTTGAGATCCAAAAGCGTGACTGCAAGAACAGTCTTTCTTAAGCACAATTTTCGATTAGATACAAAAGTGTTTCTAGTCATGGAACACACATTCAATAAAAGCATTCCGGAATATATTAGGAAGTTTTGAGCATGAGTTTTTTCTCACATTGTAGACACTTTCGCTATGGAGGTTGAACAAGGGAAGACATACCTTCTGAGAATCATCAATGCTGCACTCAACGACGAGCTCTTCTTCGCCATAGCCAGTCACAACATGACGGTTGTTGAGGTTGATGCAGTTTATACAAAACCATTCACCACACAAGCAATACTAATAGCACCAGGCCAAACAACAAACGTCTTGGTCCAAACCAACCAAGCTCCAAACAGATACTTCATGGCTACTAAACCTTTCATGGATGTTCCAATCCCTGTAGACAACAAAACAGCCACAGCAATTCTCCAATACAAAGGAATCCCGAACACTATTCTCCCCATCCTTCCCCAACTACCTTCCTCTAATGACACCTCATTTGCTTTAAACTACAACAAGAATCTAAAAAGCCTAAATTCACCACAATTCCCAGCTCATGTACCTCTTAAAGTTGACCGGAAGCTCTTTTACACTATTGGATTGGCTAAGAATGCCTGCCTGACATGTTTGAATGGAACCCGTCTTCTCGCTTCTTTGAACAACATTTCTTTTGTGATGCCTCAAGTTGGTCTTCTGCAAGCTCATTACTTTAATTTGAAAGGGGTGTTTAGGACTGATTTCCCTGATAAGCCTTTAACTCCTTTTAATTATACCGGCGTGCCACTTACTACTAATCTTGGGACTGCAGTAGGCACAAGGCTTAGCAAACTTGCATTCAATTCTACTGTTGAGTTGGTGCTTCAGGATACTAATCTTTTAACTGTTGAATCACACCCATTTCACCTTCATGGCTATAACTTCTTTGTTGTTGGTACTGGTATTGGGAATTTTGATCCTGCCAAAGACCCTGCAAAATATAACTTGGTTGATCCAGTTGAGAGGAACACTGTTGGGGTTCCCACGGGCGGTTGGACTGCTATTCGGTTCCGAGCTGATAATCCTGGTACACTCTAATCACGGGAAAAATTTTAGTACTTATTTCAATACCTATTTTCACCTGTAATATTTTTTTTCAAAAATCCACACATATTAATCATCTTTCTTGGTGTGCAGGTGTTTGGTTTATGCACTGTCACCTGGAGCTCCATACAGGTTGGGGTTTGAAAACGGCATTTGTGGTAGAAGATGGACCTGGAAAAGATCAAAGCATTCTACCTCCACCAAAGGATCTTCCTCCATGCTAGCTGCTCTGAAGATAAAGAACAGTGTGAAGAACAGTTTTATTGTAATTACAGTGGCTTTTGCTTCTTGCTAATGTTGCAGAAGGTTTAGTGATTGAGGGGAGAAGAAAGGAAAAAGAGAAGGGCTTGGGATTTGTTTGAGACTTCAAAATGTAATAAATATAAAGATTAAGTATAATACAAAATGTTGGTTTTCCATGAATAAGAAGAGTTTATTTCATTTGTCAAAAAAAAAGAGAAAACATAATATATTTTCTTACAAGACAAATCTAATAGATACATGTGTCAGTTTTTTGAAGGTCATGTTCGGACCTCAAAATTTTTGAGAATCGAAAGACAATAAGGAACAATAATTTTATTTTCACAGTTTCATTTTATGGAAATACAAGAAAGTAAATGATTTAAAAACGAATTTTCAAGGATTAATCATAGTAAAACTCCTAAACTTTGATATATCAAATAGTATCATTACCTTTAAAATCTTTTATAAAATCTCATCACATTTAATTTCGTTTCAACAATACATCCTTTCATAACTTCCGTTACGGAAATCATGATACGTGCAACTCACCTGCTTGTTTTAGTGGACAAATAGGTAAATCAATAACCCCTTCCATGTGTCAGCCATCCACCAACTCCTTTTGCTTATAAAAAATGACGTCATTTCATCGAACGTTTCCCCCTCTTATGTTTCTTCCTTCATATTTCCCCCTCTTCGCCATTTCTTCTTATTTTTCACCGCTTTTTCATTTTTTTTATGAAAACTCCAACATGCTACTACGGTATTCTTTCAGATCTGAAGACCTCTTGGACTGATTTAAACCCGGAAAGAAGGTTTTATGCATGTTAAAAAAAAGGTGATTTTTCAATTTTGTGTTCAAATTTTTTAACCTTAATTTTTTGTAATAATATTTTAACAATTTTGTGTTGGAATTTTTTAACCTCAAAATTTTTAACCTTAATTTTGTTGTTAAATTTATAACAATTTTCTCATTAATAATTGGTTCTTAATTTTTTTGATTTTTTTCTTTGCAGAACAATGGAGAATCTAGGTTTTTTATGTGATTCGACCCACCCATGTGTGAAAGTGCAAAAAACATTATCCCCGAATTATTAAGAGAAATGACCCAACTTGATCACGAAAATAAAATATTACATGTGCATATGTTTGTTGTTGATATATATTTATTTCAAGTTTTAAGGGTATTTGTATTGTAGTTAAGCTTATTTTGGTTTAGGTTATATTGTTGATGATGTTTGTTAAGCTAATTTTGGATTAGGTTTTGTTGTTGATGATGTTTGTGTACTTCCAATTAAGGTATTTTGATCAATGACAAGTCTAAAAGAGTAGTTCCAATATATGTCCATTTGTGCCATTAAATTCCTTTTCATTTCATATTGGTAATGCCAAAATACATAGTCAACTTAATATGATATGGCTGGTCTCTTAATGAACTAGAACCTGTCACAAACAATCATCATTCATGAAGTTCAACTCAGATGGTGGAACTGAATTATTATATCAAACTTTAAAAAAATTGTTTTATCATAATTGAATTATCATCCACAAACATAACTGAATTATTATCCTTCACTGTTTCACAAACGACATAATCATCCACAAAATACATAATCATCCTTCACTGTTTCAAACTACATAATCATCCATAAAAGTCAAAATATCCATTGTTTTAGAATTTTCACAAAATACAGAATTTCCCACTGTTTCAGATCAAATTTGCCACTGTTTTACAAGCCGAACTGCCACTTGTTCACAAACCTAATCTGCCAGAACTTGTGAAGCTGAATCTGATACTGATTGTGAGGCCTACAATTAAACATTATAATTTAAGTAATAGAACATAATTAATTGCACTAACTATTTTTGTACATTTCTCTTGTTACATGTCTGTTTATTGTGACCCAATTGATTGCTTTTCATTACTACACCAGCCATGGATTTACTGTTATGCACTACAACAGGTCTAGGAGGTTCATCAGCCTCCCTAGTCCTCAATTTTTTAGGTCTCCCAAGTTATTTGTAGTAAGTAGGAAGAATAAGTGGCGGTCTAGAAAATTTGGATCACAATTCTGAACTGGCTATAGGGCTAATAACATGCCCATATGTTTTCAAATATGCCTCTTTCGTATAACAACTACCCACATATGCAAGAGGATCATCCATTTTGTAGCTTATGGCAGCTATGGCATGAGAGCATGTGCTAGTGAGATCACATTTCCTATAAGTACAGTTCTTTGCCTCCAAGTTCACTACACTAACTGGCCCAGTAACACGAATCACTTCAAATTTTCCTCCTCCTGCCCATATGGGTAGGCAAAATGCACTATCTGTTTTATTCTTAACTATTGCACATGCCTTCGAAGACACATTATAACCCCACTTAGAAACACTCTCTTTTCTGTCATTCAGATCATCAGATATAACCTAATTTTTTCAAACATAGTGAGGATAGGTCTATCCCTAGCTTCCAAAATTGCAGCATTAAAAGACTCACAAATGTTGTTTGACAGCATATCACACTTGACAAAGGTCTGAAAGTAAGACCTAGTCCATGAATCATGAGGTTTTGCAGACAACCATTCATAAGCCCCTAAATGTTCTTCCTTGAGCTTCTCCATTTCAGACAAGAACTGAACTACTGTTGTACTCCTAACACAACTCCACAATCTATTTTCAGTGTCAAACCTTTGAAATCCTCCTTAAAATTGGCATACATATGGCGCACACAACTTCTATGCTTTGAATTGGGTACTAAGTTTTTCATTGCAGGCTTCAACCCCTTTTGCTTATCACTTATAAATGAACATGTAGCCCTAATCTTATCTCTATCATTCTTCACAAATCTTAAAACCATACCACTCTTAATAGAGTATTCCCTCACAGACTGCCTAAACTCAGTTGCAGACCCAAACATGCCCCATATATGTTTCAGGGAAGAACTCAGGATTCCTAGGTTTCCTACACCTTACACCATCTCCATCTCCAGCTGACTCATTATCCAAACTTCTTAGTTCATCTGAGTTGTCCTCCTCAGTGTCAACTACATTAAAATCAGTAAAAGTAAAACTATGTCCTACTTTTGGTTCAACCATTGACTTAAACAACTCATCATCATATGTTTGATCATCATTTGACTCAGCCTCAACAAAATCAAGATCATCAGAATCACTTGAATACACTACAGACAACATGAGAATGGAATCTCAGTATGCAAGACAGTATGCAAGGCATGCATATTCCCAATTCTACATAAATGGTCATTTTAACTCAAACAGAATGGTAATTTTAGCTCAACGATCACACCAGATTCGAAACAATCACAGAAATTGTCAATGTTATTTCCAAACCTGAAAATTACCAACGATGACAGAAATTAATTCAAATCAGATTTGAAACAATCACAGAAAATTACCAACAACCAGATTAGCAACAATCACAGAACTTACCATCATTAACTTAAACCAGATTCGAAACCCTAACACCAGATTGTACGTATTCGAAACCCTAAACCTAGATTGCAATTCAAAACCATTCGAAACCATAAAACCAGATTGTAAATTAGCAAAATGGTATACCAACATGCAAAACCTAAACCAGACTATGAATCCCCAGATAAATTAGTAAAAAATTAGGGACCACTCTTAAGAAAATAGTATAAAAATAGTGGTTCCTAATGCTTTTGTAAAAAACCTTTAAAATTTGTTGTTTTCTAAACTCTTCGAGTATATAAGTAGAGAAAAAAACTCACCTTCAGTGGTTTATCTTCGAGCTTCCAGATCTTCATTGTGTCGTTCACTGCCTCATCCACGGCCTCTGCCTCATCCTCGTCCACAGACTCTCCCACCTCCTCTTATTCGCACCATCAAGGAATGCGATTAAACTAAGGAGATGAAACTAAGAAGACGAGACTGTGAAAATGGAGATGGGATTTCGAAGGGCCTTTGATGGGGAAGGTAGATGTGTGGTCGTTGATGGCTTACACGTGGCAATGGGGTGTAAAATTACCCCATTACCCATTAAGACACGCTCGTGACTTATGTGTGTGTTAACTTCCGTTACATTTTTTAACAGAAGTAACGGGAGGGTGTTTTGATGAAAAAATGATAAGTCAAGGGATATTTTAAGCGATTTTAAATGTTAGGGGGCATTTTGATAATGTGGCCAAAGGTCGGGAGTATACTGTAACTAACCCAACTTTCAATATTGTGTTCATTTCCTTTCTTTTTCTTCTTGTCCTTTTTATTCCTCAACCTAATCTACCTTCCACAACAGAGCAAAATGAAAATCTAATTGCAGCAAATGAAAGAAATAATCAACAAGAAGCCATACTTTAATCAGCAATTAGAGCCTTTTGTAGCATCGGATGATGCATCTCGGCAAATCGCCAAAGAATAACCGAGCCCTGTGGATACACCCACAGGAGAGTAACTCAGGTGGACTGGGAACAATCCCAAAACCTGGATTTACCCTGCCCAATTGGTCATATACATTGTCTCCACAGTTGGTCTTTTGCAGATCTGGATTTTTCCTACCCAATTGGCCATAGACATACCACCTGAAATCGGACATTTAATTGATCATGCTCGCTTATTACCATTGACATTATTAAATGCACATATATGAACAATTACTTACAGCAAAGAACTGAGGAATGATCAAGCTCACATGCAATATCAACAACATCAACACCATTAAGTTTTTTAATTAAACAAGGTTCCCAGGTTATTGGCATTTTTGTTCTCCATTCCTTCCAAAACTTTCCGCAACTTTAATAATTTTCTCCTTCTCACATATTTGGACATTCGGTTCGGATCACACACATGCTACATGTGCGACTGTCGCTAGCAAAATTCTTCTTGTGGTGCAATTTCACATAAAATATTGTAGAAATGGGCACTTCACACATAATTCAATTCATCTTGCTCACTTCATCTCCTTAATCTCTCAACCTATTTCTTGTCAAAAGAACTCTACCAAATCTCAGAAACAATCCTAATCTTTCTTATCTGAAATGCACCAAAATTAATATGTTATAAGTGAATAATTATTGACGGATTCAAAATCAAAGTAAAGGAAGGTAATAGAGGCAAGATTGTTTTATGATCCTAATCTTAAAATGAATAGTTCAGACCAAGTTATAAATTAAATACTTTAAAGCCTGAAAAAAACCTTTCCAAAGTCTATAAACAAAGATATGCAATCTGAGCCTCTAAATCAGTCAAAGCCAAATGCAAGTGTCTATCAGTATTTTGCTTGTAGGCTTTCATGTAGAACTCCTTCAAGTTTCTACCTAATGGAAACCCTTTCTTCTGTAACAAACTGAAAACCCAACCTTACATATAGGCAAGCATTTCTATAATATTTGTATAAATACTTAACCAATTTGCATTTTCTTCCTCATTCCACACACTTCAATCTACCGAAGAAGGTTTAAAAACTATTTCGTTAGCAAATGAAAATGGCTGCCAGCCGGGGTCAAACCATTTCTAGCTTAACCTTTCTTCTCTTTGGGTTCATTGGCTTCTTTTCATTTCCTGCTGAAGCTGCCATTAAGAGATACCAGTTTGACGTATGAGTTTTTTTTTTTTTAAATTTTGTTGTGTTTTCTTATTGTGGATTGGGAAAGAGTTACTCGAACCCACAAACACATAAAAATGGAAGTGAAAATTTAATCATCAGTGTCAACTCAACTTGTCGATTTTGATATGCAAATTCTGTTTGCATGCACTAGCATAAAGGTTTTATTTGATTCCACCATTAGAATTATGACATTTGTTTTGTTTGTTTTGTCAGATTCAAGTGAAGAATGTAAGTAGGTTATGCCACGCAAAGCCTATTGTGACTGTTAATGGGAGGTTTCCAGGACCTACAATATATGCAAGAGAAGGAGATCGAGTTCTTATCAACGACACAAACCATGCACAATATAACATGTCAATTCACCGGTACGTGAAAATCTGACTAACCTAAAATAATTAATATTAAGTGTAATAATCCGACGGTGAATGTTATAGTCTTCAATACCAACAAAGCACAACTGGGACTAATCTTTTAAAGATCAAAGAATGAGACACGGTAAATGGGTTTCTTACCTTCATTCTTTTAAGATGTAATAAAAAATAGGCATGGATTGAAGCAATATCGGAATGGTTGGGCAGACGGACCGGCTTACATAACACAATGTCCTATTCAGACCGGGAATAGCTACACATATGACTTCGCACATTCTTTGGCTAAGGGCTACAGTATATGGTGCAATTGTGATCATGCCTAAACATGGAATGCTTTTCCTTTTCCTCAGCCTAATAGGGAATTTGAAATTGTGCTTGGTAAGTGTGTGATTTTTGAATGGTGTGTTTAATAGTAGAAAAGAAAAAAGGACTGACTGTTAGCTCTCTGATGCAGGGGAATGGTGGAACAATGATGTGGAGGACGTCGTCAAGCAAGGGAACAGCATGGGCTTGCCTCCACATATGTCGGATGCACACACGATTAGTGGAAAGCCCGGGCCGTTGTTTCCGTGCTCTGAAAAACGTAAGTTAAAATTCAAAAACATCCCTTTAAACTGAGCTCCAAAAAACATGCATATGTATATATTAAAAATAATTAGAAGGAGAGGCTTGGTGGATAAGAAACCCAAACCGAGCTCCAAAAAATATAGAATTAGGCTGTATAAGCTGCCATTCAATCACTATTAATAAAAAACAATGGACATTCCTTAAACCCCCTGCTGCTAGATACCCAAAATTTCTGAAAATTCAGTAAAAGAATGATTGCAAAACAGTCAAAGTAAATGACTGCTATTGCAATTCAGCCTACAAGATTAAGATCCAAAAGCTTGATTGCAAAACGGTCGATTTCTTAAACACGTTCCTCCGTGAGATCGAAAAAGTGCTTCTAAAATGATTTTTTTTCTTCACATTGTAGATACTTTTGCTATGGAGGTTGAACAAGGGAAGACACACCTTCTGAGAATCATCAATGCTGCACTCAACGACGAGCTCTTCTTCGCCATAGCCGGTCACAACATGGCGGTTGTTGAGGTTGATGCAGTTTATACAAAACCATTCAATACACAAGCAATACTAATAGCACCAGGCTAGACAACAAACGTCTTGGTCCAAACCAACCAAGCTCCAAACAGATACTTCATGGCTACTAAACCTTTCATGGATGTTCCAATCTCTGTAGACAACAAAACAGCCACAGCAATTCTCCAATACAAAGGAATCCCGAACACTATTCTCCCCATCCTTCCCCAACTACCTTCCTCTAATGACACCTCATTTGCTTTAAACTATAACAAGAATCTAAAAAGCCTAAATTCAGCACAATTCCCAGCTGATGTACCTCTTAAAGTTGACCGGAAGCTCTTTTACACTATTGGATTGGCTAAGAATGCCTGCCTGACATGTTTGAATGGAACCCGTCCTCTCGCTTCTTTGAACAACATTTCTTTTGTGATGCCTCAAGTTGGTCTTCTGCAAGCTCATTACTTTAATTTGAAAGGGGTGTTTAGGATTGATTTCCCTGCTAAGCCTTTAACTCCTTTTAATTATACCGGCGTGCCACTTACTGCTAATCTTGGGACTGCAGTAGGCACAAGGCTTAGCAAACTTGCATTCAATTCTACTGTTGAGTTGGTGCTTCAGGATACTAATCTTTTAACTGTTGAATCACACCCATTTCACCTTCATGGCTATCACTTCTTTGTTGTTGGAACTGGTATTGGGAATTTTGATCCTGCCAAAGACCCTGCAAAATATAACTTGGTTGATCCAATTGAGCAGAATACTGTTGGAGTTCCAACAGGCGGTTGGACTGTTATTCGGTTCCGAGCTGATAATCCCGGTACACTCTAATCATGGGAAAAAATTCAATACCTTATTTTCATGTGTACACTCTAATCTACTTATTATCTTTTTCGGTGTGCAGGTGTTTGGTTTATGCATTGTCACCTGGAACTCCACACAGGATGGGGTTTAAAAACAGCATTTTTGGTAGAAGATGGAGCAGGGAAAGATCAAAGCATTCTACCTCCACCAAAGGACCTTCCTCCATGCTAGCTGCTGTGAAGATAAAGAACAGTGTGAAGAAAAGTTTTATTTGGAATCACAGTGGTTTTTTGCATCTTGCTAATTTGCAGAAGGTTTGATGATTGATGGGAGAAGAAAGGAAAAAGTGAAGGGTTTGGGATTTGTTTGAGACTTCAAAATGTAATAAATATAAAGATCAAGTATAATATAAATTGTTGGTTTTGCATTAATAAGAGTTTATTTCATTTGTCCAAATAGACTGAGAAAGCATTATATATTTTCTCAGAAGACAAATCTAATTAATACCTGCGTCAACTTGTCGAAAGGTCATGTTCGGACCTCAAAATTTATGTGAATCAAAAGAAAATAAGGAATCAACAATTTTATTCTCGCAGTTTAATTTTATTGAAATACAAGAAAGTAAAAGACTTGAAAACGAATTAAAAACGAACTTTCAATACTTTGTTCATTTCCTTTCGTTTTCTTCTTCTCATATTTATTCCTCAACCTAACCTACCTTCCACAACAGAGCAAATGAAAATCTAATTTCAGCAAATGAGAGACGTTATCAACAAGAAGCCATACTTCAATCAGCAATAAGGATCAGGTTATGATCAAAGCCTGAAACAGCTTGCAAAACATTGCAACCTTCTAAGCTGTCAAGCAAAATTGGCTCGGCTTCATCAATGGAGCTTCCTAATCCAAGTCTGCCATTTTTACCACAACCCCAAACCCATACTTCTCTCTTTGAAGTAAGAACAATCGAGTGTGCACGCCCTCCGGATACAGATACCGGAACTTCCCCAACCAATCCCTCAACAACCAATGGCGAATTCTCCGGTCCTTCCCTTCCAAGCTGAGATGTTTGATTCCATCCCCATGAGATAATATTTAAAGAACCTTTTGTAGCATTGGATGATGCATCTCGGCAAATCGCCAAAGAATGCCCAAGCCCTGCAGATACACACGCAGGATAGTAACTCAGGTCAACTGGGAACAATCCCATTCCTTGATTTGTCCTGCCCAATTGGCCATATACATTGTCTCCACAGCTTAAAAGTGTGCCATCTCCTGAAATTGGATGTTTAATCAATCATACTAACTTACCACCATTGACATTGTCAAATGTGCATGTATGCAAACATAAATTACTTACGGCAAAGGACTAAAGAATGATCAAGCCCACATGCGATATCAGTAACCTCAACACCATTGAGTTCTTCAATTAAACAGGGTCCCCAGGTTATTGGCATGTTTTTCTCCTTATCCATTCCTTCCAAAATCATCTTTTCAGCAACTTCCATTTTCAAAGTTGACAATTGCTGGTCACTTTTAGATGTCTCTGCACTTTCATTCAATAGAGAAGTCTCCAAAGCTTTCCCAATGCTTCCTAACCTACCATTAGCGGAATAACCCCAGCCAAATAACTTTCCATCTTTGCTACACGCAAGAGCATGTCCCCACCCAAAAGACACCTGCAAAAGAAATTTAGGGCCCGTTTTAGTGATGATTTGAAAGCGAGTTTTCAGAAAAGTTAAATCAAGGGAAACAATGTTGTTTATAAAAAAAATCCAAAAATGTGTCTCATAGTAGTATTCAAGTGTTTCGGTATAGATATTTTGAAAACTTGTTTAAAACCTGTTTTAATAAAAACAGACAAGAATAAAATAAGCGCTTGGTAAACTATTTCAAAGTGAAACTTTAAAGGAATCCACATCCTATAAACTAACAAGTTTTAAACTAACAAGTTTCAAATAAGCCCACCTTATCAATCTTTTGACCTGCAAGTGCTTCAACTCTAGAAGGTACAACAGCCTCAATGATTTCTTTTCCAAGACCAAGCTGCCCACGCTTAGACTTTCCCCAAACCCACAAAGAACCATCATCTCCAATGGCTGCAGAAACAACACCAGATGCAAATGCAGCACGGACTCTCACTTGGTCCAAGCCTATTACTCTCTTTGGTTCATTCCAAGTATCTCTGTCAAAATAACCAGATCAAAAAATCAACACAACATTTCAAGCTTGTGAAAACCAAATGCGAATTATTATTGAGAAATAGAAAAAAGCTAAAGAACATATTATTGAATCATGAATACAGTACAACATTTCAGTCAGCAACTCCATTTCAAAATAAGGTAGGACTCCTGATTTACAAACTGAGTAAAAGATCTTTCATGTCATTTCATACCATTCATCAAAATAACAGTCCTTAACAGTGCAAATTTGAAAGAGAGAAAGCTGTCAGTTACTTTGGAGAAGGAAGACCACGGCCAAGCTGGGCTTCCTGGTCTCTGCCCCAGGCCCAGAGCTTTCCTTTCGAATCAACGGCCAGGGAGTGGTAATGTCCCGCGCTAACGCTGGTTATATCAGAGGGAAGGCCAGGCACTCTAGTGGGCTCGTAAGTATCGCCGCCGATGCCAGTTAGAGAAGTGGGCAAGCCAAGAGCCCCATGGCTGCCATCCCCGAAGCTCATCACAGTTGTGCTGCTCATACATCTTCTTCTACCGGTAGTGATTGAGATTAACCTCCTCTTCTGCCCTTTGAACAAAATTCGGATTCCCAGAACCATCATCATCCCCTACTGCTGATCATGGCAGAGACCGACCACTCCAGTGGCAAACTAATTCTCGGCTCACAAGTAGCATTGATGCAGGGATTTCAATGGGTAGAGATGGAAAAGAGAATTCAATTTATTTCATCAGCTAAACATGAGTACAAGAGGAGTCCTATGTACAGTTCCCTAAAACGTAATAAAAACAACTACTCGAGAGAATCTCTCTCAAATCTTTACTAACAACTAAGAGGAATCCTATGGATTACAAATACATTCTCTCTCAAATCTTTACTTGCTGTGAAGAGATGGAATCTTGAATAACCAATTGTGACAGAGAGAACGAGAGAACCTTAGCCGGCTAGGAAATGATAACTGAGCAAAATGCCATGTGAAGGCTGTTGAGTTGGACGTTGAGAAGGACAGTATAGCGATGCCCATGCACGACTCAGAGGAAGCTGCACTGAATACCAAGGAAGCTGCGGTGGGTGCGAGTGTTTCTCTTGTGCATCGGTAATCTAAACAGCCCCTCAAGCTCATGGGGGTTTTACTCACATGGAGCTTGAAGTTGAGATAGTGGAATTGGTTGCTTGAAATCGGTTTGGTAGGGAGGTTAGCAATCTGATCTTGTGAAGTTACATATCTAATGTCAAGTGCTTTGGACAAAAGCTTTATCCCTAACAAAGTGGCTTAATCAATTGTGAAGGTACATAAATGCATTTTTTTTCAAACTGGAATAGTTGTTGCAAAAAATTCATATGTAAATATCTAATTTTAATTTTTCAAGATAAAATATCAAAGCTCACACTAGGGCAGTTTTTGTTCAGCAAAATTCGTAATAGTGATAATTGGTTTAGACATATCAATTTCGGATAAGTTTTGAGTATTTGATATCATTTTCTCTTGACAGCTATAAATTCTAGCCTACATTACTGTCCAAATGAAAGTCTTCTTCGGATATAGAATATCTATCTACAATAAGAGTATATATTTCAATAAATTAATATCTCAATATATATATATATGTTATAAATAAAACATCACCTTTAAAAAAAAAAAGAGTACAAAAAAAAGAGAGAAAAAAAGAAAAGAATAATCACTATGAGAGTGGAAAGTGATATGTTAAATGTTTTAGTTCTCAAAAGAATCATTCCAAAATTAGGAAAGATCTTATTCCACTATTTATTTTTTACGAAGTTATCTTACTACAATTCTGAAAGGATCGAGAAATATGACTCAAACCCACGATCTCTAAAATATGAGTGTGAGACTTAATCAATCGTGTCAACTCAACTTTGAGATTTAATTTGATGTAATGAAAGTTGTCTCCTCATCATCATACCAGATTTATAGAAATGAGAATGGAACTAATGTGTCATCCTGTCAAAAGGGATTGTATCCAAACTAATTCTGCAAGAGCTTATGCCAAGCTCTTATATTCACTTTCAGTGTTTGATCGAGAAACTACGTATCAATTCTTTAAATTTTAAGCCACTGTTATTATTTATCATTAAATTATAGGTTTAATAATAAATATGGATGCTAAAATCCTATCGGTTAAATTTTGCATTGGATGTTATAAATGAAAAAATACATCTGATGGAAATGAACAACTAAAGAAACCTAAAATAAATATAGATTAATCTTTCTTCTTTTCATAATAGAATACGAGAAACCGACAATAAAAGTATTAAGAAGAGATAGACGGAGAAACTCAATTTCCTTATTCAATGATTAAAGAATTCACAATGGATCAATGTTTGGGTCTCTATCCAATTGTGTGAAAATCATGAAGTTCTATATTTGGAAGATTAGAGTTTGTGTAATGAAATAGCAATTATTCGATGAAATGAGCCTAAGTTAAAGAACTTATAATTTTTTATTCAAATGATGGTCCCTAAATATCTTATTGTACTATGATTTTGTTACGAAATAAAGTTTTAGAATTTTCGTTTCCGCTGTAACATTTTGAGAAATTAATTTTTCAAATTTTGATAATATGGTTCGGCAATTACCGGATTGAATTGCATGTCTGTTCACCGAGTAATCTGCATGAATTACATGCAGCTGAGGCAATTCGTTCTTGTGCCGAGAGTATACGAGCATTATGAAACTGTCAACAAGCATGGTTATTCGGTGGTTTTAAAAGACTATCATACATGACTATTTGGTGTTTTTTTTAATTAGCCAACAAGTTTTAATGCCATTTTAAGTTTCAAGTTCAAACTCTTTAATTTTGTTATGACTCCTTACGTTTCCGTGATTGCATGTAAATTGCAATTTCAATTTGGATGAAATTGAATTATGAAGATTGAAGTATAATGCCGACTTATGTTTTTGATTAATTGTCAATAAGAAAAATTGGTTTCTAAAATTTGTGAGCATGAGTTTACAATCAACCATGAATCTTATTTCTCTATGTGTTGATGCCAAAAATCTCAATAGTATGAATATGTGCTTCTCCGGTGACTAAAAATCATCTCGTCTTGAAATTCTACAAAACGCAAATAAAAAACAAAGAGTGAGGAGAACCGGTGGTGATTTCCTCGCCTAAAGGTCTTCGATGCCTAAATCAGTATCTAGATAGAAATTTATTCCTTGGGGGAAAATTGCTTACCTTCTTCTGGAGTAGGTGAGATATTTATACCTGAAGCCCCCCCCCCCCTCCCCACACGAGAGGGAGCATGTCGAAGAAGCTTTGGTGATGTAGAGAGAGGAATCGTGTCGAAGAAGCTTTGATGATGTGGTGGTTCTTCCTTGATTTGACGAGTTGGAGGTGGCATTTAATACTCTTATCCCCCAAGCTGACATAAAGGAATATGTATTAATGTTGATATGCCCCTGGTCATGCCAAAAATGGATGAGGCGACCGATTGGGGGCAGATTTGATACCCCATTATGGCGATTGGACCCGGTAGGTGTTCGGATCAAATATGAGGATGCCACGCGGAGTATCACTATCGGTGGGTAATGATAATGCTAACACAGAGCCAGCCGAGTTCTTTTAGTGGACCTTTTTCCTATTGTTCTTCATCTATTCTAGTCGGTGCAGCCCAAGCTCCTAGGAGACCGACCTGTTTAGGATCTCTTCCTTCCTTCGGGGGCTCGGGCCCCAATTCCTTTTCCTGACGTTAAAACTCTATGCGACATGACACGTGGTGTCATATTATTGATAGTCAGTGAATGTCCATATAACACTATATTTTCTAGCAATTATGAGATTCTTATATTCAATTTATGAAAAATTGGTAGTTTTTCCATCTTAAGTCTCATGGAATACATGTTTAGTTATTCAAATGTTTAATAGCTATTCGAATTTTGATTTTATATATGGTCATTCGGTAATTTACCAACTGCAATGTTATCATGGTTCTCATGTGATTATGTTAGTTTACATTAGTTTTGTTTTCCTACTTTCTACACAAAATTGAGTGTTCATGGAATGAATTTTATCTGAGTGCTTAGAATGTTAAATTATAGATAACTAAACTAATGATTGCATTGATTATAGCTTTTTTAGATACTTGTTTGAAAAACTAGTTTTAAGTATTTTAAAGTAGTATGATAATATATTTAAAGTCCGTATTAAGTTAGTTTGTTAGTTACTAAAGTGACTAAACTAGAATGTTTTGTGGATTAAATTTATGTGAATATTTTCAGTTGCCTATGAGTTGTTGATGCTTACTAATGAAAATGTCATGATACTATGTTTGAATGTTTTATCATGGGCATATTGAAATTCATATTTCATGGATATTTAAAAGAACCTCCTAAAGGTAGATTAATTGTTCATAAGGAAATGAACATTGTTGGGATATATAGTTAGTACACTCTATTGGGATTAATTTTATATCCAAAGATAATAATATATGTCTACTCAGAGTATATATAGTTATTAAATTAAGTTTAATTATACTGACATCATTATAGTTAGTTGCATGAAATTAAGTATAACCCACCAAAGGAGGTCTACATTTATGTTTTGAATATCAATTATATCATTATGTTATAGTTTACTACTTAGAAACTTTATGAAATTCTCAAGTATCTATTTTTGTTTCTCTTCATTCACTTGTTTCATTTGTTCTCATATTTAATCCTTTAAATTTCTTAGACTAGTGTGAGGAATTTCAGTCTCACCTAGATGTTTAGAATCTTTACTTGGCACTTCAAGTTAAGAAACTCGCTGCTATTACTGAGAATAGTAGTCATGATGGAAAACCTTTTTGTAAAGTTTGAGAAAGATCGAACAGATTAAGCTTAATGTTCGTGTAATGACTAGTGAACATTATAAAATCTACTCTTCCAAAGATGACAGTGCTATGGTATGAAATTTACAGAAGAGAGTTTCCAAATTGTTGATAGTTCACTTGCCATAACATTATTGACTAGCTTGTCCACATGGAATTTGATGGTTCTCACAATATACCAGAGTAAATTCTTGAAATGTCAAATCTAGTAGCAAAGCTAAAGTATTTTAGAATGAATCTCAATGAACTTTTCCTAGTACAATTTATTATTCACTATTTGACTCCTGTGCAGTATGAGACATTTCATTGAACTACAACACTACCAAGAATAAATGAACTGTTAAAGAATTTGCTAATATGTTAGTTCTAGAGGAGCAAATACTTAAGAACTAAGGATATGGATAGAAAGTTGGAAGAAAACCTTGAAAACGCATAAAAACTGCACAAGCTTCCTGAAAATGATATCTAAAGTCTAATAATATCACAAATTCTTTTGGAATTAAAGAAAATACCTTTGTTCGGTGTATATATCTTAAGATCAATGATGACATTTTGCTTGTATGTTGATGACACTTTGCTCGCTAGTAATGATCTTGGTATTTAGATACGACTAAAAGCATCTCTCTAGTATATTTCAAATGAAAGATATAAGAGAGACAACTTATGTGATATGGATATTTGAAATGGATCACAAGGACTGTTAGGTTATCTTATAAAGCATATATCAAGTTTTAGAGATATTTAAAGGGAAAAATGCTAAAAAAGAGTTGTTCCATGAGAAGTGATAAATTTAGCATTATACAATATTCACAGAATGAATTGGAATGAAAATTTCATGAAAAAGTTTGAAGTTGTATGTAAGTACTGCATTCATTATGAAAGTTGAATATATGGTAAGCTTTGAGGCTACAGTTCATGGTTTAGTTTGTAGAACTCTATT
Organism: Datisca glomerata; assembly: GCA_003255025.1. NCBI lineage: Eukaryota > Viridiplantae > Streptophyta > Magnoliopsida > Cucurbitales > Datiscaceae > Datisca > Datisca glomerata. The sequence continues at coordinate 1,080,825 of QANY01003970.1, forward strand.
TCAAGACTAGATTGTTGACAATATTTGCAAAGCTACTGAAAATTTGTTGTGACAATTCTGTAATAGCCTTCTTTTTTAAAAAGCGACAAGTATACTAAGTGGAATTGAAATACTTCATCACTAAAGAAGAAGTTTGGAAATAAAGAGTCTCAATTGAGCATATAAACATTAAACTTGTGGGTGCAGACCCACTAAAGGGATAGCACCAACGATATTTAATGACATATTGAAAGAATGGGTCTTCGTTGTAGTTATGATATACTTTATAATTTCCATTATGAATAATTAATCGACTCTCTAAGCTCAATATTTGTGTTTATGATATTCTTGTTTATCTATTTAATATACATAAATGGATAGTTTAATGTTAACATGAATAATAACTTGTTAGACCATTATATACTTCTTATTATAGGTCACGTTAGATTAAGAGCCAATATTGTGGTACATGGAGGGGATTACGTGAAAATAGTAATGTATGGCCGCCATGACTCATATTATTCACTTATTAGATGGCATGATGTGGCCAATAGAAAGAAAGGGTTTGGCATTGTATTATGCACGTTATGATCTCTTTATTAAATCATTAAGTAAATACTCACATTTTTAAGTGGGAGAATGTAAGCCATAAAGTTAGCATGTATGATATGTATGTACTATTAAATTATAGGTTTAATAATAAATATGGATGCTACAATTCTTTTGATTAGATTTTGAATTGGAAGTTATTAATGAAAAATTACAGCCTTTCATGGAAATGTGCAATTGAGAAAACTCTAAAATAAATAGAGATTGGTCATTCTTCTTCCAATAATGGAATAAAAGAAACCATCAATAAAAGTATTAAGAAAGGATCGAAAGAGAAACTCAATTTCCTAAGTAGTCATCATAAAATTGTTCAAGGATCAAATAATTCATAATGGATCAATGTATGTTTCTCTATCCAATTGTGTGAAAATCATAATTTTTTTAGATTTGAAAATCAGAGATTGCATAATGGAATAGCAATTATTTGATGAAAATGCTTGCATCAAGACCATGAAACCAAGCTTGGAACTAAGAAAGATTGAATACCCATATGTTGATCTTCTGTCATCGGGGAAGCTGGCCCATCAGCATCTGTGACTGGGAAAGTGGGGTTGCTTGAAGGAGAAGGCACCTTCATGATGTGTACCTCTCGAGTAGTAATCTTTTGCAAGCCTACTAGTGCATGGATGTAGGACAGTGAAGGAATCGACTTAATTTATTGACAATGTAGGGTATATCAAGGCTTATGATAATGAGGTAGTACAAAGCTTCTATGAGAATTATATATTGTGTTATGTTGGAAAGGGCTCATCAAGGTCCTTGGACAGCTTCTTGAAGGCTATAACTGGGATGGAACATGGTTTTGCATCTAACATATGAGATTTGTGCAGCAAATCAGAAATGTTTTCTGATTGACTGTGATGTAGACCAGAATTTATATGAGTAACTTCAACACCCAAGAGTGACACAAAGGTCCAAGATCTTTTAGTGCAAAAGAATAATCTGATTCACTCATAAGTTGAGAGATGTAATTAGTGTCACTTTTAGTGATAATAATGTCATCAAGATGCGAATAGGTAAATTGTTCTAGCAGGTTGATGCATAATGAACGAAGAGTTCACTGATGCAGAAACCGTAAAGCCTTTATGAACAAAGTTGATATTAAGTTTGTCATACCAAGCTCTAGGAGCTTATTTAAGATCATTTAGTGCTTTATGAAGCTTGCAGACATGATGAGGATGTGTGGGATCAATGAACCTCTCTGGTTGGGCCATATAAATAGTTTATGAGATAATTTCATTTAGAATTACATTATTAACATCAAGTTTCCTTAGTGATCAGTGCATTGGAAGGGCTAGAGTGGGGATAATTCCTATAGTGAGAAGCCTCACCACTAGGCTAAAAGCCTCACAGAAGTCCAAACCATATGTTTGATGGAACCCTTTTAGCTACCAACCTTACTTTGAATATGAGATTAGGACCATTAAGGCTAGATTTCAACTTGAACACCCATTTGTTATCAATGACATTCATACTGTGAATATAAGGAACCAGTGACTAAGTGTTTTTGTGAATGAGAGCTTTATACTCCTTTAACATTTCTTGGTGCTACTTAGGATGGTTAATGACTTCTTTGGTGGGGATTGGTTCTAAGAGGTGTGAGAGGGTGGATACTAGAACTTTAGCTTGAAGATACTTATTTTTAACCTGGGTAAGCATGAGATGTATGTTAGGTGGATCTGGTTGGATGACGGATTGGAGGGAAGAGAAGTATGAGCTTGAGAATCACTTACAGTACATGCATGGTTAGGTGACAATATATAGTGAAAGTGAATTGAGGAAGAAGGAACAGAGGGAGATGAACTATTACCTACTAGGGAGACTATAAAAATGTTATCTGAGTGAGCCGGTTGATCTTGAGAAAAAGAACATAGCAAGGAACAAGAGCAGGTGATGCTAAAACAATGGTAGATGGACAATGTTATCTAGTATGAAATTGTGCTTAAAAGGAAAATTATGCTCATCAAAAGCAATATTATTGGTAGTATAATCTCTCCCAATAGGATGCAAGTAGAGTTAACCTTTGTACACAGGAGAATACAATAGGAAAATACATTGAGTTGACATATATGCAAGCTTGTGGTTATTGTAAGGTCTAAAGATGTAGGAAGCAAGAACACCAAAAAATTTCAAGAAAATGAGTAGTTAGGTTGGTGACCAAACAATGTATGATAAAGTGAAGTGTTGGAAATAACAATAGTGGGTAACCTATAGATAGGTATATTGTTTTTTAAAAGGCATACCATCAATATTTAAGTGGCATTAAGGCTTGGGAAATAAGTGTGAGACCTGTCTCGGCCATATGCTTTTATTCTCTCTACAACTTTATTTCATGATAAATGTAATGGCAGGGATGCCTAAACTGTATGCTAGAGGATTGTAAAAATGTGGTAAATGACCTATAATTTCCACCCTAGCCTGACTGGACAGTCTTAATGGTGTGTCTTAATTGATTTTCAATGTAGGTTTTGAAGTACTTGAACACTTTGAATGCCTATGACTTAAGTTTGAGGGGATACAACCATGTAAATCCGGTGAAGCCATCAAGAAACAATATAACAAAGGTAAGGGGTGTAGGTCCCTAAAAATCCCTATGCACAATTTCTAATGGTTTTGAGATTCTAGTTTGAAAACAAGATTTGGAAACCTATGATTTTTCTTTTGTACAAGCATGACAACATCAATGTTATTTCCTATCAATGGAATGCATAGGTGATGCAATATCATTTTTGTGACTTTATAGTATGGATGGCCTAGTTTCTTATGCCATAGTGCAATGAGCTAGTAGAAGAAGTATTAGTAAGATAAACAGCAGAAGAAAGATTATATGTGTTCTTAACAAATAATAGATTTGCATTGATGCTCACTAAACCTTACATTCTCAGTGTCACTGTTTAGTCTAGGGACATGGGCAGATGTACAAGTTAGTGCATTCTTGGAACTAAAATTGCTTCTATTTATATGAAAAACTAAAGGGTGGGTTTAGTAAGAGTCATTTTGCAAAAAGAGATGACATGCAATAGTTGATGCTTTTGACTTATCACGAACACAGGCTCGCAAAGTCCATCTTTAAGTCTCTCTTTGAGTAAGCTAGTCGATGTGAGTAAGTCTTTCACAAGACAAAAATATGAGTAAGATTCAACTACAACCAGTTTGTCTTGAGTACTAATGAGATTCTTAGCAATTTTAGGTACTATAAGTACAAATTTTAAGTTTAAGAGATATAAACAATTATAAAAAGTACTGACTCCAATGTGTGTGAGTTGTATTGATGTTCAGTTTGGCAAGGTCATTGGTAACATGATGGGTTGCTCCACGATCATCAAACTAAGGTGCTTCAGTCTTAATTTTTGATCTAGCAGCAAAGGCATGTAGGGTGTAAGTGTTTGCATATGAGCCATTTGGAGCTTTTTGCATGCTTTGAAAGTAAAATTAGCTTGTGGAGATTGATGGCAGTTCTTATCAATTTGCACTGGAGATTTGTTGTAGTGTATCATTGCTTATTTTACACACTTGACATGTTACTCTATTTTTGTTTCTACCACCTATTCTTCGTCTGCCACCTCTAGGGTTGTTGGGGTTTCTACCCTAATAATTTTTGTTGAAGTTGTTAGGAATTCGCTATTAAGATTGAGTCTGAGTGAACCTCCTATTTATAGGAGTATTTTCAGTACAATAAGCAGTAGTTTCCAGTGAAGCTTCCTTTATAGTATGTAATTTTTGTAACCTGATTTCATGTATTGGTAGCATGGATTAAACCTTCTCAATGGTGAGATTGTCTGGTCTTGAGGTGCACCTACAACTAAGTTAGAGTTAGGGAAGTGAAAGTAGGACATCAACTCGCACACCAAGGTAGCTCCGACTCTTAGGTTTTTTCTATTTCCCTCCTTAGGCTTTTTTAGTTTTACAAGTTATGGTTGCCAATTTTTTCCTGATAAGGTTTTCAATTTCGGCTATTAGGAGTTTTTAGTTTAGTTTCACACCTTATTAGTTTTTAGTTTTCTCGCCTTACGATTTTTATTGTTTCACTCATTCATGTTTTTTCCCAAATTCTATAGGATTCTTGATCAACAAGGTGGGAGGGTGGTCTTTTATCATGGAGTAACCCGCCAATGTGTTTTTCCAATAAGCAATCATGACCTCCTTGGCAATGACATAAAATGCTCGTTGATGACGCTAGGATCGCTAATGGCAGCATGGAACCTCGTTGATGATGTTAGGATATCAAGTTCACTTTCACACCCTATCCAGCATCCTGTCACATGAAACTGAAAAATCTTAGTAGGTGAAAATGAAAAACCCTAATGGATGAAACTGAAACACCTAAAGGAAAAAAAAGAAGCAGGAGAGGAGGAGGAGGAAGAAGATGAGCAAAATGAAGAGCATGATAAGGAAGAGGAGGAGGATGAGGTGGAGGCGAAGGCAAAGGTGAGGAGAATGCAGTTTTCTAGAGTACTAGAAATCTAGCTGATTTTAAGATAGACATCAAATCTTCAAGAAAACTTTGATATTGAGAATTTCCTAAGTGCATAAAACCATCCAAGCTTGAAGACTACAAGTATCGTCTTGAAAACTTCAAGAATTGTCTTGAAGACTTCAAGAGAGTAATGATTTACTCACAACTTCTCAAACATAGAGAGTTATCAAACCAAATTCTTATCGACGTATATTTGGTGTCAAAATCAGTTTAAAAATAATATACGACCAAAAGACTCAAGCATAATCGAGTTAGTCACGGTTGAGCCTAAATACATCTAAATCTCTTTTTGACTCCTTATGGTAGTCGAAGCTATAAAAATAACCACAACACTTTATAATCTCTATTCACACTTTTTTTTTATTCCCACTATAGCCACATAGACCAAATCCTCATTGTTCATTTTACCCTTGACTTGAAAAATAAATAACGTAGATGTAGACGATATTTTTGTAAGTAAAGTAAAGCATTTTCGACTTTAGCTTGTTCTCACAATCCTTTGTACCTTGTACATCCAATTACTGCACACATATGTTATAAAAAATTATATATAAAAAAGTAGATGGATACCCTTAAACATGCACCTTAATTCATAAAAAGTAGATAAAAAAGAAAAAAGAAATGAAAAGCTTATATTTCAAATATTTCAATGGAGTCACAACTTAATATCAATGATTTTTTAGTACTTTGCTCTTGTAGTAATATTGTGCATATCCCTATAGCTGACGAGGCATATTGCACATGAAAGCACACACTAATTTTTCTTATTTATTTATAATGACATGTGACACATATACGAACTCACGCTTGTGTGTATAATATATATATAGTACATATATATACATTCTCGACTCATGATGGTGCAATGATAAAACTGTCATTATGGAGGAGGGGGCGGCGAAGCAGCTATGGTGACTACTCCATAAGTTCAAGGAAAATTTTATACAAGTGGACGTGGTGTGTGCATAGGAGAATAGCATATATTGCATACTATTATATCATTTAGTAAAAAAACCAACTTGCCACCTATCTTCAGCACAAATAATAGGACGTCGAAGTTGATACAAAAGTCAATATTAGAATCACTTGCTAGGAAGCATCAATTGCCTTTTGACAATTGAGTTTTCTTTGAAATGGTCATATTCAAACGAAAATTCCCTTTCATTTCTATTAGGCAAATCAAAACCAAAATTTTGGTACCCTACAGACCATAACGGCCTTGAACAACTAATTGTCTCTTGCTAATATTGGTCATGTGCGAACTTGTACTGTAACGATAATACGATGAGGATTTTGACCACAAGATGATTACTTTTAATTTGATCTAATGATAATGTTTCGTTCTCAATACAACTAGTTTTTAAATTGTGTGTTGTACATGATAAATTAACTAATAAGTTTCAATCACAATAATGTCTAAAACGGTGAAAAAAAAACAAATCATATAATAATTAGATAGTGTAAAAGAAATGATATAAAACATGGAGTGTCTGTAGAGTTCATAAAACCATTTAGATTTGAGTTAAATATACATAGTTCTTTCAAATTCTATTGTTTTCAATAATATATTTTGACTAATGAAATTACATTTTATTTATTTACTACATTCTTTCATGCCTCTGATTTTCATTTTATACATTAAGTGTTTTGTCTAATTAAATAAGTTATATAATTGATTATATTTTAAGAAAAGTTTCATACAGTCTAACAAATGACGATTTAAAAGGTAACCAAAAATAAAAATATTACTGAATAATTATTCAAGGTGATGCAAAAATAATTTAAAATATTTAATTATTAACTACGCACGGGACAATTTAAGAATTTTAGTTAACAGTTTCGATGATGTTATAAAAAAATTAAAAATGTCATTAATCATTTAACTTAAACTTAGTAATATTTAATTTCAAATATCTATGAAGAACAATTTAGAAAATTTACGGGATAGTTTATGTCTAAAAAATATTTCTTCCTATTTAACCTCATTTATGTATACTATTAATATGACGACATGAAAATGTAAAAATACAGAGAATGCTATTTGTTACAAACTCAAAAGCCTTAGAAGTATAGTGTGTGCCTTGAGAATATGGATTTTCAGAACATATTGCAGAGTTGATCACTCAGACTAATACAAAAACAGAGGGTTACAAAATTTCTATTAATGTGGAAAAGTCAGTACAATTTTCTTCTTTTCCTTTTCTTTAGGCAGAAAAATTAAACTTTTCTAAGCCGTTATTGAAAATATCTTATTGTTTCCATTAACATTTCCATCAAATTGATTTCATAAAAATTGTTGTAACAAAGTCGCCTATACGGATCAAGATGTTTAACTTTAATCACAGCCAGAAAGGTCAAAAATCAAATCTCTTTTTTTTTCTGTCACGTGTTAAACAACTTATTGAATAGTTTTCATTTGACTACTAAAATAAACCATTATTGGCATTAAATAATAAAGGGGCAATAAACAAAATTCCAAGACATTGCATAAGATTGTTTCAAATTTTAATCAAACATATGGAGTACCTTGTTGGACACATGAATAACGTTTCACCTCTAAACTGATAGTTTATTATTTTGGTGCCAAAATAGGGAATGTTAATTACGTACCAACAGTCAACTTAAATACAAACAAGGAATATCATCACTCCTAGAATTCTTTGGGGTCAATCTTGGCGTAATTTTTAACTACTTTCCACCTTTTTCTCCCCGCAGATTATGATTACCAAAAATTAGGATTAATTAAATCAAACTCTCACGTGTTTTTCTTTAATTATCAAATACCATTTATGCTTTCAAAACCTCAGAGATATCGATCTCTAGTCTTGTTATAGTCAACACATAAGTTAGTGCGGGAGTCTCTGAGTTTTCCTCTTGGCTTGAGGACGTTTTCTCTCTAAGGTTTTACCTTAGAGAGCTGCTTCTTTTTTCTTTTTTCATCTTATGCCTTGCGTTTCTTTTGTTCTTTCCTTTTTCCGTTCTTGTCTCTCTCACTATGTCTTGCAACATGAGAGATGGTGAGGGCATTGTTCTTCATAACATGAATGTGACAGTGGAAGAGATGGCTAATAAATTAGCCTTAACCAAAATTGAGGAAGAGGAGATTGAGCTTTCAGAAAGTTTGAATTGTAAAGATATTGAATCATGCCGGTTGAGCATTATGACCAAGATCCTATCGCAAAAGAGAATTAACAAGTTGGGATTTGGTGAAGCATTGATGAAAGCTTGGAACTTGGAAGAGGGTGTACGATTTTTTAAAATTGAGAATAATATATTCTAAATTATTTTTCAAGAGGAGAATAATATGTCATTCATTATGGAGAATGCCCCTTGGTTATTTGATGATCAACTTGTTCTTTTTCTAACGTGGAGGATGGGAATGAAGTTATCAAATTCAGAGTTTACTATGTGTGCTTTTTGGATCCAACTTCATAGATTACTGATAGAATGCAAAGGTGAAAAAAGTCGGCAGAACCATATGACAGCGGTTAGGGGATGTTATTGATGTAGAGGAAGGAGTTATAGTGATGGTTTCGAGCAAAGGAAATTCATCCGTATTAAAGTTTAAATTGATATTCATCATCCTTTGGTTAGAGGAGTTTTCATTCGGCATAATGGTGAAATTTTTTGGATTTGGTGCAAGTACGAACGACTTCCTAAATTTTACTATCATTGTGGCGTCTTAGGCCATGAGAATTTGCGTTCTATCATTAGGAGGAGGATAATGAGTAGGGTTGGAAGCTAAAAAGAAATATGGGGAATGGCCGAAGGCCTCAAACCCCAATTACAAAATAAACCCTAATTACAAAACAAACCTTAATTACAAAATAAATTAGGGTAATAGGTGGGCTCAAAAGGTGGACTTTCGGTGAAAATCGTTATCTTGACAAGTATGATAGGGGGATTTTTTGGGATCCAATTTTGCTCGCCGACTGAACAAAGAGGAAAGGGAGGATATAGTTATTAGGGAAGGAGTGATTCTAGGGGAGATGATAATGGAATCGGTCAAGGATGCTTGTAAAAGGAGTAATACCAAAGCTTCTTCAGTAAGGAACAAAGCTGATTTTAAGAGATTTGTGGGAGATCAGAGGGATATTCTGGAGGGTGTTGACATGGAGGATAATTTGGTAGGTCATGCCATGGGAGAAAAATCAGAAGAGGTTGTTATAGAGGATTTAGTGGTTGATTTTTTGGGAGGAGATCATGGGAAGTCAACGGAAGATGGTTTAGGCAGTTTGGTTAATGTTGATGTTGGAGGTGTGGCTAATTTTAGTGGCAATCTGAATTAGTTCCGGTTCTTTGCCAGTTCAAGTCTTTATTGGGTTATTAAGTGACTCATTTAACCTTGGCCCAATGATTGATGATATTCATAAGGGAGGATCCAAGAAAGGTAAAGAACATTACAAGCCCAGCAGGAATAGCACAGAGTTGCGGTTGTGCTAGAGGGAATCCAAAATTTAAAATGGTTCGAGAAGTACGTTGCATGGGGAAAGTTCTCTTGGGTGCTTGTAAGGCGCCAAACATAAAATGGAGGGGCATTAGCAGCATGTCTGAAGATTATGATATAACTTGTGAAACTAAAAAATAGAAGGATGATGCTAATATTCATAAGACTTGTCATGATAGCATGGAGGAAGCCAGCTTGAACTGGCCCCATGGTAATCAATGAGGGTCCTGGGGTGGAATTGTCAGGGTGTGGGGAACCCCCTGACTGTTCCTACATTGCGAGGGTTAGTGAGAACCCATTCCCCTGATTTTAATTTTTTGCTTGAAACAAAAAATAAATCGAGAGTGGTGGAGAAGATTAAATATACTATTAATGCATCGGGTTCGCTTATTGTGGACCCTGTGGGTACTAGAGGGTGTTTAGCCTTTTTTGGATGAATGATGATTCTGTTCAAATGTTGAAATATGAGAATTTTTTCATTGAAGTCCGTATATCTGATGTGGTTAAGGGTAGAGTGTGGCATCTTTTTATCATTTATTTGAGTCACGTCGTTAAGCTTCACAGTCAACAAATTAACTCCCTTAAAGGTAAGTTAAAGACGTGTAATGAGATGTGCATTGTTATGGATGATTTAATCATCTTATGAGTGCTAGTGAGAAGTTTGGTGGTATTGATGGAGACCCGTGTACGCTGAAACTCCTTCCTGATTTTGCTAATGTGTATAATTTGGTTGATATTGGTTCTGTGGGTCCTCCATTTACCTGGATAAATAAGCGTGATCACCCTGCATTGATTGAGGAAAGACTTGATAGATGTTTTGCCCATCCGGAGTAGCTGCAGGTGTATCAGATGTCTAGACTTTATCACCTAACTGCTTTAGGCTCCGATCATTTGCCTATTTTTCTTGATACCACTAAAGAGAATAGAAAGTATAATCAGGTATTTAGATATGATAGGAGGTGGTATAATCTTGACGACTATAAGAATATTATTTCGTGTGGATGGTTGAGGGACGGTGATGATCAAGTTAGGAGAATTTTAGCGGATAAACTCAGAAATACTAGAAATCATTTGATCCATTGGAGGAAGAAAATTTTTTTGGCAACCTCTAGCAGATTTATGAAAGAGACTAAGGTGAAATTACAGAACGCATTTTCTCATCAGCATCCTGACTGTTCTGATATTAGAAGACTTGAAGCTCAGTATTAGGAGGCAGTTATTCGTGAGGAAAAATACTTGAAGGATCGGGCTCATATCCAATGGCTTTAAAATGGGGATAGAAACTATTCTTTCTCTTCACACCCGTGTTAAAACTAGACGAAGTAAGAACCCTATTTTTGGTCTTGAGGATACTAATGGCAATTAGCATACTGATTTGAACTCTATTCAGAACATTGCTCTCTTTTATTTCCATGACCTTTTTTGTTCTTCTAACCCGAATGATAACATGACATCTCATATTACTGATGACATTGATTGTTGTCTTAATGATGAGGACAGGTTGTTGCTTGACGAGGAGGTCTCTGAGGAGGAGATTATGGTTGTTGTTCGAGACATGCACCCTTCTAAATCTCTGGGCCCGGACGGTTTTACGGCGGCTTTCTATCATCAGAATCGGAATATGATCCATTCAGATATTATTGAAATGGTTCGAGAATTTTTTAATTCTCGTCATATTCCTTCTGATATTAACCATACGCATATTACTTTTATTCCTAAAGTTAATTGCCCTAAATCTATGTCTCAGTTGTAGTCTTTGTAATATTGCTTATCAAATTATTTCTAAAATTTTGACTAAGCGTCTTAGAAATGTTATTAGTAAGATTATAGGTGTAGGGTAAAGTGCGTTCATTCTTGGTCGGCAGATCATTGATAACGTGATCATCGCACATGAAATTATTCACTCTCTTAGGATCTGAAGAAAGGAAAGAAATGTGATACTGCTATCAAGATCGATATGTCCAAGGTGTATGACATAGTTGAGTGAAAATTTTTATTGGCCATCATGCAAAAATTTGATTTTTCTGATTCCTGGATTAAATGGATATTGGTTTATATCTCTTCGGTTACCTATAATATCTCTCTTAATGGCAATCTTGGCAATCAGTTTAAACCGAACTGTGGATTGAGACAATGAGACCCGTTTTCTTCTTTTTTATTCATTATGTGCGGTGAGGCTCTTTCTAATATGATTAATAATGTTGTTGATCGTGTTTATTGCTTATTACTGGTGGAATACATGTCCTTATAAGTCTGGAATCCACTGGGGTTCCTAGGATAAGATCACTAAGAGCAAAATGGATGGTGGTCTTGGCTTTAATGATTTATCTACTTTTAACCTGGCTTTGTTGGCTAAGTAAGGCTGGAGAATTATTTCTAATCCTAATTTCTTGATGGCTAGATTTCTTAAAAGTAAATACGTTCAGAACTCAGACTTTATTAATGCTTCTATGGGTAGAAAGCCTTCATAGGGTTGGAGAAGTCTTTGCGAAGGTAAAAATATCCCAAAGAATGGTATGAGATGGAGTGTGGGTAATGGTAGGAATATTGATATATGGGACGACGCTTGGATCCCTCATCCGTATATGTTAAAAGTGATATCTCCTAAACTTCCATATTAACAGAGTTTGTGCTCATCGATCCAGCGTAACATAGATGGAAAGTGAATTTGGTGGACAGTATTTTTAGGCCTGAGGATAGTGTGATCATCCGTCAGATTCCTATTAGTAATTATGGGCTCGACGACGTTCTTATATGGCACCACTTTCCGTCTGGTAATTATACGGTTAAAATTGGGTATCAAGTTGCTTGCTTCCTCCAGAATAATAGTTACGGCAATAAGAAAGGTAAGGGTGAATCTAGTTCGAAATTGGCTCATAAATAGATGTGGAAGGGGGTTTGGCATCTTAAAGTTCCTCCTAAAATTAGAGACTTCATTTGGAGATGCCTGAATAACTTTTTGGCGTGTAAATCTAATCTTGTCAGGCGTGGTATGAATATTGATAGTAATTGCATTACTTACGGTAAGGAGGAGGAAAATATTACCCATATCTTCTTTGAGTGTCAATTTGCTTCTAGATTTTGGTTCATTCCCCCTCTCAATCTGGATTTGAGTAAGTTTTCGGGACACAATCTTTTGTAGATTAATGGAATTTAATTGGGGATAAGATTCGACACTCAAGTGACCATGACAATTTTCTTAGAATGGTTGGTTTTTGGGTTGTGTCGTATTTGGAAATGCAGAAACAACTCTCGCTTTAAAGGTATTATTTTTTTACTCGATGGAAGCTATTGATATGACTTTGAGAACTTCAAATCGGCTATGGCGGATGATTCTGTTGTGATTCAAGTTGGTAGTCCTTCTCAGCAACCGAGTTCTACAAGTGCTTGGTGTTTGTATATTGATGTGTCATGGATTGAATATAGTTGTAGGGCTGGGTTTGGTTGGTGTCTTTGGGATCCAAGAGGTAAGCTCTTTGCAGCTGGTATGTGTAACAAAGAGTCAGTTTCAAATGCCCTTACTGTGGAATATTTGGCTCTCTGTTGGGCAATTGATCGATCTCAATTTCTGGGTAAGGTTGGTATTAAATTCTTTTTTGACTCTTCTGCGTAATTGATGATATCCATAACAAGAATCAAACTTCTCGTGATATTGCACCTATTGTTTCCGATATTCTACACTTCACTAAGGGGTTTATTAGTGTGTCGTTCGCTCATTGTTCAAGGGAGGTTAATCGGCCTACTCACGATTGCACCAGATTGGGTATTACGTCTCCGGATGATATTGTTTAATGGCTTCTGAGGATAATTTATAGTCTGTTTTTAGTTTCATTTTTTTCCTAATATTGTTATTGGCTGGTACTCTTTTTCCTCTTTCTTGATTTTTTTCACATAGGTGTTTTTCCAGCTAAAGTTTTAACGAGGCTAGTCAGGGGGCTTTTCATCTAATTTCTAAGGCTCCGTCGGTAGTGTTCCTTCTATATCTCTTTTCGATTTTGGATAGTCTAGGTTAGGTGATGAGGATGCTAAGGAGGTGTCAGTCTAGCTGGGATGTCCTAGTACACCTACTGATTTCCTTTTTCCAAACTTGCGTTTTGCCTTCTTGTGGCCCTGGGGTATGCCCCTTGATTTTATGTACTCATCTCTTAATTATTGAAAGGGCTTTTCGGTTAGGGTGTTTTCACCCCTTCTTTTTGACAAAAAAAATACATAAGTTTGTAGTATAATTTCCTCTCGAATATACCTACCTTTCACGATAAAATCTTAGGAAGTTATCGAAATTAGAGGGAACACTTGCGCGTGTAATTAGGGCAAATTATATTTGTATTCGAGAAATTGATTACTTAGAAATGTTGTATAAATTGTTTAAGTTTTCTATTTCCTTTTCAACTTCCTAACTTTTATAATCTAATAAAATTTTTTTCACATAGTTATATTAAACGTATTTGTAGTATTAGATTGTAGACACTAATGCACTTTTGTATGATTTTAACCTATATAAGAAAATTTCAAGTTAGTAAATGCTTTCGATGGTAATAGTATTTTGATGAGAAAATGCTACGTAAAATTATGATGCTTATCATTATTATGATTTGACAATATAACTGATCTCACACTAAGCATAAAATATAGTTAATAAGAAAATATAAATTTTCAATAATGACAACAATAGGTAACCCGCACACATATGTCACCACATCATAATAGTGTTCAGTATCATGATACTATGTACACAACATTGCTCATACTCATGTGTGAGTGCGTATTGTGGAAGGGAAAAGGCTATGACTCAGAGCAATTTTTTTTAGAAATCTTTCATCTTTTAGATGTTAAATACATATATGTCCTTTACTATCAATAAAAATAATAAATAGCATTTTTTGATAAATCTTAATATATTTAGTCAATTTAATTAATTTCACTATTTGTATATTAACTATCTTACCCTTTGTTAGATATTCTATATAATTCCCCCCCCCTCTCTCTTTGTTCCCATGATTTATGTTGGTCAACGTGACGCGTGCGCGGTGAAAGTGTGCGGCGCGAAACTATTTTAAAAATTAAATTTTTAATAAAATAAAATCGAGAACGCTGCAATAACCAAAAAATATTTTTTATTAAAAACTATTTTCAATCAGTCAAGATCCATTATTTATATATTAAATTACCAACATACAATATTAGGAATCATAGACATCTTGTAGTCTAAATCAAGCGTCCTTGCGAAATCAATAGATTATCTGTTCTCAAGAAATCATTCCAACGATCAGCAGACTCTGAAATCCACATCAAAATCTTTCAAATCAATCATCAATACACTAGGACGTGTGTGGGCACGTAGAATATAATGAAGACACTTTTCTGTCTCTAGATGTACTCAACATATGAGATCTAGAGATTTTACTAAGAATGACTTTCATGAGACGGTTCTCTAAAAGTACGTGACGATGATTCTTTTAGAGATTTGATTAACTCTTAATCTTAGAAAAATCAGTCATTGTGAATTGTGTTCTTCTCTCAACTCTTGATTGATAAACTCATTTTTTTATTCTTCTCTCAACTCTTGAATTGATTGAACTCATTGAATATTTTAGGCCATCTGAATAATATATGTATATTTTTTTTATAGTGACGTATCAGATATTTTACGATAACTAAAATAATATTTAATTATAAAATTATCAATATTGGTGGGACCCATCACTATTGTGCAACACTACAGTGTCTCACGGCACTACAATGTTACACACGCACTACTGTAGTACCACGTTGCACTACAATAATCAATGTCAATCTCTGGTACTCAATCAGTGGTTGTCACGTGATAATTACTATGTATTAAATATTTATTTTAATCAAATTAAATATCTAGATATTTGTTAATTTAAAATTAACATATCTATTTATTTCTATCACAACTAAATTATATGGTACTTCATAAATAACAGATTTAGTTTACCAAAATTATTATCTAATAATAATTTAATTATCTAATTTTATAAATTAGATATTTTGTCTCATTTATCGATAATTAAAAAAATTGATAATTATTTATATGTATATTAATTCTGAAAATTATATATATATAATTTAATTAATTAATTAATCACACATAATTATGTACTTGCCCTTAAATAAAAATTCTTTTGCAAGTAAGTCATTTTCTCATGTCTTAAAATATTCACACCCTATAGTGCATAGTATAGAGGTGATTTGAGGACCATGAACCTATAATTATAAGCTCCAATAAATCAGATTATTAATTAATCTCTTTAATTAAATAATTTTATTTATTAATTTCATTATTACTCCACCACAAATATGAAATTGCACTTTTAGAGATTACAGATTGTATTTACAAAATAATCTCATATAGTCCACTGATATAATCATTTTACGTAGTTCTGTCCTCCAAGTATTGGTTCGTAAATTAGAACTGGTCAAAATTAGCATTTTACTCTTCCAATTATCTCTTAATCCTTAAGTACCATTAATCCATTAGTGAATGGTTAATTTATAATCTTATTATAAATTTGAACTCAATAAGCATTCAATTTCAGAATTAACACTTAGGAACCAATATACGATCTGTCAGGAAAGTTTGGATTCCAAATCTTGTAAAATCATGTTCCATGCAATCCATATCACTGAATCTCCAAAACAAAAGTCACTAGCATGTTTTCCAAGCAAACCTTAACGAGTGAATCAAAAGATCAAGTAGACATGCATAAGAGTTCATGGCTACTTCAGATTCAGATTGATCTATATATTATCATCGAATAGATGTGTATTAAACATTTATGATAAATGACACGTTGATAAAAATATTAATTCACATCAGCCCAGTCATATATAATCTCATTATATAAAGTATATTCACTAAGATGTCTATCCACATCAATGATCCAAATCTAGATCACATGCATTCATAATACTTAGTGAATCGTACTATCAACCATTCATTAAAGATTTCATACTTTAATATGTTGCTAACAATTTTATTTATTATCTATAATTTTAGTCTTCTTGTACTAATACAAGATCATATTCTCATTAATGAATATGAAATTTTTCATATATTTATATAAATTATTCGACAATAATTTAAAGGAACAATTATAAGAAAAATGTAATCCTTATTAAATTTCATATCAAAATGTCAATACACATGCTTTTAGGACATAATCTCCATCAATCTCCCACTTGCCCTAAAACAAATGTGGTATCTCGCTTAACCTCATGTTTCGTATATGACCCCCAAACGACTTCGCATGAAGTGTCTTAGTCAATGGATCAGCCATGTTCTGATCCAACGTTATCTTCATAACAGACAGAGCTAGATTCTGATCCAATGTTACCGTCATAACAGTTAGATCACCGTAGTGTATGACCTAGTGTCGACTTTCGACTATCCTTATATGATTCCTAATCAGTATATCTAGTATGATTCACGTCTCCACCTGAATAAGTAAGCATGTAGTTTTTCATTCTCCTAAGATACTTGAGAATGTGTTTTACTGCAATACATTGTTCCAAACCTGGATTCGATTGATAACGACTGATAATTCTCACTGTATAACATATGTCCGGTCTCGTACAAAACATGGTATACATGAGACTTTCAACTGCTGAAGCATAGGGAACATTTCTCATATCATCTTCCTCCTGAGGGCTCTTATTACATTTTTTCCTTAGAGAATACAACTCCATGTCTGGTCGGTAGTTGACCTTTCTTGAAATTCTCCATAGAGAATATCTCCGCACCTTATCAAAATAAAATGTCTGAGAAAGTGTCAAGAGCTTGTTCTTTCTATCATTTAGGAGAAGAAAATTCCATGTTTGGTCGGTAGTTGACCTTTCTTGGAATTCTCCATAGAGAATATCTCCAGCACATTATCAAAATAAGATGCCTGAAAAAGTGCCAAGAGCTTGTTCTTTCTATCATTTAGGATTTGGATGCCCATAACATAGTTCACTTCTCCCAAATCTTCCATTTGAAATTTCTCAGTTAACCACTTCTTTACCTTTGATAGAGTTTCTATGTCATTCCCAATGAGTAGAATATCATCAATATAAAGAACTAAGAAAATCACTATTTTATCTTTGATGTATTTATAAACACAGACTTCGTCAACATTTTGCTCGAAGCCATAAGACTTTATAATCTCATTAAAGGTAAGATTCATAGATCTAGATGCTTGCTTTAATCCATAAATGGATTTAAGCAACTTGTATACTTTCTAATCTTACCCCTTTTGTACGAACTCTTCTATTTCCATCATATAGATGTTTTCTTCAAGATAGTTATTCACAAAATCTGTCTTCACGTCCATTTTCCATATCTCACAGTAAAAAAACTAGCGGATGCGGACAAAATGATGCGAATGGATTTCAACACGGCCACAAGGGAGAATGTCTCTTCATAATTGACTCACTTCCTTTGTGTATAGCCATTGGCTACTAACCGTGACTTGAAAGTCTTTACTTTCTCATCTACACCTCTTTTCTTCTTGAAGATCCATTTACATCCAATGGGCCTGACATCTTCAGGTGGATGTAGAAGTTCCCAAACGGAATTGGAATACATATATTCCATTTCTTGGTTCATGGCTTCTTGCCATTTCTCATTTTCAGGATCATCCATTACTTTTTCATAAGATAATGAATCATTTTTATCAATGTCTAGCGCTAGGACATGTGCTTCTAGATCGTAGCGAACTGGTTATCTCACAACCATCACACTACGACGTCGCACCGGGGTTTACTTTTACAGGAATTGTGGTTTCTCTGGTTTGTCATTTATCAGTAAAAAATGAAGGTGGTCTGATCTCATCAGCTACTAATTCCTTGAGAATTACTTTGCTACTATGTTTGTAGTTTGTCATATAGTCATACTCAAGGAATGTTGTATTTGTCGACGCAAACACCTTTTGATCATTGGGACTATAAAAGTACCCATCTCTAGTCTCTGGAGCACAGCCAGTGAATGTGCATACCTCATACCTTGAGTCTAACTTTTCGGTCTTGGGTCTAAGAACGTGAGCTGGACACACTCATATACGATAATGACACAAACTAGGCTTAAACCATTCCATAACTCTAAATCTGTCTTGCTTACAGACTTAGAGGGCACTACATTCAAAATGTAAGTTGTCGTGTGTAGTGCATATCCCCAAAATATAAGTGACAGTGATGAGTAGCCTAACATCGACCTAACCATATCCAATAAGGTTTAGTTTCTCCTTTCTGCAACACCATTCAAATAATCCTTGAATTCTAATACAGTTTGTTTATAACTTTTGCATGATAAATATCAAATCAATTCTTAGAAATAATAAATTATTTATTAATAAAAGAAACTTCAAATAATTATTCTTGCAAAATGAAAGAGAAATCAAATTTCTCGAAAATCTAGGAATATAATAAACATCATTCAAAACTAAATAATTATATCCAAAAGGTCCCTAATGCTTTAGCTGACACGAGCGCACCACTGTCAACTCACAAAACGACCTCGCCATCAGCAAGCTCCCTTGACGAATCAAGCAACTGCAAAGACGAACATACATGGTTAGTGGCTCCTGAATCAAATATCTAGGATGATAAATCATATTCCACTAAGCAAACTTTAAGTACAAGTAAATCATATTTACCTTTCTTTTTCAACTCAGAGAGATGTTTGTTACAGTTTTTCTTCCAATGACCTTCAACCCCACAGTGGAAACATTTTCCCTTGGGCTTGGTATCTTTCTTGTTCTTCTTAACTTTTGGCGATGTCTTGACTTTCTTCCCTTTCTTGTTCTTACGTTTTCCCTTTCCATTGATCTTATTCCTCTTGGTACTTTTAATAGTGGAATAAGGCTTTTACTCGACAACATTTGCCTCACCCTCTTTGGTCATTCTAAGGTTGAGTGACACAAAAGTATGTAGTTTATTTAACAATTAGGTCATATTGAATCGCAACTTGTTCATAATATAGTTGGTCATGAACGAAGAAAAAGCTAGTTTGGGAGACTCAAGTATAATGCTAACTTGAGTTTGCTCATCAATGGTCGCCCTATGTACTCTTGTCTCGTGCATTATGTTGATCATGTTCAAAATATGTTCTCGCATAACAATACCCTTTCTCATCTTAGTTGTCATATAGCTCCTAGTGGCCTCATGAAAACTTTGATCAGACGGCTACCCATACATCACCTATAGAGATTCCATAATCTCATACGCAGTCTCCATACGTTCATGCTTGGTTCTCAGAATATCATCAATGCTCACAAGCATGTAACACTTTGTCTTGTTGTTTGATATGATCCAAGCATCATATTTATCCCTAACATTCTTTGGAGTATTAGCAGGAGACTACTTAGGACATTCCTTAGTAAGAACGAACTTATGTTCATATTTGATTTCCAATGTACGAAATTATCACCATTCAATTTCTCGAGAGCGTCTAAAGCAATAACAAGGTTGCCAATGATTGACATAATAATGATAACTAAAATTTAAAACATACAAGATTCAATATAATTGATAAATATCTAGAATTCAAAAAGTAAACGTGATGTATGAATGCAACTTAATAAAAACACAAATTAAACATTTACTAATCAAGATAAAACAACCCAACGATTAATGTGCTGCCTTAGGGCTAGTCAGATTAACCTTAGACTGTTTATGAGACATTCTCATCCTTATTAATTAAAACTTAAAATATCTCATATTTTCTCTTTTAAGAATAAAGTATCACTTGGTCGGTCAAGTCATAACTATCCACATGAAAGTTTAATTGTGAATTTGTGAGTGTAACTATTATTTCAGATTCAATGACTTCATTTAGAATATGTCGCCTTAGGCTCGGTCAAAACTAAATTATATCACTTCCTCCTATCTTCTTAAGAAGTTCAAGCTTGGTATTGGTACAACTTGAAACCTTCCTTAGGAGATGAAAACAAAGTAATCTCGAGGCCCTCACTGAACCTCATGGTGTTGTACTGATATTAGAGACCGTAGGTTACATTGATATACCAACCTTCTCTCACTCACTATTTTAAGATTATGTGTTTCTATTTTTAACTAATTAATTACTAGTTAAAATAATTACCCTATGAATATTTAATAACCAGTCATGTCAATCTCATTGATCTAAGTTTATTTAACATTCTAAAGTGCCCAAGTCATAATTAGGTGAACTTAGATTAATAATTAATTATATTCATCAAACTTTAATAAAACTTTTTTACTAAAGTCGGTTATCCTAATGGTTACTATAGCCCTTAGAATGGTGTGATTATCACGTTTTAACTAATTAAACCCTAGCATTTTACATGTAATTGATTTCATAAAATAATACATATAAACATATCAGGACAATCCTAATAAATCACATTTCTATAGTGAAACGCATGATTAAATAAAACTGTTTGTGATTTTCATGTATAGCATGTGATCGACTAATGCATGAACATGTTATCAAATATAATAATTAAAATAATTATTTAACAATTAAATAAAATAATAATGGATCGAGTGACTATTGGATATTTCTAAATTACAACCCTTGAACTACATAAATAAAATTACAAAGCGGATTTCAAGAATACATATTTTTCAAATATTGATTTCTACTCTTGATGTCCATCTTCATAATCTCCAAGCTTTGAACAAAACTCTATTTAATTAATAAAAATAATTTTTCTTAATTAAAATTAATTTCTATAATTATCCTTTTAAAATGATTGACTTTGACTTAATCAAATAAACATTTTCTTTGATTTGGTCAAACTTCGGTCAAACCCAATTACCTATTAATTTCTAATTTTTATAAAATTAAAAATTAAATTTAAAATGACATTAATTTAAAATTTAAAAAGATAATTGATAGATTGAGAAGTATCATCAAACTCTATGGTGATAGGGTTGGTTGGTATCAAGGTTTGTACGAAACTTCTCTAAAAGTGACAACTGTGTCACCGAAGATAAGACTCTCCTATCGCCGTCCCACCATCACCGACCACCACTACTGATGACAGTAGCACTACCGGGAGCCGCCGGCCACCATCGTCGGACCAATGTTGTAACACTCCAACTAATTTTACTTTTAATTATTAATAGTGCATCAAATTATCATGGTTATTTATTTAATTCTCCATGTTATCTGAATTAATGATTGAAATGAATCAATCAATGTTTTGCAGAGAAACGTTTCGAGGAGCCATAATGACTCAAAATGTGCCTAAGCTAAATTTTGAAGTAATTGATATTATTTCTCATTAATTTTTATGTATAATGATAATTATTGAGTAATTATATATATANTGATAATAGCCCTACGTTCTTAGATCTAATAAAGTTGTCTAGTTATTTAGAAATTAAATTCCCATAATCACTTAAAAGATAAGGACTAAAGATTAAGATAAAGAAAGTCAAAACAGTTACACAACTTTCCTAAATTAAGTCAAATTTTTTTAGCCTATTAAATGATATGTGAAGCAGATTTTTTTTTCTTAACCCTAACCATAGCTACCTTAGAGCTATTTAAATACTCTTTCTCCCTTGTTTGGTGGGTTCTCCTAAAACCAACACTATCAAAACCTTATTGACACTTTGAGTCATCGTTTGTATTGAAGAAGAGAGTTGAATTTGTTCTCCTTACGGCTGTAACTCTACAACCATACCGCATTATATTTCCAACATGTTTTAGTTTGATTTTTCTTCATATACTCAACAAAATCCAGTTTGCTACGTTGCTTGTCCAACAACCTAGAGTTTTGTAATTTGTATTCAGTAGAGATCGAGTGTGGGCTTGGTAATTTTATTTAGATATTTTCTTTATGATACAATACATGCTTTTATCAAGTTATTTTTATTGGCTTTTATAAATAAACGTGGAGTACAAGTTATTATTATTATTATTAAAGAAAATTAAGCTTTTTACAAATCTGTTAAAGTTAGAATGAAATTCTTAAACTGTGGTTTTTGAGTGAGATTTTTTTCCACTGTAATGGGCGGAGTCAACCTCAAAGGTTTGATGATAAGAAAAAAAAACTTTGTTACCATGTTTGTATTTAATTCCCCCCAGGAAATAATAGGATTCACTCTTACATTAAATAGTTTAAATATCATTCCATGTTCTTTCATGGCTAATCAAGCATATTTGCGGAATGTGATACAAGCTATGATCTTAAGGTGATCCAAGAATAGGCTCTAAACAATTTTTTTCATGTATGTATCACGGTTATTCATTAACATTCTGGATTAAATGAGCTTGATTTTGTAATTGTTTTAAATGACTATGTGAAATTGATAAAATATTTTAATGTGTAAAATTTAATATATAGTTTTGACACTTTGAGCATTGGCAACTTGAAGCGTTCTATATTCAATTTGATCTTACTAAGGACACCATGTAAGTAGAATTTTACCATACTTTAACGTTTGTAAACTTTGATGCTTAATTGACTTATCATTGTGTTTGTTGCTTGATATTATGTTTAATTGTATTTTTATGCTATATGTGGTGTATTATATTGTAATGTTAATGATTGTAAATACGCTCATACCTATACATGAAGGTTTGTAGTATTAATATAATCAATTAAATAAAAGTTTAAACACCTGGTGTGTGTTTATGCCATGAAGGACGTGAGTGGGAAATGGGACGTGGAAGACCTGCGGACCCGACAATGGTTAAGGTTAATGTGAATGGATGATCGTTTGGCTTGTCTAGCGATATAATGTGAATGGATGATACTACCAGGGCCCGATAGTCGAACAGGTTCTGTAACAGTGTCTCACTACCTCTGATTGGCTGAACACTATACAAGTGAGCTCGCGAATAAAGAAAAGAAATGAATGATATGGATATAGTAAAGAAAGGAATGTGTAAAGTTTGCATGGAAAGAATGTAATGAAACATATAAAATGAAAGCAATGGAAAACAAAGTGATAAATGATTATAAAGCGTAGGACAAACACAAATGTTTAAAATGGAATTGAATGTGCATGTGTTTGCTAAGTTTGTGTAAGATTTTATTTACTGGGCTTTAGCTCATTCCATTATTTCTTAATATTTTCAAGCGAGGAGTAATTGTGGGAGGACATCTTGTGGGCGAACTCGACTCAGTAGAATATTTTGAATAAGGATCTCAAACAATTACTTTATGATTAATTATTCATATTTTGACGATTTAGCTTAAAATTATTGGTTGTTATTTTATTACATTTTTGCTGCAAATTTTTTATTATTTAAGTACTTTGAATTTAATATTGTTAAATGTAACTTGAGACTTTTTAAGTTAATATTTAATTTGAACTATGTCTTTCATATTTAATGTTTAATTAACATTAATGAGGATAACACATCATAAATTATAATCAACAAGGTATTTTTAGTTTGGGGGTGTTACAGTTTTTGGTATTAGAGCAAAGGTTTAGATGATTCTGTAGACTTCATAAACTTTTTCTAATATAAAAAGAGGAAAATTACTAAGTCACCCCATAAGAGCTCTTCACAATCTCCTGATAAGATTTAATGTTTAATTGTTAGAATTAAATTTATTGTATGATTTTATATGTTATGTGAAATTACAATGAAATGATAGACGTGTTAAGTTATCAAGACAAATCTTTTTGTACGAGAATGCCTCCTAGGAACGCTCAAAATCGTACTAATGGTGAACGGTAATGAGACGGGGAATGATCAACATGCTACCCCGCTGACTTTAGAAACATTGATGCAAGCAATAGCTGCTTTAGGACAAGTTCAACAATAAAATGTGGCCCTCCACAAAATGGTCAACAAAAATTTTCTGAATTTAAGAAGTTATCTCCAACACCATTCGAAGGAACAACTGACCCACTTAGAGCTGAAATGTGGATTACTGAGATGGAGAAAGAATTCATTGTTGTGAAGTGCATTGATGCGGATAAGGTTGATTTTGCTTCTTACATGTTACAACGAGATGCGTATGATTGGTAGCGGCTGATTAAACGCCAAAGTGAAAATGATGTTGAGGCCTTCACTTGGGATCTGTTCAAGAATGCATTTTTCAATCACTACTTCTAAAAAAGCATTCGACAGGAAAAGGAGAGAGAATTTGTCAAGTTAGAGCAAGGAAGTAAAACCGTCGCTGAGCATGAAGCAACTTTTGCACGATTAGTGAAGTTTACTCTAGATTTGGTGGCAACGGAAGAGAGTCGAGCCAGATGCTTTAAAGAAGGGTTGAGATCCAGTATCAAGCAAGTAGTGATTCCGTTCGAGCTCGCTACCTATAATGGAGTGGTCAACAAGGCATTGTTAGTGGAAAGAGCATAACGTTTAGACCCAGATCAAAACAAATTACGTTTAAGTGGTCATAAGCATAATGAAAGCAATTCTAAGGGAAATTTCTGGAAGGGGGACAATCAGAAAAGGAAATTTGGTGATGGAAACAACAACAAAAACCAACAAGGAAAGAAACCAAGAAGGACATGTCAGAAGTGTGGTAAGGAACACATTGGTGAATGTCGTATAGGTACAGACTTGTGTTTCAAGTGTGGAAAACGTGGTCACCTTGCTAAAGATTGCGATGGAAACATCTACAACAACAATGACTAGAAGAAAACCCAGGCTCGAGTGTTTGCGATGACTAAATAGGACGCCGATAACTCCTTGCCTAATATTTCAGGTACTATTTTTATATGTGGAATGGTTGCTTGTATTTTGTTTTATTCTAGTGCTACTAATTCGCTCATAAAACCTTTGCTAGCTCAAAAATTAGAGATGCCATTTGTATTTTTAGAGGCACCATTTTATGTCTCTACACCTTTGGGAAAGATTCTGGAGGCGAGTAGAGTTATAGAGGACTATCCATTAGTGATAGAAAAGCACATACTATCAACCGACCTTATCATCTTGGATGTCCATGGCTTTGGCATTATTTTGGGGATGGATTGGTTATTAGAGCACTATGTAACTATTGACTGCCATGAAAAAGAAGTGTTATTTCAACCCCCTAAAGTGCCCAATTTTTGTTTTGCGGGCGCTAAGTCAAAACCTTGTAGTCTTTTTTTCTCGGCTATGAAGGATTGGCGATCGCTGAATAAAGGATGTATGGGGTACTTAGCATCATTGATAGAGTTACCGGAAGAAGGCCCATCTATAGAAAATTTACCAATTGTACATGAGTTTGTTGGCGTGTTTCCCGAGGATCTACCGGGCAGGCCTACTGCCAAATAGCAAAATTGACTTTGTTATTGATCTCATACCTGGTACAGACCTTATATCTAAAGCACCCGATCGAATGGCTCCTACCGAACTTAAGGAACTCAAAGTCCAGTTGCAAAACTGTTGGATAAAAAATTTATTCGGCCTAGTTTTTTCCCATGGGGTGCTCCAGGTTTATTTGTAAAGAAAAAGGATGGAACGATGCGGTTGTGTATCGACTACTGTGAATTAAATAAGGTGACTATGAAGAATAGGTACCCACGGCCGAGAATTCAAGATTTGTTCGATCAACTTCAAGGTGCAAATTATTTTTTCAAGATTGATTTACGTTCTGGGTATCACCAATTGAAAGTTGAAGAAGAAGATATTCCCAAAACTACGTTCCGAACTCGATATCGGCATTATGAATTCCTTGTAATGTAGTTTGGGTTGACGAATGCCCTTGCAGCTTTTATGGATCTTATGAACCGTATTTTTAAGGAGTACTTGGATCAATTCGTCATTGTATTTATTGATGACATTCTAATTTATTCTTGCTCTAAGGAGGAGCATGAGCAACACCTCCGGACGGTGCTGGAAACCCTCTGTGAGAAGGAGTTATTCGCCAAATTTAAGAAATGTGAGTTTTGACTGGATAGGGTACCATTTTTTGGGCATATCATATCCAAAGAAGGTATAGCAGTTGATCCCAACGAGATCGAAGCAATTAAAAGTTGGCCAACTCCGACTAATGTTGGTGAAGTTCGTAGCTTTTTAGGATTTACGGGCTATTGTCGAAGATTTGTAGAGGGGTTTTCAAAAGTTGCCTCACCATTAACTCAGCTAACGAGGAAGAATGTGAAATTTCAGTGGTCCAAAAGTTGAAGGAGCGATTAACAATTTCCCCACTTTTAACATTTCCTATAGGTAATGAAGAGTTTGTCATTTACACTGATGCTTCAAAGAAGGGTCTTGGTTGTGTGCTTATGCAACATGGTAAGGTGATCGCTTATGCCTCGAGACAACTAAAAGATTATGAAAAGAATTACCCTACCCACGATCTTGAGCTCGCAGCTGTTGTGTTCGCGTTGAAGATTTGGAGGAACTACCTTTATGGGGTTAGATGTGAAATCTTCACTGATCATAAAAGTCTTAAGTATTTCTTCACACAGAAGGAGTTGAATATGAGGCAATGAAGGTGGTTAGAACTTGTCAAAGATTATAATTGTGAAATCAATTATCACCCGGGCAAGGCTAATGTGGTAGCGGATGCTTTGAGTAGAAAGAATTCAGGTTCTATTGCTTGTTTGCAAGTTATTCAGAAACCATTATTAAGGGAGATTCAGAGATATGGATTGGAAATGTTGCCTCGAGAAGATTCTGGTTATCTCGCTATTTTGACGATTTGTCCAACTCGTTTTGAAAGAATTAATCAGGACAATTGGATGATCCACAACTTTTGAAATTTCAAAAAGAGGTGGAAGATGGTAAATGTACTGACTTCGTCATCACTACTGATGGAGCTCTTCGCTATTATGGTAGATTGGTAGTGCCAAACAATGCCGAGTTAAAATGAGAAATTTTGAGTGAAGCACATGACACTCCAACTCAATTCATCCAGGAAGTACGAAAATGTATCGAAGTCTAAGGGAACATTATTGGTGGATTTCCATGAGTCGAGATGTAGCAAGGTATGTACAACGTTGTCTTACGTGTCACCAAGTTAAAGCTGAGCATCAGCGACCTTCTGGTCTTCTGCAACCACTTATGATACCTGAGTGGAAGAGGGAGCACATCAGTATGGATTTTGTTTTGGGGCTACCGAAGGCTTTGAAAGGCTAAAATTTATTTGGGTAATTGTTGATCAACACAAAATCAGCACACTTTTTGCAGGCCAAAAATACCTACAAGATGGAGTAGTATCCTCAATTGTACGTGTGGGAAATAGTAAGGCTTCATGGAGTTCCACTATTGATTATGTCTGATCGTGATCCGAAGTTTACTTCTACTTTCTAGAAAAGCTTGCATAATGCTATGGGTACCCAGTTGCGGTTCAGCACAACTTTTTATCCACAGTCTGATGGGCAATTAGAAAGGACCATTCAAACCCTTGAGGATATGCTGAGAGCTTGTGTTATTGATTTTTAGAGCATTTAGGAAGAGATATTACCTCTTGTCGAGTTCTCTTATAATAATAGCTATCAAGCTACAATTAGTATGGCACCTTATATGCGTTGTATGGGAGAAAATGTTGATCGCCTATTCATTGGGATGAAGTCAGAGAACGAAAACTATTGGGCCCTGAAATTGTTCAGAAAATGATTGGTATAGTTAAAAAGATTCGACAACGAATGAAAACCGTTCAAAGTAGACAACAGAGTTACGCAGATAAAAGAAGGAAGCCATTGGAGTTTATTGTTGGTGACAAAGTATTTCTAAAGGTCGCTCCTATGAAAAATGTTTTGAGGTTTGAGAAGAAAGGTAAATTAAGTCCCCACAGAACCTTTTGAAATATTGGAGAGAATAAGAGAGTTAGCTTATCAACTTGCATTGCCACCAGCAATGTCGAGAGTTCATAATGTATTCCATGTTTTGATGTTAAGGAAGTATCTTGCTGACCCATCTAACGTCTTTAGCTATGACGCTTTAGACCTCCGCCAAGCCTTACCTACGAAGAAGCACCCATTAGGATACTGGACCGAGAGGAAAAAGAATTAAGACAAAAGAAGATTTGTTTGGTCAAGGTGTTATGGAAAAATAATATGGTAGAAAAGGCAACCTGGGAGCGCGAGGATGAGATGCATGTCAAGTATCCACATTTGTTTGGTATGTTTTAATTTCGAGGACGAAATTATTTTTAGGTGAGGGGAAATTGTAACACCCCAACTAATTTTTCTTTTAATTATTAATTTTACATCAAATTTTCATGATTATTTATTTAATTCTAAATAATCGATTAAAAGAGAAGGACTAAAGATTAAGATAAAGAAAGTCAAAACGGTTACACAACTTTTCTAAATTAAGTCAAAATTTTTTAGCCTATTTTCACGATATGTGAAGTAGATTTTTTTTCTCAACCTAACCATAGTTGTCTTAGAGCTATTTAAATACTCTTTCTCCTTCGTTTGGTGGGTTCTCCTAAAACCAACACAATCAAAACCTTATTGACACTTTGAATCGTTGTTTGTATTGAAGAAGAGAGTTGAATTTGTTCTCCTTACGGCTGTAACCTTACAGCCATACCGCGCTATATTTCCAACATGTTTTAGTCTCATTTTTCTTCATATACTCAACAAAATCCAGTTTGCTGCGTTGCTTGTCCAACAACCTATTTGTTGAAATGTTTGAAGTTCTAGAAGGGTAGTCGGGGGAGGGGGAAAGACTGAAATCATCTATACAAAAGATGATTTCAGAAAAATGCAATAATCGAAATCGTCTTTTGTTAAGACAAAATTCTAAGCAATCTGATAGGGCGTAAAGCAAATGAAATCGACGAATTAATACAATCGTTTGATATTAATTAAAGTAACAAGCTTTTAATTTGAGACTATAAAGAATATATATTTAAAAGTTAAGTAAAATGTCTTTTATCAAAATTTTGAGACTGAAATATCTAATAATTTAAATAAAGTTCAGGGGACTCTAATTCAGTTTTAGAAAAAGAACAAGTACGAGGTTTCTCTCTTTGGTGAGGAGCATCGAAATTGACAATTTAATAACTAATTAGAGAGGGAAAGACGAGACGAAGACGAATGGAAAAGCGATCGTGACTGGTGGCGTGACAGAGGTGTGGAGCCGTCGACGCAAATGAAACGCCTTTCGCATTTTACTTTCCTTTCAGTCAAATTGGTTTTTAATTTCATAAAACCCCCTGCCTAACATTTGACACTCTTGACTCCAAACGCCTTCCTTCTTATTATTATGAGCCTTCAAACCTTCCTATTTTGATTCTCTCTCCTTTCGTTTTTGTTATATATCATTCATTGATCGATTTTTCTTCTGTCATCACACCGCCCCTGCCTTCCCTCTCTCTGTGATTTTACACTGAGGGAAAGGGGATCACACAACGATGAAAAACCGTAACTCTCAAAAGGTTTCCGCCAAATGGATTCCCTTATTCTGTATATCTTTCTTCCTTCTTGGTATGCTTGTCACTACCAGGTAAATTTTGTTAGGCTATTCGTGGATTTTGTTTTTGTGTTTTAGATATATATGTGGCGTTTATGGTTTGGTGCCAGTCACCGAATTCCTTTGTTTTTGTTCATGGGGAAGCTGATTAGAGTTCAATTGATTGGTTGACCGATTTAATTATGAATTTCGGATGGTGTTCCAGGATGTGGGCAGTGCCTGAATCAAATGGCCAGCTCATCTCGCGGCGTCGTAATGAACAAGAGCTTCAAATCGTTTCCGAAGATAGAACTATTAAGCAGGTGATAATGATATTTCCATCCGACTGCTCAATGGTTACGTGAACTCTTAATTTGATATTGTATCAGAGTTCTGAAACTCTCAAATTCGTCTTTCTCTTTGGTTTAATTTTGAAGTCTGTAGAAGATAAGGACGTACTGACCGAAGTTTACAAAACCCACGAAGCAATTCAGTAAGTTAGAACTTGAGTTTTTTTGCTTATTTCGTGTGAGTTAATAATATCAAATCTGTTGACTTTTATTTGTGCTAAAATAATAATTTGGTCGCTCTTTTAACGGATTTTTGTGGAGGAGTGGCAGATCTCTTGACAAGAAGATTTCAACGCTCAATATGGAATTATTAGCGACTCGGAGTTCTCAGGAGGGCATAGCTGACGGCTCTGGTTCCACCACCGAGTCTTCTGGTGAGGGCGGCAGCCTCCCGAGGAAGAAAGCTTTCATAGTTATCGGAATAAACACTGCTTTCAGTAGTAGGAAGCGCCGTGATTCTGTCAGGGAAACATGGATGCCTCGAGGTACCATGGTTCTGAATTATGATGGATACTTTGTTTGTCTTGTTCATCCTATTGCTGTGATTTGCTTGCTAACATACCCTGGAACTGGAATTTCGTTCAGGGGAAAAGCTGCTTCAATTGGAGCGAGAAAAGGGAATTGTGATCCGATTTATGATTGGTCATAGGTAAAGCTTATTTGTCTGAAGCTGATGTCTTTTTAGGCAGCTCAAAGAATATTAAGCAATGAGCTTCATCTGATTTATACAAAGTTTTCATTTTTCTCTCATGTTTTTTTACATTTAATTATAATGTATTCTCTTCTATTCCATCACAGGATCAAAATTGACGATTAACAAATAGGCTTTGAATGCCTTTGAATGTATAAAAAGCCATTATATTCAGTCGATCCGTCTTATAAGTATCTTGCATTGCATCATATATTTGATTTACTGATGTAGAGCATTTGAAACCATCTTATGAGAATTTAGGTATGATTTGCATATAAGTTTTGTCTTGTTGATTACAATACTACAAAAGTTTCTAAGTGACCGTTTTCTTTTTGTGTAGTTAGAACTATTAGAGAAAAGATTTTGCTTTCCAAAAAAGCAGATAGATCAGAGGAGAATGTTATGCTCCATAGTAAGTGGGAGTTGCCTGACAGCATTTTTGTGCAGGTCTCTTGCGGCCTCTGTTAGCTTGTCTCTTTTGTATGCCTGGGATTTGCCCCTTGTATAGTTGTTTTTTTCTTGGTTGAAATGTATTTGCCTCTAACCAAAAAAGAAGAATTTTCCATGTGGGATCATACTTACTAGTTACAAGTTGCAAGAACTTTGTTGCAATGATGGCTCTTAGCTACTTATCATGCTTCACACGTTTTAACCCATTTTATTTCTGATATTCCTTTGTTTTTAATGTCTAACTAGTTTAATTAATAGATTGACGAGAGAGAAATTTTCTATTCTCCTCGCCCTCCTCCTGTACTGGTAAATTCAGCACTATATGATTTTCATTAGAACGAGTCTAATACTGGCTGTCTCTCTCTATCTGCACAATCCCACTATCATCATAATCTTCTTGTGTTATAAAGATTCTAGGCACGCAAAGTATATCTCAGTTAATATTCCAAGACAATTCCATGTTTTCATGGAATTAATCTCATTAATGTCTTTATGATTTATGCAGTGCAACTTCCAACAGCATTTTAGATCGTGCTATTGATTCTGAAGATTCTCAGCATAACGATTTTCTTCGGCTGGTGAGAGACAATGGATATAGTTGTGTATTATGAAAAGAATCTCAGATATTCTGCTCAGAATCTGATCTCAGGCTGAATTATATTGTAGGAGCACGTTGAAGGGTATCATGAACTGTCTGCAAAAACAAAAACATTCTTCGCCACTGCTGTTGCTAAGTGGGATGCTGACTTCTACATTAAGGTGGATGACGATGTCCATGTCAATTTAGGTACGTAAGCCATATGGATACTAATTGACAATGGGGTGTTTGACTCCACTTATAAGCTGGAGCTTATAGCTTTTAGCTTATTTTTGGAAGGCTGGTTGGCTCAGATTTTTTAAATAAGCTGACAGAATAAGCTAAAATGCTAATAAACTTTAAGCTAAAAGGATGTAGCTAGTTATTTTGATTTTTTTTTTTTTACATTTCCAAAACCACCATATTCTTTTATAAAAATGAGATAATATCCTTCAACTATGATTTCATTTTTGTTGATTTATTATTCTCTTATTTGCTTAAATTCTCTCTGTTTTGCTCAAGACTTTTTTATTCTTTCAAAAACAGGTTCTTGATTTTGGGTTTGTGTTTTATATTTGTTTTCTACGGATAAAAGAGAAATATTTAAAGTGATTTATTCTTCTCTTATTAGGTATGCTGGCCACTACTCTTGCTCGTCATAGGTCAAAGCCGATGGTATACATCGGGTGTATGAAATCTGGACCTGTTCTATCTCAAAAGTAATTCTCTTGAAAGTTCATAAACTGTTAACTGAGACGGTTTCTTCTATTTTCTTGACCTTTGTTAAAAAATCTCTTGATTTTAGGAATGTCAAGTACCATGAACCTGAATACTGGAAATTCGGAGAGGAGGGGAACAAGTACTTCCGACATGCAACCGGGCAGATCTACGCAATCTCAAAGGATTTAGCTACTTACATCTCAATCAACCAGTAAGGATACAGTTTTTATACGATAACAGCATAGTTCGCGTTAAAGGATTAAAACGCCTTAATCCTTGGCATTTGTAAAAAGCATCATTCTGTTTCATATAGTTGAGAATTTAACTGGAGCTGCTGTTTGTGAATACAGGCCAATATTGCACAAGTTTGCGAATGAAGATGTGTCTCTTGGTGCATGGTTTATTGGTCTTGAAGTTGAGCATATTGATGATCGCAATATGTGTTGTGGGACTCCACCAGGTACAATTCTTTGGAATTTCTCTATATTAGTAGCTACTATAGACAACCAACCTGTTATACCAACATAGAATTTCTCATGCCGGCTTGCCTAATTTTGGCTGTAGTTTCTACAATAATATGTACTGATTATTGAAGGAATTTAAAAAAAAAAACATTTAGGCTATGTTTTGACATTGGAAAATAGGGAGGAAGGAAAAGTGAAAGGAAAATAAGTGGAATGAGAGGGAAATGGAAGGAAATTATTCATATGGCAAAATTTATCCATCTTACTATTTTTCTTTACCTATCCAAAGGACTCCCACCAATGGAAATATAATTCTTACTCATTTTTCTTTTATTTCCTTTTTAATTTCTAAGATCCAAACACAACTTTAAAGAATTTTGGTGCAAATGAGAGAAACTATCGGCGAATTCTTGGAACTTTGCATTTTGGATTAGTCTTGGATCTTTTCATTTCGATCTACTTGTGAAGAAAACAGAACAGGGCCTCTCTCCAGTTTGGATGAATAGGAGAGCGCCATGTTCCACCTGGGTCGGCTGTTAAAAAAGGGGACGGCTCAAATCTGACTTAAAAAAAATCACATCAAGCTTCTTTTTTGTCTTCGTGTTCAACTGATCTTGGCCGTTTAGAACTGAGTCAAATGTCTAGATCTGCTGAAAATATCCCAACATGAGTCTTTTAGGCCGTCAGCTTAGTAAATTAACTATATCCAAGTTCCTTTTAACAAAAAATCATACGAACCGCAGATTGTGAATGGAAAGCGCAAGCTGGTAATGTATGCATTGCATCGTTCGATTGGAGCTGCAGTGGAATTTGCAAGTCAGTCGAAAGGATGAAATCTGTTCATGAAAAATGTGGTGAAGGGAGTGGCGCTGTCTGGAGTGCTCTGTTCTAGCTTATTTACTACTGACGGAAGCTCATTCCTCGGAAGTACGTATATTGAATTACTACTCAACTCGATGTGTGATGAATGAAGGCACAATTCGACGTGTGCTTGAAGAATTTGCCCGTGACGTCAACTCCGGTAAAAAGATGAAAACCTGGGTTCTTAGTCATACTCGTATATACCGACAACATGTCGGTTTGTAGTAGTAGATCATGTAGTCTATATTAGTTGTTAGCTACAAATATTTTGATATTTTTTTATTCGTAACGCTTTATTAAGAAAACGTATGTTTATTTCATATACTGGGATCGGTGTGTAGTCCCGTTTATAAGAGTTATAGGGAAAAAATTATAAGAATCAAGTTCTTTCATTACGGATCACGTTTGTTTTTTTTCCCACTTTTGATGGCCACTGTATTGTAGTGAAAACAGAAACAGAAACGAAGGTTAATTGTTTCACTATTTGGACCTGTTTTTGTGTTTGAAAGGCTGCATTAAGGAAGATCAGTGAATAAATAGTCTTCAACAACATGCAGATTCCGTATCCACTCTGAACAAAGATCAAACAATTCATCAATAGATTCACCATTACTTGGCTAATGAGAGATTTTTATAAACAACCTCTTTGTCAAGGAAAGAAAACGATTTTAGGAATCTTCTCTGTTTTTAATGAAATTAAGCTCATATACTGGGATTGTTTCACCATTTGGACCTGTTTTCGTGACTGTCAGATTTAGGTCTCGTAAATTTTTTTGCCAGACCGTGTTTAGTGAGTGTAAATTTTAAGGGCATAATATTAGACCATGGTCTACCAACAATATTTTGCTATCCAAGGTCTAGCAAGAGTTTTAATTTTTTCACTTTAGAGTTTTTCTGAAGTCATTTCTCTTAGCTAATATAACATGTTACACAATTACATATTTGGTTTCACTGTCATTCGATACCCAATGACAGAGCAGGTTGACTCATAAGGTCGTATGATCCGTGATCTGTCGGCCTAGATGGGGTCAAACTGAGAAGGCAAAAACGAACAAAAATGTTTTTAATTATGCAGTTTGACTCGATCTAGGTTCTATATATTGAGCCGAACTGGCCTAGGTTGTCTATATCTGTCGGACGATCCCAACATTAAATTTTTTATGTGTTATATGATGAGATGCCAAGGATGCGTCAGTTTTTTAAAATGATAATCAAAATAAAATGGTCGACAAACTTTTCATATGATTTTTTATGTTTAATTTTAGGGTTAATATCATAAAACTCTCTTGCACTTTGACCAAAAATCATTTTACCCCCTAGATTTTAACTTCTTCTCTATTGATCCTTAAAGTTTCTCTATCCATCACAAAACCCTCATAACCCAAAATATTGGATCAAATACCGTTTAATATGTTATGTGCCCTGCATGTGATAAAAAAAAATTTCAGTATACCCCTTCTTTCATCGATTAAAAAAACTCCTACACTTTGACCTAAGATCATTTTACCCCCCTGAATTTGTACATCTTCCCGCTCGTACCTAAACTTTATCCATCCATAAAAAAACCTCCTGACCCGAAATATCAAACCAAATGTCGTGCACATGATTTAAAAATCTCCATTATACCCTTTTTTTCATCGATCCCTTATGTGAGCATAGCTATGTAGGTATTTTCTTGAAGGATATTAAATGTATTTTGTAAATGATATATTATGTAGTATTTTGTAAAAGAAGAAAAAAGAGGTTAAATTCTGTAAATTTCTTGAAGGATATTAAATATATTTTGTAAATTTTTTGGTTAAATTCTGATTAAATATAAATTAAAATGACACATATTGCATGTATTGGATATTAGACAAGCGGCATGCATTTTTTAATACAATGTTCTTCATCCTTTGAGACTGGGATTCAACTCTCATGTCACGCAATTTCTATTGAATTATTTATTTATTTTTTAGGAAAAAGTTGAATTTAAGGATTTAATGAGAGAATTAAGTGGACATTTATCCTTAGAATGTTTTATTATACAAATCAAATATGTGATAAATAAAAATTTAGTATCTACAAGATAATTTGAATTTTTTTATTTTAATGATTTAATGAACAACTAAATGATTATTTTTGTTTACAATGTCTATTATATAAAACAAATATTTGATGAATAAAAATTTAGTATCTAAAAGAGAACCGATGATATTTAATGTGAGTGATGTATTAGTGTTAAATAAAAATTGTTTTTGTTGTGCGAAAATAAATCATGGCTCAACTTTTCTTACATATGTTTTTATAATATTTTTTATTATGTCCGATATTTTTTGATATACAATAACGGAATATTGAAATATCTAAAATGTTAAATTTTCAAAAAACTAAAATGGTCATCATATTACCTAATTTATTCATGAAGGAGAAAAATAAAGATGATTCATGAAAATCAAAACCAAATCTTGAGGAGATGAAATTCAAACCGTTGATGAATCTAGAGAAGAATTTATCAAGTTTTTTATAAATTAATGAAGATGGAGAATCAATCATGGGTGTGAGAAGCATGTAAGGTTGTAGACATGGGTAGAATTAGAAAAAAAAGCGTGTGCCGTGCAGGTACCAAATTAAAAGGTCTTTGACGGTCGGGGGTTTTGTGATAGATGAGAAAACCTTAGGAATTGGTATGGAAAAGATTAAAATTTAAGGGCTAAAGTGATTTTTGGTGAAAGTGTAGGGGTTCTAGTATATTAAGCCTTAATTTTAAGTTCAAATATAATGTAAAAGATTTCAAAAAGTACTTAGGGTAATATTGTAAAAAAAAATATTTCTCTCTCTAAACTCCATTTATTTATGGTATAAGTATATAAAATGTATTCTTATGTTTAGTTATTAATTTGTGCTACTTGGAAATAAAGCAATTTTCGCTCATGGATCTTCATACCTCTGTCTCCTTCATGCATCCTCATTTCACTATTAATTCATGTTTTCTCACTCTTTCATTCTTTTATAGATCACCTCCCCTCTCTATCATATACTTCAACTTTTCTGTATTTATTAACATTTTCATTACATCACATTTTTTTCAATTGAACCAATCACCACATTAATGTATGTGAATCAAGATTTAAGTGACATTGTTGTTTAAGCTCGCATACTTATATTATTTTAACAGTGTGCATGTAAATATATAAATTAAAATATCTTTCCTGTTCACAAACTCACTCCTATCACTCCAACATATTTTTGTCACCTCATAAAAAAATTGAAAAAAAAGTTTAAAGCAATTTATTTCTACAGAGAGTTGAAAAGTCTAGCTCATTCCGCTCTTTAAAATCTAAATACTAAAATAATAGAACTAAAGTTTTATAACAAAAATTGATATAATAAAATCAGACGATATGAAACACATTTTAATATATCTTCTTGAATCACAAGATATGACAATCAAACTTTTTAGCACACCAAATAATGATCCAACCAAACTTTAATACCAAGTTAAAAAGTTCAGCTCATTTTCTAAATACATATACTAACAAGAGGAGAATTTTTTTTTATAATTATAAAAAAAGTTAGAGACACATTATATATGTATAAGAGTCTAACACATCACCTTCTCTTTTTTTCTCTTTATTTTATAACTACTACTACACATGCATATGGGACAAGTTTCCTAATAATTTTGAAGTTAATTAAAAACCTCAAAGAACCTTACAAAGTAAAAGCATAAAGTAGAGCAGAGGAAATGTGGGATTAGGCAGACAAAGCATGTTGTTTGTTGCTGTGCAAAGACTATCTCTGACCATACAAACCTTTTAATGTCTTTTAGCACTTAAATTAGTCTCATCCACACGTGTCCTTGCTTTTGCATTCATTTTTTTTATGTTATTTTTCTTGGGAGCTTCTTCTATTTGGGGCCTTCTTCTGCTTATTTTCCAGCTGTGCTGATATTTTGCTTTTCTTTTCTCCTTTTGGCTTAAAAGGGAAATTATAGGTCAACTCCTATATTTTACTTTCTGATCTTTAGTGGATCGGACTCTCTTGACAGATGAGTCATGACACGAATGGAAGAAATTATTCGGTACATCTTATTAAAAAAAATATTTGATATATTTAGACTATTAAATATTTAATATTATTTTATATCATTAATTAACACATATTTAAAAATATTAT
The DNA here is from genome assembly GCA_003255025.1 of Datisca glomerata. NCBI lineage: Eukaryota > Viridiplantae > Streptophyta > Magnoliopsida > Cucurbitales > Datiscaceae > Datisca > Datisca glomerata. The sequence continues at coordinate 1,118,895 of QANY01003970.1, forward strand.
TCTTTATTCAGATTTTAAAGAGATAGAATGAATAAATTTTTTAAATTTATAAAATATGTACACGTGACATCAAATGATATGAAAGTGTGCTGCATACACGATACTTTAGGAGTACCATAAATTTTTCACGCGAATGGTTATACTCTTCAATTTAAGAGACCTAAAAAGATGTTATGTTGAGCATATATGATACATTAAGTGGTGCTCATAATTACAGTGACAATTATATTTGTGGTGAAGATGAAAGTGAGAATAGTAGTGAAAGTGAGAGTTCCAATATATGAACTAGCACATATGATAATGATTTAATATAATAGAAAGGTATGGTGATCTAGATGTAACTAAAAATACTAACATTTTATGGGTTCAATGTGAAAATTGTTATGATTATATTATAAGAATTTTTAAATCCAAGATAAATATTTATGTACAGTGTGATGAGAGTGAAAGTGAAAATAATAGTGAAAGCGAGTTTAGTATAAAAACTAAAAAATCAAGCATTTGTAGGCCGTTTATTTATTTTTATTTCTAGGTGAGATCAAAATATAAAAAAAGTTTTTGAAAGCTTTGCGGTGGTAATTTAGACATTGAATGCAAATAAAGACTTCTCTTATTCATCATATTCATCAGAACGGATGTTCATAAATTTAAAAGGTTAGCAAAATGAAACACACTTCTATAATCTATAAACATTTGAATATGTTAGTGAATTTAAGATTTTTTATAAAGAGAAATTTAATTATTTGAATAATTTTAAAAGAAAAAAAAGTGAAGTAAATAATTCAAATCGACAGAGTACAGGGTATGCAAAATCTCTTTTTATAGACTCAAAAATGATTTAATATTTGATTATTGCTATTTTCTTATTGTAAAATGGCTGGAAATGAACTCAGAAACTGTCGTTTTTTAAGAGTTTTCAAATTAGTGTGATGGTTGCAGGCCACCATTTTGTCATAACAACTATTAATTATCTGTCTTCCACTTAAACCATATATGCTTCATATATTTATCCTCAAAACTCAACCTTACTTTAAAAATATCAAATGAGAAAAGGGAAACTTAATAGCACATGATTTCAAAACTCAACCTTCACAATGAAAACACATGTACATGAACAATTAATTATGAGTTTTTTTTTTAATTTTGATCAGCAATTAATTATGAATTTTGTGAGGACGTAAAATGGTCAAAGCACAAACATAAAAATTTATGAGAAATAATGATGAGAATAAAAGATGGTCCTAAGATAAATGTCATGCTATGAACTATGGTCAGCCAACTACACTTTATGTTCCTTTCACGTGCCTCCAACGTGACCACATGCATAATCTGTCGGCTAACATGTCTCCATTTTCACTCATTCATCTTTCTTTTTGTCCTTACTTTCTTTTCTTTTTAGGTGCATGTGTGCTAACTTAGAGTTTTGATCTTAGTATTTAATTTCTTCCATTGATGAATTCATATTTTAATAATGAGAAACCCAAGTTTTCAAAGGCATTTTGCATATCATAGGTGAGGGGCTTATAAAAAAAGGAAGAAGAAATTATCATATACTAATATGAAACTAAATGACTAAAATATATATAAATTATATAGAAATTCGAGATATGATGATTTCAGCATAGAAAAGAGATTCGAATTTAAGATTTACTGTCAGATAAGCATAGTAAGTACTGACTACACACTTAATCATGAGAAAATTTCTAATATTCTTGGAATAAATAAAACTCAGTATTATCTCATATAATTTTATGTGAAAGAACTCAACTGTATAAAAAATTTAATAATTTTTAGGAACCTATCTAATTTCTTCTTAAAATATGAATCACATATTATATTTTAAAACACGTGATAAAAAATAACTTTAAATGAATATTGAAAATTCACTAACATTAACCATATTCCTTGATCACATTATAGTTTGATTTCTTTAATCACAAGTGTCAGTAACCTTTAACTTACGCATGCAACGCCAAAAGACACCAAAACAATGCTTTTCTTTAGTTGTCAAAAGAAATGTGTTTTTTTTCTTGTGTACATAATTCTTACTATATAATGAACCACCCGAACTCAAAAGTTAGTGATGAGACGTTGTTTTTCTCACGTTGAACTGAACATAAAAACCTACTCGATCTGAATCATTGATTTAGAAATGAGATTGACTTTAAAATATAAAAATTTCACATTTTCTTATATTTTTATTTCAAACCGATATGACGAATGATTTTTTATTCAATAATTGAGATCCTATTAACATCACGACATGTAATATAAATTCATGAACTATATATATAGACACTGATTTTTTTTGTTTTATATTATTTTTTAGATTAACACAATGTAGTTTTCTAACTAATCTTAAGAATACACAAATACTCAATTACAAGTTTCTTACACGTGCGTCAGACCACGAGATAGTTTGATCCTAATTTGAACCTGCTCTGATAGAGTAAACCTTTAAACCCCTCCAAGCCTTCACAAACTCAGTCCATCCCTCATCTCCTTATATTTTAAAAACCCCTCCACGCCTGCTTCTCTCTCTCTCTCTCTCTCTCTCTCTCTCTCTCTCTCTCTCTCTCT